>CM076580.1:1402937469-1403381496 GCA_034641835.2 Pinus albicaulis | reverse complement strand
GACCTAAACTGCCACCCTACTTTGGTAGGGTTTACAGGGAAAGGAGAGGTAAAAACGCAGGAGTAAATTCTCAACACTTATCATAAATAAATTCAAAGGTTGATGAAAACTTTGCTTATAAGACATGGTTATTAAGAAAAGGTAATAAATTCAAAGGTTGATGAAAAATTTGCTTATAAGAAATGGTTATTAAAAAAGGGTAATAAATTCAAAGATGGATGAAAAATTTGCTTATAAGAAATGAAATGGTTATTAAAAAAAGTAATTAATTTATAAGAAAAAATTATTAAAAAAAATAATTAATCATATTTATTGAAAAACTCTATTTGTTATTTTTATTTTTTCTTAATATTATAACAATTTTTCGATAAATAATTGATAGCAATATCTAAAACCTTAATGTTTTATGAGGATTTTAAATTTAAAAGAAACTTTGAATTACTGAATTGATTAAGTTTTATAATTGTCAAAACTTGATAATTTTTTAGTTTTATGAGGATTTTAAATTTAAAAGAAGCTTTGAAGATTTACGCTAAAGTTGACTTGTTACTGAATTGATTAAGTTTTATAATTGCCAAAACTTGATAATTTATGAGTTTAATGAGAGCCACAAATCTAGTATACAACCAAATTATTAATTTTTACATTTTAAATAATTAAAAACCTATTTTGGAAAATAGATAACAAATCTCAATCATAAACTCTCTAGTTATTCATCAAAATCTCATAATTGGGAATCTAATAATGAAAAACACTTGAATTTAATTGCATATTTCCTAAAATACCTAAAACTCTATTAACTTGTAAAAACAAATACTATTTTAAATCTTTGCATAAAAAAGTACATCCTCAGTATGATAATGATTGTAAGGTTGTTTGAAAAACCATGAGTGAAGCCTCCTTTGTGTTCCTGAAATTTTAAAATAAGTAGTTAAAAAACACTAATTAAAAGAAGAGGAGGTATTATATAAATAGAAAGCAATAGAGGTTTTTACACTTTTCTAAATCTAATTTTAATTGCTATATAGTTTTTACATTTTAAATAATTGAAAATCTATTTTCGAAAATAGATAGCAAATCTCAATCATAAACTCTCTTGTTCATCAAAATCTCATAAATGAGAATCTAATAATGAAAAACATTTGAATTTATGATAATGATTATAAGATTGTTTGAAAAACCATGAGTGAAGCCTCCTTTGTGTTCCTAAAATTTTAAAATAAGTAGTTAAAAAACACTATATAAAAGAAGAGCATGTATTATATATTAAATAGAAAGCAATAGAGGCTTTTACACTTTTCAAAATCTAATCATAAAAATTATATGGTTTTTACATTTTAAATAATTAAAATTCTAGTTTGGAAAATAGATAACAAACCTCAATCATAAACTCTCTCATTCATCGAAACCTCATAAATGGGAATCTAATAATGAAAAACACTTGAATTTATGATAATGATTGTAAAATTGTTTGAAAAACCATGAGTGAAGCCTCCTTTGTGTTCCTAAAATTTTAAAATAAGTAGTTAAAAAACACTAATTAAAAGAAGAGGAGGTATTATATAAATAGAAAGCAATAGAGGTTTTTACACTTTTCTAAATCTAATTTTAAAAGCTATATAGTTTTTACATTTTAAATAATTGAAAATCTATTTTCGAAAATAGATAACAAATCTCAATCATAAACTCTCTCGTTCATCAAAATCTCATAAATGGGAATCTAATAATGAAAAACACTTGAATTTGTGATAATGATTATAAGATTGTTTAAAAAACCATGAGTGAAGCCTCCTTTGTGTTCCTAAAATTTTAAAATAAGTAGTTAAAAAACACTATATAAAAGAAGAGCATGTATTATATAAATAGAAAGTAATAGAGGCTTTTACACTTTTCTAAATCTAATCATAAAAATTATATAGTTTTTACATTTTAAATAATTAAAATTCTATTTTGGAAAATAGATAACAAACCTCAATCATAAACTCTCTCATTCATCAAAACCTCATAAATGGGAATCTAATAATGAAAAACACTTTTTATGATAATGATTGTAAAATTGTTTGAAAAACCATGAGTGAAGCCTCGTTTGTGTTCCTAAAATTTTAAAATAAGTAGTTAAAAAACACTAATTAAAAGAAGATGAGGTCTTATATAATTAGAAAGCAATAGAGGCGTTTACACTTTTCTAAATCTAATCATACAAATTACTATCAACTTGAAAAACTAGAAAAATATTGTGATTATCCTAAGGGAATGGAATTGATATGTATAAATCTCAAATGTTGTGGGCGACATTCAAACCCTTATTACAAAGAAATATATTTTTACTTTAGGAGACATAGAGTTTAGCGTTAAATGACTAGCAAAAGAGAAAGTTAAGGACATCCAAGGCTACCAAATTGAAATCCTAAAAATTGAAGGCTTAGTTCTTACCCATCGTCTTCATAAACTTTTAAATATTGTACCTCAACAAGGTTTCCCTAAACAATGGACTCAAATATTTTTTCTTATATTTAAAAACGTGCACAAAAGGCCTCTAAAATTATACAATCATTGATTTAATCATTTTCTAACCAAATTATATGCACTTCTTCTAAGAAGAATTATTAACATATGCTTGATAGGTCAAGAAAAAAGGGGAGTCAAACCCTTTTTCTTGTTTTTAAAACATGCACAAAAATGGCTTATAAAATTATAGAATCATTACGATAAGTTACTTTAAAAAATATATATGCAATTATTCTAGGATGAATTATGAATAAAGGGTTACTATCTTAAGGAAAACGGGTTGATTATGTAAAACCATAACTTTTGTAAAACTCTATATTAAGACATCTTGATAAAGAATACGGATATGGATTTGTTTTCAGGCTTATTCTTGGGTTCATTCTTATTTTTGGAAGCAAATATTTTTTATGTGAAGGTTGACACTCATCATTTGGTATTAGAGCTTACAATTTAGATCTTTCTCCTCGCATGAATTTGGTTCCTTTTAGCTCCAATACCACCCTTATTTCAGTAAAAATTGCTTCATTTTTAGGTTTTCCACTCGACATACACCTTATTTTGGTTCCTTTTGAGGCTTCTTTTGGCATCCAGGCTCTAATTATTTTGGCTATGTGCCCACATGGAACCTTTTACCACACACACCTGCTTTTCCTTGAGGTCAAGTCCTCCATCCTAGGCACTTCTATTTTCAAATTTGGTTCATTTCATGCTCCTACACACCATCTAGATTCCTTGACATTCCATCATTGCCTTCCTTTGGAGGTCTTCACCTCAACCCGAAGGGAATTTTTAATTTTTCATCAACAATAGTTCAATCTAAGTTCTTTTTCATTTTTTATATCCACCCTCAGTACAAGTTTTCAATAGAAAAAGACTTTTTGTCACAACTCTCCCCTTACCAAATCTATCAGTAGCTTTCTTGACCCTTTTTTTATTCTCTCTATTTTTTGGAGATTACATAGTATTTCTCCTTTGGCTACCTATCAAAGTTTCCCCTTCGACCTTCACCTTAGTATCGTGGAGCTCAACTTAAAAACTATACTCTCCCTACAATATCTTCTCAATAATATTCCTACTTGATCTTGTCATGAAGTTTTGCTAGCTAAGAAGTCAACATCTCTCTCTCTATTGGAAAAGTTACATAACATCCTTTGTTCCAATGTCCTTATTTGGGGTTTGAATAGGGGCTTGGTGCTCAACATTACAAACTTACATCTTATCATCTCCTTGCATTAATATTATCATTGTTCACATCAACATTAATATTTCTTATCGCAACATATTGTTGATCACTATATCTCTAGAACTTGCCCCAATATATCATTAGCAAGGCTTGGGCATGCTATATTTTGTCAATTTTGATGTATACATCATTGCTCCTCCATAATATTCTATCAATAAAGGTAGCATAGATGCAGTACAACTCATGGAGAAATCAGTGAATGGCTTTACCACTCTCCAGTGTAATGTACCTAGGAAGGCACCCAAGGGGATATTGAATAAAATGTATTCAAATTAATGGAAAGACCCACTATGTAATTAAAAGGAAATAATATAATAATAATGGGTATTTTGCATAGGCCTATAAGAATATTTGTGAGAAAGTATAAATACACATCTATATAATCATACTAGAGGTATGTTGGAATACACTATCTTGTAGCAAGTATGGTTTGTGGAGTGATTCCTTCGATAGGAGTGATTGATGGTTTTACCCTACCTCAAGTATTCTTCTTATTTTATTCTTGTTTTGTTTAAGTGAATGTCTAGGTATCTTTGATTTTCAAGGGTTTATTTTTGATATAAAATTCATATATAATACATTAGGGCATAGAGGGCTACCACCTCTCACTGTAAGATGTCCATCTTCCACAATGAACATGGGCTAGGAGGACTGCCCATCATCTGTTGTAGAAGTACTTCTCCACATACAAGTCTCAAGCTCCACAAACTGCTCCTAGTTGATCATACCCTTGAGCTCAGCAACACTGCAACTCTAGCAACCACCTTTGTCCACCAAGGTGTTGCACATCGAGCTCCAACTTGGACACTATCGTGTTGTCCTCTAGTATACCATAAGTGTCCAATCCACATCCACACTTGTTCCACTCTCACGTTTCCCTCCAACAGTCCACGAGTGACAAATTCCACGTTGTAGCATCTGCAACTAGTTACATCCCATCATCATTTACATGAGTTTTCTCATTGTAGTGTTCTTTATCTTTACCCTCATTATCATGTGCTTCGTGCATTACAGTATCGATTTCCTTATTCTCTAAGGCTATTCTCTTGTCATCCTCCTCAATACCTTTGGCATAGTGCTTATTAACATCCTTGGTGGATTATTTGTACTTATCATTGGCATCTTTTATGGGAATTTATTTTTCCGTTTTGGTTTTGGCTCTTGGCTCGTTCAAATATTTACATGGTTTCGTGGCTTTATCTATGACTTTCATAGTTTCAACAATGTGCAAGGGCTTCGGATGTGCTTTCTCGATAGTCTTGGGTTCTACCTTCGGTGGGGCAGAGCTCATGAACTTGGGTGGGGTCTTGGAGAATTTGCTTGGAGCCTTAGCTTTTGTTTTTTCTGGGCAGTTGACCTAGAATTATTCTAGACAAGTCGGGGAGATATTATTCCAGAAAAGTGATAGAGTGTGGATTAAAACCTAAACCTCCTGAAGATAAAATGAATATAAATTTAAATGAAAAAGACAAACTGAAGTAGAACGACTAGAAATTTAGAGAAAAAAAAACAAACTGAAGCGAGGACGAGGGGACCCCGACCTAAACTTACCACCTCTAGGGGACCCCGACCTAAACTTCCAACCTACTTTGGTAGGGTTTACAGGAAAAGGAGAGGTAAAAACACAAGAGTAAATTCCCAACACTTCTCATAAGTAGATTCAAAGGTTGATGAGAAATTTGGTTATAAGAAATGGACAAACCGTTATTAAAAAATAATAATTAATTTATAAGAGAATTATGATCATTTAAGAAGTCTTAAAGTGAAAAACGAGGTAATATTCATTTGCTATTTTTTTTCCTAATATTATAACAATTTTTCAATAAATAATTGCTAGCAATATCTAAAACCTCAATGTTTTATGAAGATTTTAAATTTAAAAGAAGCTTTGAAGATTTATGCTAAAGTTCGCTTGTTACTGAATTGATTAAGTTTTACAATTGTCAAAACTTGATAATTTATGAGTTTAATGAGAGGCACAAAACCAATATTGTGATTGTATTCATGGAAAAGAGATTGGTATGGTATATTATGTTATATTTGATATTTTAGTATATAACTAAATTATTAATTTTTATATTTTAAATAACTAAAAATTTATTTTGGATAATAGATAACAAATCTCAATCATTAACTCTCTCATTCATAAAAATCTCATAAATGAGAATTTAATAATGAAAAACACTTGAATTTAATTGCATATTTCGTAAAATACCTAAAACACAATTTATCTATAACAAAAATAATATTGAATACCTATTTCATATTTTTACTTGAACTCTATCAACTTGTAAAAACAAATACTATTTTAAATTTTTGTATAAAAAAGCACACCCTCAATATGATAATGATTGTAAGATTGTTTGAAAAACCATGAGTGAAGCCTCCTATGTGTTCCTAAAATTTTAAAATAAGTAGTTAAAAAACACTAATTAAGAGAAGATAAAGTACTATATAAATAAAAATCAATAGAGGCTTTTACACTTTTCTAAATCTAATCATAAAAATTATATAAGTCGTTATCAACTTGAAAACTAGAAAAATAATGTGATTATCTTGAGGGAATGGAATTGATATGTATAAATCCCAAATGTCAATGGGCGACATTCAAACCCTTATTACTATCAAACCAGGAGGTAACTCCTCAAATCAGAATGTGTATTAGCTGAAGAATGTACATGCTTTTATAGATGGGAGGTGAGGCTATTGGGATTCATCTCCCAATGACTCTTGGCCTTCCTTATTTCCTAATATTAAATAATATACAATATTACATGTGCACACCCATCCCATAGGATTAGGTGTCAACATTCCCCCCTTTAATCCGAAGGGATGTTGGTGAGTCCAAGCATCGATCTGAACTTTTCAATCTTTTCTCTTCCAAGTGCTTTGGTGAAGATGTCAGAAGTTTGCTCATTTGTGGAACAATGATGTAGATGGATGGTTTTGGCCTGAACATGATGTCGAATGAGATGGTACTTTGTATTGATGTGCTTTGTTCAATCATGGAACTTTGGGTTCTTGGCCAACTTTATTGCAGAAGTGTTGTCGATCATGAGTGGAGTGGAATACATTTGTTTCATCTGCAAATCTTCCAGGATTTTCCGGAGACACACAATTTCCTTTGTTGCTTCAGCTGCTGCCACATATTCTGCCTCGGTCGTGGAATCTGCTGGAACTGACTGTTTGCGTGATCTCCATGAGACGGCTCCTGATCCAAGACTCATGGTGTAACCTGTAGTAGACACCCCTGTTTCTTTGTCGCCATCAAAGTCTGAATCAGAGTATCCGATCAAGCTGAAGTCACCTACCTGTGTATATTTGAGTCCAAAGTCTTGAGTCCCCTTCAAGTACCTTAACACTCTTTTCGCAGCAGACCAATGTCCTTCACGAGGTTTTTGCATGAACCTTGAGAGGATTCCAACAGCAAATGAAATGTCAGGTCTGGTGGTGGTCAGGTAGATAAGACTTCCTACAAGCTGTCTATACTTAGTTGCATCCTCAAATTCCTTCCCTTCAATAGATGTAAGCTTCAAGTTTTGTTCCATTGGAGTGGTTAAGGGATTACATTCATCCATGCCAAACTTGTTCAAGAGATCTCCAATGTACTTCTTTTGAGAAAGAAATATAAATTTAGGATGTTGAATTACTTCAATACCCAGATAGTAATGAACATGACCCAAATCGGTCATTTCAAAACCTTTCTTCAACTCTTTCTTCATGGATGCAATATAGCTCTCATTGTTCCCTGTTATCAAAAGATCATCTACATATACCACAAGATATACAACTGTTTTTTCAACTTTCTTAACAAACAAAGTTGCATCATCAAGATCAAAATGTTTGAAGTCAAGTTTCAGAAGATGCTCGGTCAATTTCTCATACCAGGCTCGTGGTGCTTGCTTGAGGCCATACAAGGATTTTACAAGTTTGCAAACTTTGTGTTCTTGACCCTTTATCACAAATCCTTCTGGTTGGGACATATAAACTTTCTCCTTTAGATCTCCATTCAAGAAGGCTGTTTTTACATCTATCTGATGGAGTTTCCATCCATTCTGAGCTGCTAAGGCAAAGAGAGTCCGGATGGTGGTCCATTTTGCTGTGGGAGCAAAAGTTTCTTCATAATCGACTCCTTCTTTCTGTGCGAATCCTTTTGCCACAAGCATGGCCTTGTGCTTGTCAAGTGAGCCGTCTGCTTTGTACTTGTTCTTGTAGACCCACTTACAACCAATTGGTTTCGTTCCCAAAGGCGGATCAATCAGCTTCCAAGTGCCATTCTTTATCAAGGCATCATACTCCTTCTGCATCACTTCTTTCCATTCATCATGAGAAGCGGCTTCTTTGAAGGAAGTTGGTTCATGATCTGTAGACAAACTCAATTCACAGTTATAAGAAATATCCATATCAACAGGAGAATCAGAATTATCTACATCACCTTCGATTTCTTGAGTGGAACTTCTTGTTCCTGTTTTTCCAACCTCATCAGGATGAACATCTTCCAGTGTCTTTGTCAGCCATTTGGGAGGACCTTTCTGAGATGGCCCAGGCTGGTCACTTGACTGAGTTGGGATTGATTCAAGATTCAATCTCCCAATTCTGTCGATCACATCATCCAATGTTTCATCCGTGGTTGTTTCTTCATGTGGGGGAGAGAGTGCTTCAGGATATGATTCCACAGTTTGATTCAATATCGGAATCCCCCCTTCAAGGCATGGAATCACATTATCAAATTCTTGGAAAGACTTTGCATGTGTGAATCTATCCAGACGATCAAGTTGCCGCTCAACAACCTTGTCACTCTTGGAAGATTCAAGAAATATGACATCTCTTGCTATCACAAACTTCTTATTTGTTTCATCATAGAGACGATATCCTTTGGAGGTATTGGAGTACCCCAAGAAGATACATTTTATGCTTCTAGTACCAAGTTTGTTCCTTTGACCCTTGGGTATCAAGGCATAACAAGTGAACCCAAAGACCCTGAAATGCTTTACCGAAGGAATGTGGCCATGCCACATTTCAAAAGGAGTTTTGTTTCTAATTGAACTTGAAGGACACCTATTCTTTATGTAAACAGCACATAGAACTGCATCAGCCCAAAACATCAATTTCACATTCTTGAAAATAACATGGAGCGAACCATATTTAAAATAGTTCTATTCATTCTTTTAGCTACACCATTCTGTTGGGGATTATATGGCACAGTTGTTTGATGTTTGATTCCATGTTGACGAAGATAAATTTCAAATTCGTTTGAAGTGTATTCTTTTCCATTATCAGTACGTAGAGAGCCAATATGTGTTTGTGCATCATTTTCAATCCATGCATGAAAATTCTTGAAAGTTTGAAAAGCATCAGACTTATTCTTCAGTAATTAAATCCAACACATTCTGGTGTAGTCATCAATAAATGTCATCATGTATTTTTTTCCATTTGCAGAAGCAATAGGCATAGGGCCACATAAATCTGAATGAACAAGTTCAAGTTTCCCATGTGCTCTTGAGTGTGAATCATGAAATGGCTGTTTGCTATGCTTTCCTAGAATACAAGCATCACATTCCTTAGGTTTTCTGGGAATTGTAGGCAGTCCATCAACACCATTTTTCTTCAACAAACGAAGGTTTTCATAGTTTAAGTGTCCAAATCTAGCATGCCATAAAAGACTTGATGGAAATGTACCTTCATCATGATGTGAACTGAATGCAAAGTTTTGAGAATGAGCAGATGAACCTTTCAGCTTCAAGAGTCTCCCTTCTTCTATTCCCTCCATGACAAGTGAGCGATCTGATGCTTTTCTGACCTCTGCCTTGCCATCAAACAAGTGAATTGAGTGTCCTTGCTGCCAGATTTCGACCAGGGACAACAAGTTTCTCTTCAACTCAGGGAGGTATAGAACCTCATGTAGGATATGATCTGGAAGACCAGGCAACTTCAGCCTGACTGTGCCAAGCCCTGATGGCTTGAGTTTGGATTTATCTGCGAAATATACTACTCCATCAACTTTGTCAGTGAATTCTTCAAAAAAATCTTTTCTAAATGTCATGTGACATGTTGCTCCTAAATCTAGCAACCAATCATCTCTCCATGAAGTAAATGAAACATCAAATAGGTTTTCAGTTACTCCATTGTTACAATGTGCTAGAACAGAATGAGCTGATTCAGTTGGTTTACCTTTGTCTTTGTCATCAGTTTTACCTCTGTCTTGATTTGTTTGCTGTTGAGCTTTAGATTGTCTGCCCCCCTTTTCTCTGAAGTTTCTTCTTCGTCTTCTGTCTTCTCTTCCTTTGGATGGACCTGAAGCATGTCTCTTTTCTCTCTGTGCCAAGTAGGAAGCCTCTTTAGAAGATGAAGGGACTGTCATCTTCTTTTGAAGGAGGAGAGAAAAAAACTTTGCTGGAAAAAAAAAAATCTTCTGAAGAGGAAAAATTTCTGCTATACAAACTTTCAATTCTTGAAATCTGCTCAATTAAAGGGGACAAAAAATCTTGCTGGAGAAATACTCTGAGTTTAAAAAACTCTTTGCTGGAAACTAATTCTGCTCAAAAACTCTTGCTGAAGACTGAAATGAACAAAAAAATACTCTTTGCTATAAACTGAATTCTGCATAAAAAAATATATATGTATATTTTTTTTTTGTTTGGGGAATAAAAAATTTGTATGTGAAAAGTCGATATGGAATGGAAGGGAGGGTACGGAATTATGAAATGGAAGGAGTGGTATTAAAAGATGGGCAGTATATTATGAAGGGCGGTAATATGTGGTGGGAGGGCGGTAATATGTGGTGGAAGGGCGTATATAAAAAGTGGCGGTGTATACAAATGTAATACCACAACGCTATATCATATATGACAAACTGTATTATTTATATCGCAGACAGCGCGTTATAATGGAGTGTATAAACTGTGGAAGCCATATTAAACATTGGACAGCATATTAAAACGGACAGCGTAAAAATGATGTATGTATTATATGCAGCGTGGAGGGCGGTGTAACATATATACAGCGTGCTTGTGTTATATATGCATTTTGGAGCGGCGTTTAGTTATGGGAGACAACGTATATGCATGGGAGACATCGTATATTTGCATTGTGTTATATATGCATGGGAGATAGCGTATAAGTGGAGAGCCGAGGAGCGTTTTAATCTGGAGCAGACATCGCCTGTGCGTGATAACTGTAATAGAGGGGATGAGTGTGGCGGATAGAAGCCGAATGCGTTGGAGAGAACGTCGGGATTGAAGAGCTGTTATGAGAGGCGAAGATTGTAAGCGTTAGGGAAGAGGGGAGGCGTAATCAAGCGATCGACTCAAGCGAATCAAGCGAGCAATGTAATATATATATGGTGGAGCGTTCGACAGAGTTTAAACTGTCGTGTGGATAGTGAGCGGTGTATTAATGTCCAATATGACAGAACGCTATATATTAAATATGACAGAGCGATGTAATGCAAAGGAGGGAGTGAGTGAGGGGAGGGCTGTGCGTGCGGCCAGAGGGAGAATATAATAGTGCGTTGGGTAGGGAATAGGGAATAGGGAATGGAACAGTGAGGGAGAGGGAGGTGAGTGAGGGGAGGGCTGGTCGATGGAGAATGGAGGAGGCCCAAAAGGGCGTTACAAAATTTTTTTTGAAATTGAATCCGCAGAATGACAGAGTTGCAGGACTGCTGGAATTGCAGAATGGCAGAGCCTGCAATTTGCAGAATGATAGAGCCTGCAGTCTTCAGGAGCTGCAGGAGTTGGAGCTGCAAATGTCAGTACTATATAGGGAAAAAAAAAACGGAATAACAGTCTAGCAATTAAGAGCATCAGAAAACTATTAAAAAATATTGACTGAGCAAAGGATAGGGAGTTACACCATAGGGCAGAAATGCCAATAGTGGGGCTGGCTTTGATACCATGTCAAACCAGGAGGTAACTCCTCAAATCAGAATGTGTATTAGCTGAATAATGTACATGCTTTTATAGATGGGAGGTGAGGCTATTGGGATTCATCTCCCAATGACTCTTGGCCTTCCTTATTTCCTAATATTAAATAATATACAAAAATACATATGCACACCCATCCATAGGATTAGGTGTCAACAATTACAATGAAATATATTTTTACTTTAGGAGACATAGTGTTTAGCGTTAAATGGCTAGCAAAAGAGAAAGTTAAGGACATCCAAGGCTACCAAATAAAAATCCTAAAAATTGAAGGTTTGGTTCTTACCCATCGCCTTCGTAAACTTTTAAATATGGTGGCTCAACAAGGTTTCCCTAAAAAAGACTCAAATATTTTTTCTTATATTTAAAAAAATGCACAAAAAGGCCTCTAAAATTATAGGATCATTGCGTTTAATCATTTTCTAACCAAATTCTATGCAATTCTTCTAAGAAGAATTATTAACATATGCTTGCTAGGTCAAGAAAAAAGGGCTCAAATCATTTTTCTTGTTTTTAAAACATGCACAAAAATGGCTTATAAAATTATAGAATCATTATGATAAGTCACCTAAACAAATTATATGCAATTATTCTAGGACGATTTATTAATAAATGGTTACTCTCTTAAGGAACATGGGTTGATTATGTAAAATCATAACTAGTGTAAAACTCTATATTAAGACATCTTGCTAAAGAATAAAGATATGGATTTATTTTGAAGCTTATTCTTGGGTTCATCTTACTTTTGGAAGCAATATTTTGCATGTGAAGGTTGAGGCTCATCATTTGGTATTAGAGCTTAGAATTCAGATCTTTCTCCTCACATGAATTTGGTTCCTTTTAGCTCCAATACCACCCTTATTTCATTAAATATTGGTTCCTTTTGAGGTTTTCCACTCGACATACACCTTATTTTGGTTCCTTTTGAGGCTTGAGGCTTATTTTGGCATCCAACCTCTAATTATATTGGCTACGTGCCCAAATGGAGCCTTTTACCACATACACCTACTTTTCCTTGAGGTCAAGTCCTCCATCCTAGGCACTTATATTTTCAAAGTTGGTTCATTTCATGCTCCTACACACCATCTAGATTCCTTGACATTCCATCATTGTATTACTTTGGAGATCTTCACCTCAACCCTAAGGGAATTTTTAATTCTTCATCAAGAATAGTTCAATCTAGGTTCTTTTGCGTTTTTGATATCCACCCTCAGTACAAGTTTTCAATAGCAAAAGACTTTTGGTCACAACTCTCCTCTTACCAAATCTATCATTAGCTTTCTTTACCCTTTTTTTTTATTCTCTCTATTTTTTTGGTCTTTATCCTTGGGCCACCTATCAAAGTTTCCCCTTCAACCTTCACCTTAGCATTGTGGAGCTCAACTCAAAAACTCTACTCTCCCCACAATATATTCTCAATAATATTCTTGGTTGGTCTTGGCATGAAGTTTTGCTAGCTAAGAAGTCAACACTCCTCTCTCTATTGGAGAAGTTACATAACATCCTTTGTTCCAATGTCCTTAGTTTGGTGTTTGAATAGGGGCTTGGTGCTCAATATTCCAAACATACATCCCATCATCTCCTTGCATTAATATTATCATTGTTCACATCAAAATTGCCATTTTTTATCACAACATATTATTGGTCACAATAGTTCTAGAACTTGCCCCAATATATCATTAGCAAGGCTTGGGCATGCTATATTTTGTCAATTTTGAGGTATACATAATTTCTCCTCCATAGTATTCTATCAATAATTGTAGCATAGATACAATACAACTCATGGAGAAATAAATAAATGACTTTATCACTCTCTAATTGAATGTACATAGGGAGTTACCCAAGGGGGTACTGAATAAAATGTATTCAAAGCAATAGAAAGACCCAATATGTAATTAAAATGAAAAAAGATCATGATAATGGGTATTTCGCATAGGCCTATAAGAATACTTGTGATAAAGTATAAATAAACATTTGTATCATCATACTAGAGGTTTATTGGAATACAATATCTTGTAGCAAATATGGTTTGTGGAGTGATTCCTTCTATAAGATTGATTGATGGTTGTATCCTACCTCAAGGATTCTTCTTATTATATTCTTGTGTTGTTGAAGTGAATGTCTAGGTATATTTGATTTTCAAGGGTTTATTTTTGAGGTTTTATGGTGGATTATTTTTTATGTCTTTGAAGTTTTACTACAATTGGTCTCAAAACTCTTTCTTGCGCATAAAGTGGGAGAAAATGTTAGGCACAGCTTGGATAATTTTTTCTTGTACAAAAATTTAGCAAAAGGAAAAAAATATCCAATTCTTCCCAAAAAAATTATCCCGCTTTGTTCCCAAGAAATTACTATCATAACACTTCTCGTAAAACTTCAAATATACAAATATTCCACCATAAATATTCAAAAGAAAAAAAAACCTTGAACATCAAAGATACGAAGATATTCACCATGAACAACAGAAAAATATAGAGGGCAGAACACTTAGGGTAGGGTAACACCATCAAATACGCCTTATGGAATAAATTAATCTACAAGTCATGCTTGCTATAACACCATGAAATACAACACATATTCAATACAATGATACTTATATATATTTATAATTTCTCATGAATGTTCCTAGGGGCTTGTGCCAAATACCCCTTATTATTTTATTTATTATTATTTTTTTTAATCTTTTGTTGATGGGGAACTAGCAACCACCCAAAATATATGCAATAACCTGCAAGCCATAAATATCATAAACTCATACTTCATCCTAGGTCTGAGACGTCCATAGACCACTGAAAATGGAGCCAGAATCCCAAACTCCATCGGAACACCTATCCTTCCAACCTTACTATGATGAGCCATGTTTTCCCCCCATAGGATTTGAAACCGGGTGGAAGGGATACATTTCAGTGAGACAACCACCACATCGTCCCAAAAGTACACATTTTATTTAATTTTAATTACAAGGTAGGTACATTCCATTATTATGTTTGTTGGAAATGTAACTAGTTTCAGTCTTCATAATTTTTCTTGTACTCATTTCAATATGTATATTATCTAAACAAACAAAAGAAGAAAGAAAAAATTATTATTTTAAAGCATGGGTTTCATCCTCTTTATTGATGGTCTTCTAGGTAAAAGCATGTCCTCCATGCTTGAAGGGTTTGTTAGGTCATATGACATATTGTCATGAGTCAAAAGAGTCAACATCATGTTTATAATACCCTTCGAGGCAAGATATAACTTATATAAAAAAATTATTTGTGTCTAGAAAGTCCTGAAACCTCCAAAATACAAGTTGGCCTTTGCAGCTTCAATTTGGCCTAAAGATGGGAATTCAACCCCTTTGAAAGGATATATAAAGTAGCAGATTTGATCTCATTTGACATTGACTCACTCACAAGACTCAAGAAAGGAAGTTTGATTTGCAGCTGGGAAGCAAGAAGACAAGAAGAGGGAAAGTATAGAATAAGAAAATAAGGAAGAAAACTTATGTTTGGTATCTATCTCTCTCATAAAAGTAGAAAAATTAGGGTTTCTCCAGATTCCAAGAAGGTTTAAATTGCAGGTATGAGTTGTAGTACGACGAGTTGTGGTATAAAGTTGTTGGAATGGAAAATACTCTATTTTGTACTATGTTGACCTTGGGAAGATATATATTTCTCAAATAAGGATCTCTTGAAGAAGCACAATTAGGGTTTTTGTACTAGATATTCGTTCGAAGTTGCAGGGTCAAAGATATGGTTAAAGTTGTAGATTGATGAAAATTTGAATTGTGGTGATATGATTCTATTGTAAGGGTTGACTTGGTACTTGAAGGAGGACTTAGTTGAGGGTTTGGGACTTTGTTGTCTCATTTGAGAAGATATTATAAGAAGAGAAGAGTTTTTTTATGGGTTTTCCCTTTTGAGGGGTTTTTCCCTGGCTTGGAGCCTAATATCTGTGTCCATTGGCTTAACTATTTTGATCTTGATATTTTTTTTATAAAAATATCTAATAAAAAAGCACAAGAAGATAATTAAAGTTCACAAGAAAGTATTAAGGAATAAGTAAATATAAATTGATAACTACCACATTGAATTTTCCAACATGGTATCAGAGCTAAGGTGAACAAGAAGGCGGCTGGAAGGATCATCTTGTTGACACAAGAAGGCTTTGCTAAGGGGAATCACTTTCATAAGACTACATCAAGTCCACATGAAAGGAAATCATGAATAGGAAGACTACAAGAAGGTCGTTGATCTCTCTTGGAAGGAGATCTATTCAAAGGACCACTGAAAGAAATATTTCATCACTCTTGGAAGTTGTTTTTGAAGGTATCCTAGAACACATATTTCTATGACATCATTGAAATTTCATTGAAGATCGTGCAAGCCTCGAGATAGTTCGAGAAATAATCTAAGAATAAAGGAATATTGGTTGACAAGTATCATATTATTCTATGTTTGAATCTATCAGTATTATGGGTTTTATTTGTAACGAAAGAAATATGATCGTTGAATCAACAAATTTCCTAGCATGGAAGAAAAGGGTTGACCTGACACTTACAAAACATGAATTAATGGAATATGTTCATGAGGAAGTTATTGAACCTAGAAAATACAAGACTCAACAGTTAGAAAAATACAAGAAATGGGAAGTAAGGGCACAAAAGATCATTATGGAATCCATTAAGGATCATCTTGTTACTTTGTTGCTAACTTGAAGACTTCAAAGGATATGTATGAAAAGCCAGTGAATTTGTACTCTATAAGTACATTAGGACAACATATCTATTTGAGGAATAAGCTATATAAAATGAATAAGTTGAAATATGAGGAAATGGCCTCCTTTGTTATGAATATTTCTCAAATAAGAGTTCAGTTGTAGGAAAAGAAGAAAGAAAAAAGTTATAATTTTAAAGCTTGGGTTTGATGTTCTTTATTAATGGTCTTCTAGGTAAAATCATATTCTTCGTGCTTCTAGGGTTTGTTAGGTCATAGGATGTAAGATCCAAAACCTTAATAATTTAGTCATATCTAGCACATTCTAGTGTTCTCAATAAAAAGTCATTCAGTAAAAACCATGAACATAGACGGGATCTGGAAATGCAACCTTTTATTTATATTATTAACTAATAACAAAGATACATGCCCACACTAAAAATATCTGAGCCTTTGCAGTGGCATGCTGGGGTGCTGATTAAAACAAGAAACCAATACTGAAGCACAATCGTGGACCCTGGATGGATCCACCAGACAAATTCACCATGGGGTTTTCGTCCAGGGATCAATGCTAGAAAAGGCCAGGCCAAGTTCTCAACCCAAACAGAATAAGATAGATAATACCAGAATGATTCTAAATTCCTAGCTTCTATCCCCTTTTATAGGCTTGATGGACCTTATTTTATTATTTTCCTAAAAAACCGACAACAAATACCATGGGCGGATACCATGGGAAAATTCCATGGTAATACCATGGACCGATTCCATCCACTTTGACTGGATCAAGAAAAGGAATATTATAAATCCTCCTACCCAAAGATTGCTTGTCCTCAAGCGATCCACTTTTATCCACAACAGAAGAATTTGTGCATTGATAGCGGGATCCCATACAACCTGATGTATTGTTCCATCCCTCCATGTTGAATGGTCCTGAATGGATCCTTCGATACCTGGATCCCAAACAATCCTTTGACCAATCCTTCCCTCAATATATTTACCTGGATCCCAAACAATCCATTGGCCAATCCTACCCCCAATGGATTCTCCTGGATCCCAATGCCACCTAAATCCTGGGACCTGTGGGTTATTGTTGGCTTGAGGGGTCCCGACCCAGGTTCGGAGGTGAAGGTTTGCCAAAAAACCCCTATACTACTGGACCTTTCAATAGTGACCTGCTTGCACAGTTCAAAGTCTCACACGAAGCAGTATCGAAGGGTGTTGGAACTAGGTTTCCGCACCCTGAGAGAGAGAAGGTAACAACACATGCCTGTAAGTATCAGATCTACACCAAAGGGTGATTCGCAGGGTTCCAGAACGTAACTAGACTACAGTTTTATCAGATCTGTTCTAGTGTATCATCAATTACAACCATAAAATAGCATAATCGCAGCCAGTATTGTCAACACAGATGGTTTTCATTCATTAACAGAGATATAATCATAGTAATTCAGAGATATTAAATTCAACTACTTTCATACCACACAGATAAACAGACAAGTTGGCAGCTCAATCAGACAATTCTTAGTTCGCAGCAATCATAATAGAACAGATCCAGATAACATCATATGGTTCAACAATACTTCGCATATATTACTCATCAAAATATTCTTACATTCCCTGAATACCTCTTGTGCACATAGCCAGTAGGGTCCACACATAGCAGGATAGAGGATCTCCGCGCACACAGCCAGCAGGAGTCCTAACCCAAAACAACCCACCCAGATCTAGCAATTCGTACTTCGCTTCAATCTCTATTCATTTCCTACCTATCGACTAAAAAAGGTTCAACTATTTATACTAATTTTAGCCTAGGCATCCAATGGTCTGCAAACCATGGTTTGCGGACTCTTGGTATACCCTTGACCCACTTACAATGCATTAGGGGCTTTGACCCACCCCAAAAACCCAGTGTTAGACTAAATATAATAAAAAATATACAAAATGGACTAGATTCGCAGCTTTGTAGGAGACCCTGTTCCAACAGTCCCCCAACACAATCTTGTGACTCGACCCGAGTCACTGAGGTGGCGGGGTCTCCACCTGTGCCTGCAACAGTTTGATCACTTTGGCCAATGGGGGAAGCATGGCTTCGCTTTGGGAAGCAGCATTCTGGGAGATGTCAACCAATTTCTGTGAAATCAAGCCTTCCATCGCAGTGGTGACACTTTCCAGAGTCAGGTTGAGCTGCTTTACTGCTACATCAGCATCTTGCGACATTCTAAGGGCGTCAGTAGTCTAAGGCTTCAGGCAGTCGGTGAGGGCCTTCTTCTTCTGTTGAAGCACTTCTATCTCATCTTGGAGATCTTGGCTAGTTCGTAATAATGCCAAGCGCTGAGCAGGAACCAATGTGGGTAGGGTGGCTTCCAACATTGCAAACGTCTCCTCTTTCTGCCGCAGGGTCTGGGTTATTTCACGCAGGAGTGGATTGTGTTGGACCTTGGTCCACAGCTGCATGGCAGTATCCAGTAGTTAAGCACCCTGTGTGATTTTCCAAATGATGACGTGTGTAGCGGCGGTGACCAGCGCAGATCGTTAGGCCCGCACCTCCAAAGGTGTTTCAGGCTACAATTTTGCCTGCAGATCGGTAATCTGCTGCTCCATCCGTGACTTAAATTCCGCAACTTTTGTTCGAAACACCTTCAATGCGGTGACCAACTCTTCAACCTTTGCCTTGGGCGTAGCAGTAGCTGGAATCTCTGCTGGAACTTCTGCGCAGAGCTGGTGAATGAAGCTTTCGAGCTCCTTCTCCTGCGTGGTGTCTAGGGCAGCTACGACGTTGCTTTCGTTTATCGTTCGCTCAGCCACGCCTAACTGCTGGTGAATCTATAGGTCCCAGTGCTGAATCTCCTGGAATATACCTGAGTGGAGTCCTTGCAAAGAATCTTGGGGTAGTCTGGCTAAGTCTAGCTGGACCTCCTAGAATCTATGGACCTGCATGCTCAGGTCGGGCAGACTGATCATAAGGGCAGCGCCAGGCAAAGGGCAGAGGCGGCTTTCTGTTGTTGTGAGCAGAGCATAAATAGGAGTTCTGTCCTGGATCCATAGGTAGCCTTCGTGAATTAGGGCAAGCATCTACCGTGCGAGCTGGTCTGTAATATTGTAATGACCAAAATGGGGCATCCTGAGCAAGTTCAAAAGCCCAGACCCAGCCAACCCAAGCACCCAACGTTGGGGGATGATTGTAACTCCATTATCGTCATGAATTGTGTCGAGGTATAGCGCAGGTGCTAGCTTAGGAAACACTTCGAAGTTGGCTAGGTCGTGACCTTCAAACTTGACCTCATGAAGCTTACCAACAGGTTCACCAATGATGGGAACCTCGCCTGGGGTCAGCGACATCTGTGGGTAAGTGACCAAGCCATCAAGATTCTTTGGTGTGCATGTTGATGCCCTACGTGGTCTAACAAAGGGAGGTAACCAGTGAATTGACTAGACGGTTTGTGCTTCCTCCTGAGCTGCCTTCGAGGATTTTGCAGTTCGCAGGGAAGTTCGCGGCTTTCCTGCAGCCGATTTCGTGGGCTTTGGGGGCTTTCCAGAGCTTGGTGCCTTTGCTTTCCCTTTTCTCGTGGTCGGAATCAACGTGGAGAGAATCTCTTCTACCTCAAACTCGATTTCAAATACTTCCTCAGTCCCCTGTTCCATCGATGTCATTGGTTCAGAAGGCTCAGCGGGGTTCGTAGCTGTCATCCTGGCACGAAAAATAAACTCTGGGTTGCTACTGTCTGAGGGGGTAAGTTGTTCGGACATAAAGGAGACACTATAAACACAAAGCGTCTTGTAGCACCAAATCGTCACAACAAGATATGCCAAGTACAAGTTATACAACTGATACAGAACCCTTGTCTAGTTTGGTTGACCCCTTTTATAGCTAGCGCGAGTGGTCAGTGGTTGGGAAAGTTGCACTTGGAACTTACCATCATGTAAACGGTAAAAAATATCCCGTAATCGCCTCATTAAATGCCAGCCGCCCGCTCCATTCAATGGTAGATTTTGCATTTTACTTGATTTGACTGTCCCAACGGCTATTTTTCGCAGCTCTGGTGCGCTCAATGCAAACCTGTGCTCCTAGTGCGCCTGTGTGCATTCAGCAGGCCTCTTGTGCACATGGTGGTCCATCCAACTTTCCATTAGTGTTCTAAGTGGGCCTATTGTTTTCTTTGCTAGTATGAAACTCCCATGACACCCGATGTCCCTGCGAACTAAAATGGCCTTGCGAAATAGTTCTTTCAGAGGCGTTGTGATCCATGCGTACTCCAGCCCGGTTTTTTTGTAGTAGCCTATGAAGTGGAGGAACGAGCACAGTTGTTTCATGGTTGTAGGTGCTTCCAGATCCGCAGCTTCCATAGTATCCATTATCTTGAGAGAGCTTTTATAGGGGATGCACCTATCATTCACGTGTCCTTTCCCGCCATTGGAAGTTATCTTGTGCAAGTCTGTGCAGCTTCGGATTACTAGTCCGGGTTGTTCCCTGCGTAAGTGAACCAAAGGGTCGAAGCACAAGAATAACATAGTCTGGCATGCCCCCTATTCTTGGAATGTAGTCTTACGTTCATCCCACCACTTCGTAGTTGCTGCGTGTAGGGCGAGACTGAGGGCCCATAACCTTTGTTCCTTTGGAACTTTGGCTTTGAATGCTTGCAAAAATTCCTTAACGCTACTAGAAACGTCAAAGTAGGGCATATCTCATATCTCTGAGGAGATACATTGAAAATCCCTTGTAATCCTGAGACATCGCAGCGCAGATACATTGTGCAACCGATTTTTCTAATTATCGAGTTCTCCATCAGAGTCAGAAAAAAAGTCGCTATCCTTTTCCCAACAGAGCATGCTATCAGCTGTAGGGTTGATCAAATCTTCATCCTGCATAGTTAACTTGTAGATGTGATCTCTGTGTACCTTTCTCCTTCTGCGGGGTCTAAGGGGACTATCACTTGTACCCCTCCATTCTCAAATACCATGCTCCTCTTCTTTAAGTTGATAATACCGACCATGTCGATAGCCCAATCTAACCCTAGGAGCGCAGGGTAAGGGTCTACATCTTCTACAATCTGAATGACCTCAAAGTCGGCTCGTACCTTGACTTCTACAATATCCACTACAATCTGTGATAACCTTCCTAACGGTATGATTTTCTGCTGATTGGCCATGTGCAGCTGGATAGTGGACCATTCCAACTTGGGTTCTCCCATGCGCTGCCACATTTTCTTGGGTATTACGTTCACATTTGATCCTAGATCCAAAATAACTTGTTCCATCTCGTAATCCCCGCCTTGTGATGTGAGCCGCATTTCCCTACTAGTGTGTTTCTTGTATTTATACAGTGTGTTTAGATCCTTAACTTCCAGGGGTGGTTTGGTTTTCTCTGCGCAGCTGTTTAATAGAGCCTGGAGGTTCTCAATGGCCTGCTAGTTGCGCAGCAGTTTCATGCATGCTTGTAAAAATGGCTGGACCCCTTCTCCTTCTTTGGTGGCCACCGGAACCTGCGAAGTCGCTGCTTCTCTAAAATTCTACCGAGTCACGATAAAGGTCTCCCTTTCCTTTTGCAGGTCCAGGCCCTCTAATTTGCTGATCGCTTTCCTGATAAGAAGCTCAGCCGCATATTTTTCTTCCGACCCCCGGGTGGCTAGGCCACTACGAGTTATGATATTAATACTTGGTCCCTCGTTCTGAGGCTCTGCCATAACCCTTTGCACATTTTGCATAGGTGTCTACTGTTTCTTCTGCACCTTAGCTATCAAGATCGGGTAGTCCTCGATCACGTGGTCCAGCTGCCTGTAATACCTGCAGGATTGCCTTGTAGGGTTCAGGCAGTCCCTTGCAAAGTGACCTATCTCTCTGCAGTTATAACATATCAGTTGGCCTCTTCCTCTACTCGCACTTCCGCCTCAGCCCCCTCCCCTATCCCTAACAGGGGAGCCTTCGATACCGGAAGGGGTCCTTGGTGACGAAGGATATGTCTGTACCCTATAGAGGTTTTCTCAGTCTATCATCAGATCATCAGTATGGAAATTCTGATCATCATGCCCCACAGACCTACAAAACCTGCACCATTGCTGCTTAACCTCCGGAATACAAGCAGCAAGGCGAGGGTAGTGGTTGGTGTCATGCAACCCCACAACACGACAGTCGTCACACCATAGTGTCGGGCTACTTGGCCCCGCTGCTTCTCTAGGGTGCAGCGGGCTAGGTCCTACCGCCTGCATGTAGTCTGCTAATAGTGGACAATTATCCTTGGTGTGGCCATTCACCCTAGATCGTATGCACCACCTATCAGGGCTAGCCTTCGCTCCTAGTCCCTTTCGCAGGTTCTGGATCTCCATGTGCATTGCTTCCAGCTGACCTTTGATCTGTTGTACACCCAACTAGATTTCATCTCGTGGCATAGCCTCCAACTTCATTGCTATCTCCAAGGCCTTCTCCTATGACTCAATGTCTTGTTGGCCCATCGATATGCGTAGGTGGGGCAGCAACATAACAATGAACCATTCTGCATGCTGTCTGTCATCATACTGGAATCCTCCTACTCTGATTACTTTTTTCAATCACTAATTAGCTTCCCATACAGACTCAGATGGGCCTTGTTTGAAATATTTCAGGTCGTTTACTATCTGGGAGTAGGCCTTAAGCTTCTTGAATTGTTGCTTCAAGGCGTTCTTAATGTCCTCAATGCTCACGTTCGCATATTGGTGTAGGTATCCCATGTACCAGTCCAGGGCCCTTCCTTCAAAAGAAAGATATAGCTACCCTCTTTTCACAACATCGCTCACTACACTCTACGCAGTCCATACAGACCCTGTGAAAAACCAAAACTGATACATATCTTCATCCCCCACACCCTTGAAGGTGGGTAACTTCATTTATGACATCATAGCGTCTTCCGGTGGTGGTGGAGGTGAGTTCTTGCCCCTACAAGGACTCAACGATGGTGTTTATGGAGGGCTATGCATAGCAAAATTAGTCACTGGAATATAGACAGATCGATCTCCCTCTTGATTAGCTCTGTAGTACTTACCACTGCGCGTTGTACCCTCACTTTGATCAGAGCTCATTCACTCGGTTTGGCTACACAATATACTCTTTTCGCACAATAAGATCTTAATCAGTAACGATAAAGTTTTTAGAAACTTACCCCAAAAACCCTTGAAGAATCTCCGCTCGGCTTTTGAGTATGACACAAATTGATCGATTGCAAATTCACTCACAAATCCTCCTATCACACTTTCCACCCAATGATCTACCGTGTGAGTAATGGTATTACCAAGATATAGCTTCCCTCTTTTCACAACATCGCTCACTACACTCTGCGCAGTCCATACAAACCCTGCGACAAACCAGAACCGATACATATCTTCATCCCCCACACCCTTGAAGGTGGGTAACTTCATCTATGACGTCATAGCGTCTTCTAGTGGTGGTGGAGGTGAGTTCTTGCCCCTACAAGGACTCAACGACGGTGTTGATGGAGGGCTATGCATAGCAAAATTAGTCACTGGAATATAGATAGATCGATCTCCCTCTTGATTAGTTTTGTAGTACTTACCACTACGCGTTGTACCCTCACTTTGATCGGAGCTCATTCACTCGGTTTGGCTACACAATATACTCTTTTCGCACAATAAGATCTTAATCAGTAATGACAAAGTTTTTAGAAACTTACCCCGAAAACCCTTGAAGAATCTCCGCTCAGCTTTTGAGTATGACACAAATTGATCGATTGCAAATTCACTCACAAATCCTCCTATCACACTTTCCACCCAATGATCTACATTGTGAGTAATGGTATTACCAGTCTTTTCCAATTGTTGGATCAGTTCTGGAGTCCACTGTGTGACCCGTTCGTCTTTCCAACACTTTTGAAAATCGACCAGTCTCGCGAGCCACTCCTGCAGCTCGATTGCGAAAGTTATGAAGAAAATATCGTAGATTTCCAAGAAAATATACTTATTTTTCCACTCCTCTGTGGTTAAGTTCGCACTGCGATTTTCTTTTATAGCGAATTCCTGAACTTTCTTTTCAAACCACTCATCGATTTCTTTATTTTCAGGCTTCAATTACGGCCTTGGCATTGCCAAATCTCTCCCTCAAAATTCTCTCGGTCCCGAAAACGGAACCATTTGTTGGCTTGAGGGGTCCTGACCCAGGTTCAGAAGTGAAGGTTTTCCAACAAACCCCTATACTACTAGCCCTTTCGGCAGTGACCTGCTTGCGCAGGTCAAAGTCTCACCCGAAGCAGTATGGGAGGGTGCTGGATCCAGGTTTCCGCACCCTAAGAGAGAGAAGGTAATAACGCAGGCCTGTAAGTATTAGATCTACATCGAAGGGTGATTCGCAGGGTTCCAGAACGTAACTAGACTATAGTTTTATCAGATCTGTTCTATCGTATCATCAATTACAACCATAAAATAGCATAATCGCAGCCAGTATTGTCAACACAGATGGTTTGCGTTCATTAACATAGATATAATCACAGTAATATATTAAATGCAACTACTTTCATACCACAGAGATAAACAAACAATTTCACAGCTCAATCAGAAAATTCTTAGTTCTCAGTAATCATAACAAAACAGTTCCATATAACATCATATGGTTCACCAATACTTCACATATATTACTTATCAAAACCTTCTTACATTCCCTGAATACCTCCTGTGCACACAACCAGCAGGGTCCGCACACATTAGGACAGAGGATCTCCGTGCACACAGGTAGCAGGATTCCTAACCCAAAACAACCCACCCAGATCTAGCAATCCGTACTTCGCTTCAATCTCTATTCATTTCCTACATATCGACTCAAAAAGGTTCAACTATTTATATTACTTTTACCCTACGCATCCAATTGTTCCCAAACTGTGGTTTGCGGACTCTTGGTCTACCCTTGACCCTATTACAATGCATTAGGGGCTTTGACCCACCCCAAAACCCCTACATTAGACTAAATATAATAAAAAATATATAAAATGGACCAGATTCGCAGCTTTGTAGGAGACCCTGTTGCAACAATTATGGCACCATTTCAACTCTCCATCGCTTCCCGCACCAAATGGTCCAAACTGTAATTTTCCCTTGGATATGGGTATCCTCCAAATAATCAACCCGTCGATAGAATACCAACTCATAATCTCTTGCCAATCCATGCTTGGGAAAGAATGAATATTTGCAAATCTACTATGTTGATGTTGTTCGATGCTCTATTCATGCTACTCTACTTGGTTACCCAACATGATGTATTTGGAGAACTATGCCCTGCTCTTCTCAATGTATAAAGGTGGTTTGTTGGTGTTGCAAGCCTTATCTATGTATTCCTATAGAGCGCTGCTATGGAACTCCCAATTGTACTCCTCATGCGACCTTGTGAGGGACTTGAGTTGTTCCTCAATACTAGACAGCTTGGTCGATGATTTGACACATACCCCTATGAGTTCCGCAATTTTTCTGTTCTCCTGTAAGACAGTGTCTCAGACTGCCCAAACCCTTTGCTTCAACAATATAAGATTTGTCTTGAAATGCATGATCCTTTCCCGAAAGTATTTCACTGGAAATTCTAGTGCCTTGTTGAATGTCTTTGTATTTGACTGCACCAAATGCCCCACGACCACAGCTTCAACTTGAGCCTTTGACCAACTCTCTAGGAATGGTTCATTTTGCACATTATGTTTTTCATGTTTCTCCTCATGATCATACTCATCATGTTGGTTTACTATGGCTATATCCTCACTCAAATCTCCCTGGCCTCCTTAATCTGTGGAGACAATATATTCATCCCTTTCAACTGTCGAACATAGATGCATTGGTGGGATTTTATCTATACTTGATTGTTCATATTCTTTATGGATATTCCCATGGGGATCTACGAACTCAATTGTATAGGAGTCTATCTCATCATCAGGAGGAATTGCATCTTTCCTTTCGTCATGTACTTTGTCAAGCTGACTAATCAACTTGTCCTACAAGTTTCTCTGAAGAGCATGGTGTTGCTGCTCACCATTTTTACTTGACTGCTCAGATCATTCATAGGTCCTCTCCTGAAAACCAGCAAACCCATCTATGGATGAATCCCCATGATCTAAAGAAGTCTCTAATTTTTCTATCCTTGTTTCCTCCTTATTATCTGGATATGAATGGTCAAGTGCCCCAAAACCCTTGCATACAAAGCATAAGCCTTTCGGCCTCCTTAGTTCATTCTTGTTGTCTCCACAAATATTTGTTAGTTTCTCCTTGGTTAACTTCTTTCTAAGTATTTTGATGCTCTATTTGATCAACCCCTCAGCTAGTTCATAAGCAACAGGTGATGCAATTAGCTCCTTCCTCCAAATGGCCAACAATTTGGATCTCAATTGTTCACAGATGGCCCTATCTTCTCCTAAGATCAGAGACATGATCTTTTGCATGTATATTTTGATGAAGTTTGGATGAGACGTTGAAATTCCAGTGCAGAAGTATTGGAGCATTTGAAGGATTAAGTCATCACACCCTAGATCTAGCATAAGTATACCAAATCTGAATTTTTCCATGCGCTTCTGAAAAAAATTAAGAAGGGTGGTGTTTTCCAACCCTTGGAGTGCTTCTACCAATACCCAAAAAGTCCTCATGATGTCATCATTGTAGGGAAGTAGTGGTGTTGTTAAGGCTATGATTTTATTGAGACAAGAGGCAACTGTGAGTCTAACCTTTTCACAAGAATGCTCCATGAACCTAGGTTGTATCAAAGCAAGCATGGATGGCTTCAAGGCCCAAGTAGACCCTTCCCATTCTGATTTCTCTATCAATCTCAAAGCCATATTTAATGTGTCTAGTTGTAGGAGGACATCTTATAACTTTTTATCCTTCTATTTGGATCCAAGTTCGAAGAGACACTTGCTTATTACATCTTCCTTCCGGATATCTTTTGACTGTTGAAGGATAACATGGACCTTTCGAGAGAAAGGCCTGTTGTTCTGCTCTTTCTTCTAATTTTTATGTTTTTTCCATCTATGATCCATAGAAGTATTGTAGCCCATAGAATCAAGTGACGTATCATTATGTTTATTCTTGCGGCATTTCCAAAAGTAAAATGATGACATTGTTGTTTGGAATCAATGGATCTTAATACTTTTTCTTCTCTCCTTGGGTTTCTTCAATAAAACTGATTTAAATCCTTTGAGAAATTGACTTGAATCTTCTACGTCCCAAACCTTAATAATTTAGTCAAATCTAGCACATTCTAGTGTTCTCAATAAAAAGTCATTCAGTAAAAACCATGAACATAGACGAGATTTGGAAATGCAACCTTTTATTTATATTATTAACTGAAAAAAAAATACATGCCCACACCAAAAATATCTGAGCCTTTGCAGTGGCATGCTGGGTTTCTGATTAAAATAGGAAACCAATACTGAAGCACAATCGTGGACCCTGGATGGATCCACCAAAAAAATTCACCATGGGGTTTTCGTCCCGGGATCAATGCTAGAAAAGGCCAGGCCAAGTTCTCAACCCAAACAGAATAAGATATATAATACCAGAATGATTCTAAATGCCTAGCTTCTATCCCCTTTTATAGGCTTGATGGACCTTATTTTATTATTTTCCTCGAAAACTAACAACAAATACCATGGGCCAATACCATGGGAAAATGCCATGGTAATACCATGGACCGATTCTGTCCACTTTGACCGGATCAAGAAAAGGAATATTACATAGGATATATTGTCATGAGTCAATAGAGTCAACATGATGTTTATAAGATACTTTCGGGCAATATGTAACTTGTAAAAGAATCTATTTGTGTGTAGAAAGTCCTAGGAACCTCCAAAGTACAAGTTAGCCCTAGCAACTTCAAGTTAGCCTAAAGAAGGGAATTTGACTCCTTGGAAAGGCTATATAAAGGAGCACATTCGACCTCATTTGGAACTCACTAACTAAAACATTTGATCTCAAGAATTTAATTTTGATCTATAGCTCGGAATCAAGAAGAAAAGAAGAGCGAATGTATAGAAGAAGAAAAAAAGTTATAAAACTAATTTTTTGGCTCTATATGTGAAAATTCGGTTACCCGAATCGTATTGCAACAACTGATGTTAATTATTCTAATTGTTTAATTTTAAAAAAAAATTACTTGCAGTTTCCTATGAAAAATATTGAATTAAATACACGTAAACCTTCACAAATACAATACTACAGAAGAAATAAAAATGCTTGAAGAAATAGATGCACACACACAAAATACATTGTTATTTTTGGACAATGTCCCCGGAAAAACCCAACTCGGGAAACTAGTGCAGTAGCTAAGGGTTTTGATGTAGTGAAAATATGAGTACAGGGTATGGATGCCCAAACTGAAAATCCAAATAGAGATAAACTGGAAAAAATAACTAGTGAGGAAAATTCCTCACTCCACAGGCCATCCGACACTGAACTCATCTTGAATATAGTTGCTCCCAACTGCCTCTGCGCAGTCACTGCTTCACTCTACGCAGTCATTGCGTCCCTCCAGCTTATAACTGTGTCACCTCTCACTTTCTTGTCAATTTTTGTCTGGGAAACTCATTCTCCCGACCTCTAGATCCTCCCTCCAACTTCTGGCATAGAATATCACCTTTTCCCCAAAAAAACATAATTTTCCTTATAAGGTGTTGTGTTGCCTCTGCGTTGCCTCACTATGGAACTATCTGACTCTCTAAAAATGTACTCACCAGATCTGGAAATATTCCTCCGACTTCACTACCTTTGCCCCTCTGTCACTGCTTTGATCTCACTAAATCACTTCTGACAACACACAACTACTACTATGGAAATCAAATTTTCAGCAAAATCGAATGCTCAACTGATTTGGTGTGTCTTCTCTAAGCCGCGTCGACTTCTTCTTATAATCCTCCGTTGAGACTTCAACGACCACGATTAAATCTTAATCGATGGCTAGGATTAAATAGAAATTGATCCATGTACTCTTCTAGAAAATTCTCACCGTGAATTTATTAACTCTGATTAATTAATCATATTCGCTAAGTTTATACTTAGGAACTATTAAAATATGACTATTAAATATAATTAAGTCATCTCTAGGTGGAATTTCTAGAAACGATTTCTGGGTTTTGGAGAATACATGTATTCTATCCTCTCCACCAAATCTCGTGGCTAGAAGACATCCGATACTACAAAAACCAACACTCCCTCTTGTCAAGGACTATGTTCTAGTACTGCAACTATTGCTACAATACACAATATTTGCACCATCTCCTATCACGCCGCTAATGTTCAGATACTGCTTCCCACCAACTATCGTGCAACTCTGATATGTGCTAGAACTGTGGTTGTTGATCCTGCTGAGCCACTAACCCTACTGAACTACTGCCAACACTGCATCTGCAATGTAACTGTGTTGTTGCTACTATTGCAACATCTGCAACTCCCTCTCATTTGTTGTTGTTGCAACTACAACATATGCAAATGAGAACTATCCAAAGTACTTAACAATATATGTTCATTATGATGCATTTGTCACCTAAGTCCTGACTGCTACTAGTCTCTACGTTGTCATTGAAGCCTCCGCGCTCCTGTTGGATCTGCACTGTGCCAACTGTACTGCTACCAACTTTTCACTGCGCTCCCCAGTATTTGACTGCTACTTCAAACTCCATCTATCACTCTAGCACCTAACTACACCGACTGCCATTGGTCCTTCCTGCTACTACATATTGTGGGATACCATAACAAGGTATTGATTCAAGAGGTGGACCTCCTCAAGAATCCTTCCCATCTTGTAGCATTCTATGGCTACAAAACCAAGTCACCCCACCTCACTCCTAGAGGGATGTCTAAAAACATGGAAAATTATTCCTCAAGCCTATCGATCTCGGCAGAAGCTGCATGTTGGTCTTGCTTCCCCTCCTTGTCCTTCTTCCTGATATGACACTAAGTGTTGTAGTGGCCTAGTTCGCCACACATAAAGCACTCGAACTTCGAAAATTCCTTCTTCTTCCTACGCTCCCCCTATCCCTGACTGGGATCCTTTGACACGAGGGCCACATTCTCCTCTTCCTTTACCTCCTTCGATCCATTATTGATGCTACTATTGATGTGTCTCTTCATCATATCTCACCTCAACTCCTCCTACAACAAGTCTGCCACATTTTTTCCCATCTCGGCAAGGTTTCTGCACCCAAAATGATTTGGACAAACACTTGCCACTCCTTGGAAACACTATTGAGGGCTACTCATACCAATTTACGCTAACCTTGCAGCTTCCAGCTCATCTCAGATCAACTGAATTCTAGTAATTAAGGGGTCTACGCGCTCCCCTTTCTTCATATGGGTACATCTCACCTTCTCTTCTAAGCACATCTTCCGCTACTTGGAAGATCCCTGGTATAGTGTGGAAAGAGAGTCCCATATCTCTTTTGCTATGCCCAAAGCTGCTATGTGAGATAACACATGATCCTGAATTGCATCAAGGATCAATCTCTTTGCATCCTCCATCTCCTTCTTGTATGCCTTCAGCTGATTTGGATCCATGGGAACAACCACCACGTTATCAATATATGCTTTGAGATTGTATTCATCCAGAAGGAAGGAAATTCTTTCCTTCCATATCACATAGTTGGAGGCTTCGTCCAACCTGTCCTGATCTTGCAGCTCGAATGTTGCCATCTCAACAAAATACGCTAAAAACCTCATCTTCCCTTCTACTCAGTTTTTTATAGGCGCTACACACTCCCTTCTCGAGTGAGTAACTCTAGTCACAATGACTGCTGATCTACAAGATAAATTGAACTTTTGAGACTAGAAGTTACCTGAGGAAAATTTTCCCTTAATGTGTGCTCTTTCTTCCACCTGACGTTATTTTTCTCTAACAAACTGCTGCAAAATAACTGCTTCTAGCTAGAGCTTTTCTCTGCAAGAAAAAATATGGCTGCTCCCTCTACCTCTAGTAATCCTCAATCTGGAAAAATCGTATTTCTTTATCGGTCTCTCAGATAAATCGATTTTCCTCAAGAAATTGAGCCTCTTGGCCAAGGAATTTCACTACCTCAAGGGGTTTCAAACTGCTTCTCACGCAAAGCAGTGAACCTCCTTCTCTTATTCTGCAACTGAGCTCTCTGGTTTACAATTTGTGCTCTGATACCATGTGAAAATTCGGTTACCTGAATCATATTGTAGCAACTGATGTTAATTCTTCTAATTGTTTAATTAAACAAACATTTTACTTGCAGTTTCCTACGACAAACATCGAATTAAATACACTTCAATATTCACAAATACACTAATGCAAAAGAAATAAAAACACTATAAGAAATAGATTCACACACACAAAATACATCATTATTTTTGGGCAATGTCCTTGAAAATACCCAACTGAGGAAAATCGGTGCAGCAACTGAGGGTTTTTATATTATGCAGTAGTGAAAATATGAGTACAAACTATGGATGCCCAAACTAGAAATCAAAATAGAGATAAAATAGAAAAAACAAGTAGTGAGGAAAATTCCTCATTCCATAGGTATCTGACACTTACCTCAGCTAGAATTGCGTTGCTCCCAACTGCCTTTGCGCAGTCACTGTGTCACCCTACACAGTCGCTGGGTCCATCCAACTGGGAACTACATCACCTCTCACTGTCATGTCAGCTGTTGTTTGGGTAGCTTATTCTCCTAGCCTATGGAACCTCTCTCTAGCTTCTGGCACTGAATCTCGCCCTCTCCCCAGTAAAACATAATTTGCCTCTAGAGAGCACTTCACTACCTCTAGGTTGCCTCACTATGGCACTCTCTTCCACTTGGAAAATGTAAACAAGAGATATGTAAATATTCCTCCAGCTTCATTATCTCTTCCCCTCTCTCACTTCTTTTATCTCACTGAATCAATTTCGGCAACACACATCTGCTACTTTGGAAATTGATTTCTCAGCAAAATCGAATGCACAACTGATTTGGTGTGTCTTCTCCAAGCCCCATTGACTTATTTTTATAATCCTCCGTTGAGACTTCAATGACCACAATTAAATCTTAATCGAAAACTAGGATTAACTATAAATCAATCCATGTACGTTTCTAGAACATTCTCACCATGACTTAATCAATTCTGATTACTTGATCATATTCCCTAAGTTTAGACTTAGGAAATATTAAAAACTTACTAATAAATCTAATTAAGTCGTCTCTAGGATGAATTTCCAGAAAAAAATTTTGGGTTTTGGAGAATGCATGTATTATAGCCTCTCTACCAAATCTCATGGCTAGAACACATGATGCTATAAAACTAACACTATCTCTCTCACACATGAAAAAAATTGGGGTGTTTGTAGCTTCCAGTAAGGCTGAAATTGTAGGTTTGAGTTGTAGGAGGACGAGTTTCAATATCAATTTGTTGGAAGGGGAAATACTTTGTTTTTTACTTCTTTTACCTTGGGAACATCTATATTTCTCAAAGAAGGATCTCTTGAAGAAGCTAAATTAGGGTTTCTTTAGCAACTATAGGGTTGAAGTTGCAAGAAGAAGTTGTAGGGTCAAAGTTTTGGTCAAATTTGCAAATTGATGTAGAATTGAGTTGTGGTGATCTGATTCTATTGTTAGGGTTGACTTGGTACTAGGAGGACTTGTTGGATGGTTTGGGTATTTTTTGTCTCATTTGAGCAGATTCTATCAGAAGAGAAGATTTTTTCCTGGGTTTTCACATTGGAGGGGTTTTTCCCTAGCTTGGAACCTAATATTTGTTTCCATTGTCTTTACTATTTTGATCTTCATACTTGTTTGATGAAAATATATAATAAAGAAACAATGAAGACAATTAAAGTTCACAAGCAAGTATTAAGTAATAAAGAAAATATGAATTGATAGATTTCACATTGAATTTTATAACATGGTATTAGAGCTAAGGTGAACAAGAAGGCAACTTGAAGGATCATCTTGTGGACATAAGAAGGGTTTGCTAAGGGGAATCACTTGCAGAATACTACATCAAGCCCTCATAAAAGGAAATGTGCAAGAGGAAGACTACAAGAAGGTTTTTGATCTCTCTTGGAAGGATATATGTTCAAAGGATCATTGAAAGACGTCTTTCATCACTCTTGGAAGTTGTTTCTAAAGGTATCCTAGAAGACGTCTTTCTAGGAAATCATTGAAATCTCATTGAATATCTTGAAATCCTTGAGATAGTTGGAGATATCATCATAGAATAAAGAACTCTTGGTTGATAAGAAAGTATCATATTATTCTATGTTTTTATCTACAATTATTATGGGTTTTGTTTGTAAGGAAAGCAATACGCTTTTTGGCTCAACAAATTTCCTTGCATGGAAGAAAAGGATTGTCTTGACACTTATAGAACATGAAGTAATGGAATATGTTCTTGGGGAAGTCATTAAAACTAGAAAATACAATACTCAAGGGTAATAAAAATACAAGAAATGGAAAGTAAGGGCACAAAGGATCATTGTGGAATCCATTAAGGATCATCTTGTTCCATTTGTTGCTAACTTGGAGACTTAAAAGGATATGTATGAAAAATTAGTGAATTTGTATTGTATAAGTACCTCAGGATAGAAAATGTATTTGAGGAATAATTTATAAAAAATGAAGAAGTCGAAGGATGAGGACATGGCCTCCTTTATTATGAATATTTCTCAAATAAGTGATCACTTACAGGGTCTTGAGGAGACAATTTCTGATTTTGAAATGACCATATGTATACTAAATTCATTGCCACTATAATGGAGCATTTTTGCAATGAGTATATACTCTAAGAAAGACTCAAATCCTTTTGATGAGTTTTGGGTTCAATGCATCCTTAAAGAAACTAGGATCAAGGAAAAATATGATATCGAATCAAATGAGCAATCTCAAGCCTTCATTGCAAGAACCAAGAAGCTGAAGGAGGGAAAGTTTGGAAATTCCAAGAAGAAGAAAGACATGTCCAAGGTTCAATTCTTTGGATATGAATTTGGACACTTTAATAGGGATTTTCAAACAAGTCGAACAATAAAATAAAGGAAAGAATTAAATCTCACACCGCTGAAGAAATGGGAGAACCTAAGAAGAAGTCAAAGAAATAAGGTGTCAAGGATATTTACTATTAAAGAAGGCATCCTCCCTGTTAGGTTCTTTAGGAAGTTAATATGTAGTTTAGAATAACATGCATTGTTGTTTACACTAGAAGAGTTTTTATTTGTTATGACATCATATATAGAAACATGTGATAGCAGAATATTTAGAGTCTACTTGACCGAGTTTCTTTGTAGGAATCATATCGTATTTCAAAATTAATAAAATTGGATTGTTTTGTATATTAGTGTTCATCTAGGCATTATAACATAATGTTAGAGGTAGTCATTTTGCTAAGGTGGACCATAATGATCCTGTAAGAACCATTATTTTGGAAGGTTCTTGGAAGAAACATTTTTACAAGGTTAGTATACATTCCATATGGTATGGAAACAATCACTACAAGGAAAAGACCCTCTAGCGGAGGTTATAAAGGAGGTTTTTATTGTTATAAAATTGGCCAAAATTGTCAAAAAAACATTTGCTACAACATCTGTTTTCGGTAACGGAGGTTTTGGTGGAGCTTCTAACGAGATTTCAATACAATTAAACAAAATTGGGTGGCCTGAGGTTGTTATAGATGTTTTTCTCATTGGTGCGCGCATCAGGTGTCAACACACTGGTGCATTTTACCGTGAATGCACTGGTATTGGAAACCTACCAAGCACCAGGATGGAAATTTTTTTTTGGACGCCCTAGACGTTTAGCAATGACCCAGTGCATGTCAGCCAAATCGTCACACCGGGCCTATGGAAGGTGAATGCACCAAGCCATTACGGTGTAAAACCACACTGGGCCCTCTAGGATGATCAAACACACCAGACCGTTAAGTTATAAAAACGCACCGGTGGGTTAAAGGCAAACCGCACCCGTGCATGCAACACTTATCGGACCGCCCGGGTGGTAGTCGTTGATAAAGTGCACCGGGAGTTCTAATTGGTATTGGTATTTATGTGGTTCCCATAGGTCGTTGAAATGAATGGGTGCGCATTATCATACAAACACATTAGTGTGCAGTAACTAATACGCACCCGTGTCATTTTGTATTTTTTAGAAACATCGACCTGTGATTGTGAAATTATTTTGATTTTTTTAAAATTCATTATTCATAAAAAGTTGACACATATCTTATAACATTATTCATATCAATTAAATTTTTATTGGTGCATTTGAATGTGTTTTGTAACCAGCTCCAAAAATAGAAGAAAAGAGATATCAACGCCTTAGAAATAAGCCACTTCGAGGGGGCAACCTCCAATACATTACATAAATGAACAATTCTTGGATGATAAAAATGAACAAAACCTCCTTCTATATATAGGAGTCCATGGGGCCACAATATAATCCTAGTGGGCCACAATGTAATCCTAGCCGACCTAACATTAATAATTTAAGGGCACAATAATAATAAAATGGGGGTTACAAGGGTACAATAATAATAATAAGGGGGTTATACTAACAACAATAAGGGACTATACTAGTAATATAGGGACCTAACATGCCCCTCTCCTTCAAAAAAGTGTTGTCCTCAACGCTTGAGTAGCTCTGGGTGCTTCTGTATAAAATTCTCATCCTCCCATGTAGAATCTTCAGTGGGTAAGTTCTTCCACTTGATGAGATACTCTGAAATTGATCGATTTCGTAGTTTTCGAGTTCTTGTTTCCGTGACCGCTTCAGGTTCCAATATGATTTTTCCTTCCTCATAAAGTTCTGGTAATATTGTTTGAACTGGAATATTTTCACCTATAACCTTTTTTAAGCATGAAACATGGAAAATTGGATGTACTCGCGAAGAAGCAGGAAGCTCCAATTTGTATGCCATAGTACCAATCTTTTGCAACACCTTGCAAGGACCATAGTACTTTGGCGATAATTTATTATCCTTCTTTGCTTGCTTGAGGGACATTTGTTTGTATGGTTGTAGCCGTAAAAATACCCAATCTCCTACATCAAAACTTCTCGCGCTACGATGTTGATCTGCCTGTTGTTTCATTCGATTTTGTGCCAAATTCAGGTTATCCTTTAAGAGTTGGAGAACTTCTTGCTGATGCTCGATGTGATCTTCCACTGCTTGAACCTTCGAATTTTCCTTAAAGATGATGTGATGGATGGTGGATGATATCCATAAAGTGCCATAAATGGGGTCATTTTTGCTGCAGTATGGAAGGAAGTGTTATACCACCATTCAGCAAGAGGTAACCACTTGACCCATTGTGTTTGTTTATCAGATACAAAACAACGAAGATACCCTTCCAAACATTTATTTACTATCTCAGTTTGACCATCAGATTGAGGATGATAAGATGAGCTATGAGCTAATTGAGTACCCAAACAAGAAAATAACTCCGTCCAAAAATTTCCAGTAAAAATGGGATCTCTGTCGCTCACAATAACCCTTGGGCTTCCATGTAGCTTTTAATTCTGTCCATAAATGTAGTAGCAACTGTACTTGCTTTAAATGGATGAGATAATGTACAAAAGTGTGCATACTTGGTAAGTCTATCAACTACCACCATGATGACACTCTTTCCTTCGGACTTAGGTAAACCTGTGATAAAATCCATTGAAATCTCCTCCCAACGTTGACTTGGAATGGATAAAGGTTGTAGAAGTCCTGGGGTCTTATTTGTTTCCACTTTATTCTGCTGGCAAACCAAACATTCCGCCACAAACTTTCGAATATCAGATTTAAGGCCATCCCAAAAAAATTCTTTCTTCACCCTGTGGTAAGTTTTTAAAATCCCGAGTGTCCTCCTAAAGGAGAAGTGTGCAATTCCAGAAGAATCTTTTGTTTTAGTTGGGAATTCTTACAAAGATATAAGCGATCTTTGTACCATAAGGAATCATTTTTCCAACTAAATGTATCAGATGTACTAGGATCTTGCCGCAACTTTTGAATGAGTATCCATACATCTTTGTCCTTCTTCCATTCATCTCTTGCTTCAGTTATCCAATCTGGTTGGATAATAGAAATGGCACAAAGCAATGCTTCCACCTCTTCATTCTTTCTTGAGAGTGCATCTGCAACAACATTAAGCTTTCCTTTTTTGTAGATTATTTCAAAGTCATAACCCAACATCTTTCTGACCCATTTTTGCTGTTCTTCTGACGATAGTCTTTGTTCCAAAAAGTGTTTAAGACTATCATGATCAGTTTTTACCTTGAAGTGTCTTCCCATTAGGCAAGTTCGCCATTTCTTTAGTTCATGTAGTATTGCTAACATTTCCTTCTCATAAATAGGTTTCTGTAAATAATTTCCTTTGATTGGACGACTTTCAAAAGCAATGGGTCTTCCTTCCTGCATTAAAACTGTACCAATTCCATTTCCTGAGGCATCACATTCCACAATAAAGGCTTTTGTGAAGTCTGGCGTAGCTAAGACTGGTGCTATGCACATTGCCTCTTTAAGATGTTCAAAGGCCTTAGTTGCTTCAGGAGTCCATGAAAATGCATCTTCTTCAATAATGTTGTTAGAGGTGCTGCTATTCTCCCATAATTCTTAACAAACTTGCGATAATACCCTGTTAACCCGAGAAATCCTCGCAACTGCTTTATGGTTGTGGGGACTTTCCATTCCTTAATGGCTTTAATTTTGTTAGGGTATACTTTAACACCCTCGTGAGATACAATATGACCCAGATATTCCACCTCTTGTACTCCAAAGAAACATTTGGATGTTTTTGCATATAATTGTTTCTCTTGCAATAGTTTGAGCACCCTGTCAACATGTTGAACACGATCCTTCTAAGACCTGTCGTAGATTAGTATATCATCAAAAAATACTAGTACAAATTTTCTAAGGAAGGGTTTGAAAATGGAATTCATCAACCCTTGAAATGTAGAAGGTGCATTGGTAAGGCCAAAAGGCATGACCAAAAATTCATAATGACCCTCATGAGTTTGAAATTTTGTTTTTGGAATATCTTCAGTCTTCATTCTAATTTGATGATATCCTGAACGAAGATCCAACTTGGTAAAATAAATTGCTCCATGTAATTCATCCAATAATTCATCAATCACAGGAATGGAAAATTTATCTTTAGTGGTGAGCTTATTGAGCTCCCTATAATCCGGACACATTCGCCATGATCCATCCTTCTTGTGTACCAATACTACAGGAGCAGAGAAAGAACTTTGACTAGGTTGAATTATACCTGCCTCTAACATTTCTGCAATCATCATTCAATTTCGCTCTTTTGGAAGTAAGGATATCTATAAGGCCTGATGTTTGGAGGAACACTTCCTGGAATCAAATGAATAGCATGATCATGATCACGAATAGGTGGGAGTCCTTTCGGAGTTTCAAACACCTTGGAATGGTTGTCCAAGACTTGTTGGAGATCTGCAGAAATAGATGATTTTGATGTCGGAACTTCTAGTGAGCATAATTGTGAAATTACACCTCGTTGTTCTTTCTTTAGAAGCTTTGTCATGACGTTAGAGCTTATTATCCTTCCCGGCTTCCCTTCAATACCACGTAATTCGACTTCCTTTCCTTCTGAAAAAAATTTCAAGAAAAGTTCTTGAAAATTAAAAGCTACCGTCCCCAAAGATTGTAACCATTGTACTCCTAGTACAACATCAGCACCTCCCATAGGAATGGAAAGAATTGGAATATTCAATACATATTCCCCCATGGTTAGCTTGATATTATGGCATTTTCTAGAGCAATTTATAGTTCCTCCATTTGCAACCATCACTTGACATTCTGGTGCTGGGTATAGGAAACAATTCAATTCCTTGGCTACCTTACAATGAATAAAATTATGGGTGCTACCCGAATCAATCAACACTATTACCTTTTTCTTCTTGATATGTCCTTCTATCTTGAGAGTTTGAGGAGTGGTAATTCCTGCCAATGCATTACATGATATGGCCGGACTCATTTCTTCCTCTTCTAGGGTTGGTTCCTGGTGTATATCCTCTTCTTGTTCATTTTCTTCTTCCTCTTCACAATCTATGTAAAATAATTTCTTCTCAGCACACTTATGACCTTTAGTGTATTTTCTATCACAACCGTAGCAAAGCCCTTTTGCTCTTTTTTCTTCCAATTGTTGTGGTGTCAACCTTGTAGGTTGTGGAAATCTAGGCGTAGCAACACTTCCTTCTTTATAAAATTGAGTGGTAGGCTTCCTTGTCGCCATAATTTTACATTCAACTTTTCTTGCCAACCTGAATGCCTTCTCCAATGAATCAGGCTCCAAAACACGAACTTCATGTTGGATGTTATCCTTTAGAGTGCATATGAAGAGATCAATCCTGTGTTCCTCTGGAATACCAGTTACCCTTATATTCAATTTTTGGAAGTCCTCAATGTGCTGCCCCACTAAACCCTTTTGTTTGAGATTTATCAATTGGCTAAAGAAGGTGTTGCTCTTTGTATCCTCATAATGTGCTATCATTTTCTCTGTAAAAATTGACCAAGTGACAATTTTTTTACGGGAGCAAAGCCATTGATACCATACAAATGTATTTTGTTCTAAATGTAAAGTTGCAATGCGTACCTTTTGTGTGTTTTGCACGTTATGGAGATCAAAATATTGCTCCATCTGTTGTATCCATGTTACAGGATCCTTTCCATCAAACTTCCTCATATCCATCTTTGGAATATGGTGGTTCTTCCCGCCAACATTAGAGTTTATGAAATCACAATTAACATTTATTTTGTTCTCATCATTAGGTTCTTCTACTATCTTTTCACCATTAGGAAACCTTTCTTGTATCAACTTTGTTAAACCTTCCATGTCTGCTTTTAGAAAATTCTTCATGTTTTCCATTTTCTCATCGATCTTAGCTTCCATGTCATCCATCTTAGATTCCATGCCAGCCTCCATGCCATCCATCTTAGCTTCCACACCATCCATCTTAGCTTCCATGCCTTTCTTCAAAACTTCCATTTCATTTTTTGTTGCTCTTTGCGAGAGTGAAATTTGTTGCACTTGCTCTTGTAATTTTAATAGATCATGTTGCAATTCTTCATCTTCATGAGTCATAGTAGAGCTTTCCAAAGGCTTAATGGGTGTTGAATTCTTTTTTGGGGCCATTTTATAATCCAATACTGATATCTATTCTACAATATGCCCTTGCAATCAATTCAACTTGATTCTTCAAACAAGACTTATGCAATTTGGAAAAAAAATACACACCTTTTACTTGCTTTTGAGGAGCTCGATATTGAAGTTGTATTATCTCTGTGATTGCGGCTCTTCTATATCTGAAATTCAGCACTGAAGTATTCCTCTGAATTATGTTTTGAATGCCATAGGTCTGACCTGATTTGGATTCTCCAAGACAAAGTTGTGTCCAATCTCCCACAATGACCTAATTATGGACTGGTTCAATAAAGCGAACTTGTACGAATTTCCACGTGTCACTGTTTTTTCCTTTGTCTTTGAAAGTGATATCCAAGAAAGTACATTCTGTGTACTTGCAACCACTTTTTACGGCACTCCAATCCGATGCCCAGAGAGAGAGTTATTGAACTTTTCCCACGATCACCTCTTTGAGATGAAATTCAGGAGCCTGAAAAAGCACTACCTTCCACAGATCATATCTCCAAAAATATTGCGAACCAAGATCTGAAATTTTTTGAAAAATTTCCTCAGGATTTCAGCTTCGCACCATACGAATTTCAGATTCTGAACCTTCGTAGAAAAAACGTTATAGCGCAAATTCCACGATGACCTGTTTAGGAGCCTAAAAAAAGACCTAGCTTCCATAGATCATATCTCCGAAACTATTGCGAACCAAGCTCTGAAATTTTTAGAAAATCTTCCCCAGGATTTCGGCTTCGCACCCTAAAACGTTCAGCTTCTGAAACTTCGTAGAAAAAAAGTTATAGCGAAAATGGCAAGATGACTTGTTTGGAGCAGCGAAACCCTAGAATCCAAAGCTCTGATACCAAATGTTGTGTAACCAGTTCCAAAAATAGAAGAAAAGAGATATCATAGCATAGAATAAACTACAACAGAGGCAACCTCGATACAGTACAATGAACATTCTTGGGATGATACAATGATACAAACCTCCTTCTCTATTACAGGTATTCATAGGACTACAAATATAGTCCTAGTGAACCACGAATAGCAATCTAGCGACCTAGCATTAATAATTTGAATACAGTAACCAGCAATGAAGTTTGAAGTTTCACAATAATAATAATAAGGAGGATTTTCAACAACAATAGGAGACTATTACTAAACTAATATGGGAACAAAACATGCACCTCGATATTGGATTAACTTGTTATATCATATCATCAGATTTCACATCCATTCACTATAATATTTAATCATCCATATATTTAATCAGTGGTGTAACACTTCACAACGGCAATGGAGAACACAATAGAATAAATTAAAACATATTATATATATATATATATATATATATATATATATATATATATATATATAAGACACTCTTTTTCTTACAAAATGGGACAATTATTGGTATCCCTCTATCTTTCAATTGGGACAATATGTCTGATTTCATAGACAAATATTTCAAAAAATACAACGCCTTGCTTTGATATCCAAACATATTGATCATCATTCTTTGCTAGAACTATTGTCACTCTTCGAGCTACTTCTATTACTTGGGTTATTTTGAGGAATGTTTAGTTCACTATGTTGATTGTTTTCTTCTTCTTCAAGTTCCATCTACAAACATAAAGATAAAGTGTAATGAGTGTATATACAATGGTGAGAATAATGAAAATTTCAATATTAAATAATATACATCAATGTAAATCGAAAAGAAATGTACCATAGCAAGAATTGACTCATGAACTATACACATTCTTTCAAAACCAAATTTCATGCCATCTTTCAACAATTCATTTGTTGGCGCAATTCCATACTTTGTTTCCTGCAAGTTTTATACCCCATAACAAATCATATATTTAATATAAAATATTTTTTTGTTCTATTAATTATAGACGAAACTAAGAAAAACAAGATATATGCTTATAAATTCCACAATTAATTTCCGATATGCCAACATATATTGACAATCCATATTTAACCCAATGTCAATCAATTATTCTGAAGGTTCTTCTTTTTATGTTAGCACTTGTTTGAATACATTCAATGATGATTGTTGTAAAACAACTTAAAATATACAAAAATGAAATCTAGTTAAGTTGTTATAAGGAAGTAACAATTACTCACAAACATAGATATCAACCCTTTTTTTCCTTTTCGTCTAATTTTATGTGTTGAATGGTTTCCCTTTTTTCTTTTTCTTCTTTTATTTTTATTTTTTTATTTTTTATCTGCAATAAAATACTTTAAAATTAATATTTAATGCTAAATTGTTTATTTATTGTGCCTAATCGAAAAATTCAATGATTACATATTACATTTGAAGCATGTTGTTGTTGAGATGGTTCCTCATGTGATGAAATTATGTCCATTTCTTTAACCATCTCCTTGTACACCTTTTTGGACATTCCTACTAGCATATTTCTGATATCAGCTCGTTCATTTTTTGAGATTTTCATAATCTTCCTGAAAATGTAACATGACAATAAACTAGTTAATTTGTATATTGATATATGAAAAGTAAATATAACAAAAGTGAAATTTATAAATGATTGCTTTCTAGTAATATATACATATAATTCTAGAAAAATATTTAAAGGAATATTACTTTTTCATTCCTTCTTTTTTGTTGTTGTACATTTTGCTATTAAAATTTCGACATGTCTCATTGACCAATTCTCTGGAAACTCATCCTGTAGTTTAAATAAAATTTGGTTCTTGGAATCATTGGATTGATTTTTGTATTGTAAGTGGGAATATTTTCTATACATTCGTTCCACTAGATCCCTAAAAGTTTTGTAAAAGTTTTTCCCCTTATTGTTAACCTCCAACATCACTCTAGATGAGCTAAGGAGAAATTCATTTTCATTTGCATGTTCTATTTTTTTTCTTTTCTTAGAACAACATTATTTTTCTTCGATGTTGGTCCTTGTATAACATTAAACATATGTGAATTAATATATCATTTGAAATATGTTATCTAATATTTTTAAGTATATTATTAATGAAAATTAAAAAAAGAAACTCAAATTGGATCGATAGTATTTTTTCATTCACCTTATTCATCCTTCTGCAAATTTTCCATCAAGATTTTACGCTCTTCTGGTCTTAGATTAGAAATAATCTTATCAAGATTTACCATTTTGTGGCTATGCATGATACACAGTAAACAATACATATTTTTTTTTTTCCATAGAAAAAAATCAAACCATCTATTGATATAGAAAGTTACATAGCATATGCAGAAAGCATTCCAAAGAACTGTGTTTCCCCCTTATCCAGAGAGAGACAAAGTTACAGATGAGGTAAATAGTGTGTGAATATTCACCAATCAGCCTAATTAAGCAAAGAGAAAGTCCTCCTCATCATTTTCCACCTCCCAAGCTTCCTTTAAGGAAAAGCACCCGAAATAGAGCAAGGAAAAGATAGAGATCATTTGAAGCTTAAAACTCCAAAAAACCAAAACTGGGTAGTAGACACTGTTCTAGTTTTTTGTTTGTAATTTAGCATAAAAAAGTAGGATTTCGAACACCCGAGCCTCCTCTGAGAGGAAAACGGCCCAGGGTCGAAAAAAGAGTTTCACTATTTGATTCTGAATATTACGACCAAACTGTTCAACATATATAAACAAAAAAACAGTAGCAGTAAAAACCATATCTTTAGAAAAAAACAGGTTTTTCGATTGCTCGAACCAACCCATTCTCCAATTCAATAGCTATCCAGAGCCCCATATCTTGATCAGCGCCTTCTTTAGAAAGGCGGTCTGCATCATGGTTTTGTTCCCCGTCTGAGTCGCACCAACTGCCCCTGATTCAGAATGAGGTACCTAGGAGGACACCAGAACATGATCCATTTCAAAATGGATGTGTGGAGAGACATTTTGACCCAGAGACAAATGACCCTCCTTATCAGCACCTGATCCTTCAGCATCTTCCATCGAGGCCACTTCCTGTTCCAGTTTTTCCTCTGCTCTGACTGATGTAAAGTTCTCCTTGACAATTTTTTTTTGCCTTCTTCTACGGCGATGTCCAAGAGGAAAATCCTTTGCAAGGTGATCATATTTATGGTACCTATGACAACGAAAGGGAAGGTGCTCGTAATCCAAATTCTGTAGATACTCAAAATCCCTATACTTCAAACTCATTGCATTTTCTAGATCTTCTCTGGGGTTGAGGCTTACCAGTATTCTCACAACACTCAGATCTTTAGTATGACGAAAGGACATGTCAGCATCTAAGAACTTACCAAGAGTGTTCCCAATGGAACGGAATGCAGATTCAGTCTAGAAAGGCATTGGAAGACCTGGAAGCTTTACCCACACAGTAGATTCTGCCATTTTTTCTTTTTGGGCATCGAGCAGAGGGGTCCATCTCCTGAACAGAATCGGTCTCTTCCCAAAGCACCAGTTCCTTTCTAAGACCTAATCCAGATGGTATTTATGCTCAAATATGATGCTGAACCAACCCCTATCCAGGACTTTGATTTCTAAAGGGTTTCCAGGGGCTTTTTTCCATTTCGACGAGGTCCATTACGTGATGTAGTCTGCCGAATACTTCCTCCTCGGACTCTGCCCACAAGAATGGTCTCAATGGCTTCCATGACTTTGTCTATTTGAATTTCCACTCCAAGAACACAACAGGGGCGTTCTTCTTTTCTTCCGATGGCCTTATTATTGTTTCTTTTCAATCCCACAACCTCCTTTCTCCCTTCTTCCTCGCCTTCCACCTGTCTATCAGGTGCATCTGTGACTTTGAAAATAGGCGACCTTGATCACCCTCCTTCAGCTTCTCTGGAACCCCCCTTAATCGAACCCCTTTATGATTCCTCCTGATTTTTCTTTGAGACCTCGTGACCCCAGCATGTGAGTAGATATTTAGGCGCAGGCTCTACGTCCATGTACTCACTATCAAAACCCATAGCTGCAGCTGGTTTTTCGCCTTAAACTAACTCCATAATAGCGAAAACTTCGCGCTTGTTCAGAAACCCTAACAACCAAACACCGTCTTGCGAATAGGAACAAGGGTTTATCGCTAACCTCCATCGCGAGCACGGTTAGGTTGGAACGACCCTCCTCCTGCGTCCCGTGCACCTCGTGTCCAAACGTTGTAGACACAGGTGGGCACAGAACCTTGACAAAGCAGTACGTCTGTCACATCGCCTACCTGCCCATGTATTGGCACTAATTGCAAGGTCAAACTTGTAGGGACCTAAGTTCTTCACCATCTCAAGCCATTCCTCCTCTCAGGAGATGCCCCTACATATTAGTTAAACTTACATATAGTTAAAAAATAATAATTTTTGTAAAGAATTTACAAAGAACTTGCCTTTTTTTCTTTTCTCAATGTGCTATCAGTGTTTTTGTTACTTGATCTCTTGTTAATTATTTCTTTATCAATATGAAACTTGTACCATACCATTCAGTAATAAATTTTATAAATAGATCTCATTTTAGGTCAAAAAAATAAAAATAAAAATCAAGAAAATGGTGCGCCTTTCAAATGGTACGCACTGAAGGCGATGCGATATGTTCTTATAAATGCACAGCCAAAACAACAGAAACACCATACGGTGCTCTCTGTCAACAACAAGACCCGGTGCGTTATATGTTAACCGATTAACACAGACACAAATTAATAAATAAATGTTTTTATCAAATAGTATGTGCCTAGTGTGCTATACTACAATAACAGACCGATGCGTTATTTTAAACAGGGAGCACCTATTAAAAAAAATATGTTTTCATGTAAGGGCCGACATGGATTGGGATCTGACTTTGCAAGTGGTCCCCCGGGTTAGATTTCATATGCCTATATATATATATAGCAATACAAAACTTATAAATCTAAAATGAAAAGCCCTAATTGTGAAGTCACATAAACAAGAAGAAGGGTTTAACATAAGAATGGATTTGTTTTGTTTTTTTTTAATCCACAGTAAAATTTAAAAATTTTACTATGCATATATTAAATCCAACAGAAATTGTAAAAACACAATTATTACATTAAGATTTAACACTTTTACTATACTACAGGGTTTTTGTGCGAATCACCAGATGTTTGAAATTCTAATTCTCTGAATAGTGTTATTGTTCAAAAGTATTTTGCTGCTCCACAGTGCTCTTGCTCCATGTATGTCTCTCGTGCAAATCCCTCCTTGAAATTTTTTGCAAAAATAATGAAGTAATTAATAACTTTTACAATTTAAAGAAGTTTGTTATGAAATTAGATTTCCGAAAATTATTTCCTGCCCATTTTTGCAATTTACCGTTTTTTTTCACTTTTAAAAAATAAAGTTGTTGTTTTTTTTTTTAATTTTATTTTCGGGATATTTGGTGTGATTGTTAACCAACCGCACTGGTGCGTTATTTAATAACACTGCACCTATGCGCAGTAACTAAAACACACCGGTGTGGTTAACTGTACATTTGCACTGATAACAATAAGTCCATTTTTAAGGCACCGAAATTACTTTTAGTTATGTACACCCAAATTTATTTTTGATTTTTCTCAAATGCAGGGAGAAAATATCAAAATTATATCAAATGGACAGTTCTTCAAAATCAAGCTTGTTCCATAATGTTTCTAAAAGTTGATCGTGGAGTTCTCCCTATCCATCTCCAGACATAATATTTACTTCAAATTTTATTTATATTTTCATTATCTAACTGATTTTTTTTATTATCCATGTCAATCAGTTGAATAAAATTAATGTATATAAATTTACAGGTTCATGCACATTCATAATCGAGTTCATATGCACAAAGTATTCAAACAACTCCAAAACGTCGGAAGCTCTTTTCAGGAGCAACATACCGCAAGCTGCATTTGGTAGATGAATATGGATAGCTGCTTCACCCTGCAAATTGTAACATTGCATCTTCTAGCCAAAATCCTGGGACAATGATGGTAATAATAATTATTTGGTATATTAATGTAATTATTTAAACGTCAAACCAATTAATCATGCATTGTCGACTTGCTTACTAATTGATGTCATCGATTTTGTACTAATAATGTTCAAATATATTTTGTACTAATAATGTTCTAGTGATGATGAGCGACCTACCTACCATATTCTATTGTACCCCACGATGATGTCAAATCGAGAGAATGCTGAATTAAGAGAAAAAATCATAGAGGAACAATACCAAGAATGGTTGAATCAACCACCTATTCAATTCCCACTACGTCCAGATTCGCCAATTAGGAATGACTATATAAATAGTAGTTCTTCACAAGCTAGCAATGGAGGCAATCAGATAGAGGTTGGTATGGATGATTACATAAGGGATACAATTCCATGGAGACAATGTTGTTAGATGCATTTCAGAACGATGATCATCTAGGGGATGATGTTGATCATATCACTGATACATTTTTCGAAAGCCTTAAATTTGCTTCCACCACCCCTCTCTTTGGACCTGGTGGTTAGTTGAAGTCTACCCAGTTGGGGAAAACGATGTTACTGTACAACTTGAAATAAAAGTTTTGCTTGTCGAATGTATGTTTATGTTTCTCGAAAATTTTGAGGTAATTGACCATCAAGTCCTCCCTTATATTTTGAGAAATATAATCACACAATGAAAATTACAAATGGTCAATTCTATGAACGTTAATAATTACATCGACATTAATGTACATTTAATATTTTTCATGACCAACTATAGGTTATTAAAAGATAAGGTTCTTCCGAGTGATAATGTCTTTCCCGGTAACTGTGAAGAGGTAAATAAATTGTTGAAAATGTTGGGTGTTGAGTGCATATCATATCATGCATGTCCAAATGATTGTATTATATATAGAGGAGAACATGTAGACAAAGAGATATGTCTGAAATGTAGGCATGATAGGTATGATAAATCAACAAATATTGAGGTATATTCTTATAATCCCAAGGATTCAAATGCTCTTTTGTTGCAAATAATTAGCTATGTTGCAGGGATGGAATCCCTCACATAGAAGTGTGTTGGGAGTTATGCGAATCCAAACAGATTCAATAGCCATGAAGCATATAGAGGGTACATGGCTTGAAAAATTCAAGGATGAAGTATGAAGTATACGACTCAACATAGACATGGATGGCGTCAACCCATATTCCCTCTAGAACATCAACTATTATGTTTGGCATGTAGTAGTGATCAATAACAATATCCCCCCATGGTTGTCCATGAAGAATGAACATATTATGTTGGCTCTCATAGTCCCTGGTAGAAGACAAGTGAATAATATGGATGTCTACTTACAACCATTGGTAGATGAATTAAAGGAATTATGGGATGGGAAAAATGTATACGATGTATCAAGACCCATCGCAGCAGAGAGGAATTTTTTGTTGTATGGCATATGTGCTTACATGACACATGATTATCCAGGCTTAGGAGTTTTCTTTGGTAAATTACATGTTTATTGATTTGTTTATATACGTAACAATATTCTTTCGCATATTAGTTATTTAATTCGTTGTAATTGTTATGATATTCATGATATTATTTAACGTGCCATGCATATTGTATACAATAATTTTGCAGGTCTTGTAAAAAAAGGTATTTTGGATGTAAATGCTGTGGACCTTCTCTGAAAGATAGATGGTCCAACGACCTATGAAAGCCAGTGTATGACTGCTCCAGGGTATTTAACCCAGAAGAACACCCTTATAGAAGAGCAACATCCGCTTTCAATGGTAAACGAGAGAGAAACCAAAGGCCTCCAATAACAACACCAGTTAAATGGCTTAGAGCGTATGAGAGAGAGAAGAAGAAGGAGTTCATAGAAATGTTCGATTCAAATGGGGAGCCTATGTTCGATGCTCCATAATTCTTCGACACCTATGTTGAGAAATTTCCCATTGGGATGAAAAGGAAATCTATCTTTTATAACCTCCCATATTGGGAGCATCTTAAGATTACCCACTTATTAGATCCCATGCATATATTTAAAAATGTTTCATATTCTTTATGGAGGCACATACCATCGAAAAAAAGTGACACATTGGTTGTTAGGAAAGATCTTCTTACTTCAAAAACTAAAAAGAAACATTGGCCAAGATTATTAGAATGTACATGATCAGAGGCAGGCGTTGGTCCCTCTAATTGGTATTTCAAAGAAGGTGATGTCCCATGGATTTAAAAAAAAATATGATCTTTCTTTGTCAAAGGAAGTTATAATGGGTGTGAGGGTGCTATATTCATACGGGTCTTCACTACGACGCTGCTTCATAGTGGATGACCATTTGTCAGGGTTGAAATCACAAAACCATTTGAATCTTTTAAGAGTACATATAATCTCAAAAGCATGTTTTTATTATTTGTTATATTAATAAATTTTATACAATTCAGGGATCATAAAACATAAATAATTTTTTATATTATTGCATGTGTTTATAACTTTGTAGTGTCATTATCCTCTGTTCGTGCGTGGGTGTGTGAAACACGAATTCCCCCAAGACCTAGGATGTGCCATATCTAAATTATCTACATTTGTACGTTGGATCACGTCAAAGGAGATTCATGTGGCTAGCATTCCACGGTGGCATCAAGAGATATTTGAGATTGTTTGTATGTTTGAGAAAGAACTTCCGATGAGTTTCATGGACTTGCAATTTCATCTTCTAATCCACCTAGTAAATGAGGTTGAATTAGTTGGGGTGGTTTCTTATCGTTGGATGTTCTTCTTAGAGAGGTACATGAAGAAATTGAAAGGTTTTTTTCGACAAAGGGAAAAACCGAGGGTTCTATGGAAGAGGGGTACATATCATATGAGTATTTATATTATGCTAGTGAGTACATCAACCAGATCGAAAACAGACTAGGTGTGGTGATTTGGGATGATGAAAGGGATGAAGACAAAAGAGAAGGGGAGCTGCTCCAAACGAATGGAAAAAGGTGTTTGATAAAGAGTAAGTGACTTATAATTTTTCAAATTTACACAAAGTCAATATTCATGTTGAACTTCTATATAATGTATATTTTGATCTCATATGTACTATATGTCGGTTTTATTTCATCATCGAATGCAGAAATTGAAGCATTCAATAAATTTGTTCTTTATAATTCCGAAGTGACACAACCGTGGGTCGCATTGTATGAACAAAAGAGGATGAAATGGAATAGTGAGGGGAAAGAATTCAAACGGTTGAATGGTAGAAGTGTGCCTTATCCCGGTCATTTAAAAGAAAATATGCTAATTATATGCCCCAACAGTTGGGTTGTTGACCAAGTCAGAGAGAAATATGGTGCAACTGGACGTTACCCGCGTATTGAAGAGGGTGCACTAAACGTAGGGATTGGGTGCACCCACTTGGTAATAATCTATTTATGTAAATTTTAAACTTAATAATGCACCTTTGAAATGTAACATCTATATTTAATATTTTAATAGTTGTGTTATTATAAGACACATGAAACTATGATTTTTTAACTTTTTTACAGATGAATTTGTTCTCATATATGTGGGCATATGGACACCATTTTCACACAGAAAATGTCGATGATGGACACATGACATAAGACTGTGGAGTGGAATTTGAGTTCAATCAATCTAGTTGAGCTACCCACTATGATCAAAACCTAGTACAAGGGATGTTAGCTTACTTCGGAAAGATACAAGAGATTATTGAAGTGGATTTATCTTCTTTCCAATGTGTTTTTTTTAGGTGTAAGTGGTGGGACACATTTGATCGAAATAATGTAAAGGAAGATCGCGATAGTAGGCTGATACGTATAAACTCTAGAAAGATATGGGATGCAGCTAAAGAGCCCTAGGTTTTCCCCAAACACTGCAACTAGGTGTTTTTTTACCCAGATGTGTTGGATAAGGATTGGTGGTTTGTATTGAGACATGACCCTAGATCAAAACATATTTTCGAGAACAATAGCGTTATCATGCCAAGCGAGCTAGAAGATAATGAGGGTGATCATGAGAACCAAGAGTGATATGGTACATGTGTTATTTCATCATTTATACCTTTTAAGATGGGTTTTTATAAAGAAGAGGACTTAATTACCTTATAACTAAGACACTTTTTTTCAAAACATTATAATATGTATTTTGAATTAATTGGTTTGCATTGTGTTAATGTTAAAATCATTTCACTTGATAATTTGCAATTATGTTGATCTCGAAAACAATGGTGCACTGTATAAAGTTCTTTTTTTTTATAATGTCAATTCCTAAAATAATACAACTACTTGATTGGCTTAAATGTGTGTGAATGATATCTTGAAAATGTATAATGTTATTTTTGGTATGTAAGATCATAATAAAATAATGATAATTCTAAACATGAATTTATTTGCATTATTTTCTAAACTTTATTATGTTACAAAAAATCATTTATTATGGATTTTTTATTTCACAATTATTTATATTCATACAAATTTAAATATTTTAATAAAATTGAATGATGACAATACACAGAATTACAATTATAATTCCAATTACAATTTTACAAATATTTTACATACAATTACAAGTACAATTAAAATCAAAATCAAAATTACAATTACAATTACAATTTTACATACAATTACAATTACAATTTTACAATTTTACAATTTTATATACAATTAGAATTACAATTAAAATTACAATCATTTCACAACACAATTACAATTACAATTAAAATTTTACAAATATTTTACATACAATTACAATTACAATTATAATTTTACAATATCACATACAATTACAATTACAATCACGATGCATACAATTACAATTACATTTTTAGAATTTTACAAATTCACAAATTTACAAATTTTACAATTTTAATAAAATTGAATTATTACATGAATACATAAAATTACAATTACAATTACAATTTTACAATTTTACATACAATTAAAATTAAAATTTCAATTACAGTCACGACATAATATTTAATAAATATCATGATTTAATATTAAAAATAAACATCACGATCATGATAACCATCGTACAAACATCATATTCGACTAAAATACACATTCAAATTCGCTAACATCATCTAATCATCGTGATCATGACAATCTAACAAAACAACATTACATAACTCTTCACCATAAGAAACCACATGCCCATAACTCTTCACCACTTTTCATTCCTCTTTTTTCTTTCCAAGAAAAAAATTACACCCTTTGTTTCAACACAAAATTGAAAGTACATCTCAAAGGTGCTTAGCACATTTTTGATATAGAAGTTTTGAATAGATCACAATGCTTAGGAGAAAGCCTCTAACCACCCAACTAGGCCACAAAAGAATGAGGGTGGCTATAATAGTCATAAGATATACAAAATCACATAGGCAAGCATATCAAGAAGGTATTAAAGATTCTTATTTAGTCTTCACATTTGAGCACCTTAATTATGTAAATAGATCAACCTTCCAAAAATTATTTAGTTATGACACGATTAGGAATGAGACAAAGCACTACAACGAAAATACCTTTTAGAAGAGGTTATAACAAAGGTTTTTAGTGTTATAAAATTTACTGAAATTGTCAAAAACAAATTTGCTAAAACATCCATTTGCGATAGCGAATGTTTTAGTAGAGATTTTTACAAAACTTCATCACAATTGAAAAATATGGGCAACCGAAGGTTTTAGTGGATGTTTTTGTTTTTGTTTTTTTTTTTTTAATGATGTGCTTCATGAAACAAGTAGCACCAGTGTGTTACATATATAAATGCATCGAGATGCATACATAACTAAAATCACTGAGGCATTAAATGCAAAGAACACTGATGCATAATATATATCGCACCGATGCTAATAGATCAAAAATCCCCGAGGCGTTCTTGTAAGGAACGACATCGTTTCACGCAAAAATAATTGTTGTGTCAGTGCTTTTGTTTAAACTTGTAGCGCTGGTGCATATCGTTTGTATAAATGCCTAGGTGCATTAGTTATATAAAAGGAACGATGATGTTAGTTTAAATCATACACCGTGGTTGAAAATAATACTTTGTAGGACCAGGTTGGTAGTTCTATGAAAGCACTGACGCGTTAAGAATTAAAACACACCAGGGCGTTAATTTCAAACAATACCGGTGCTTGAAGAAGTAAGCGCCCTAGTGTTGTCATTTTCTGAAAAGGAACTGGTCATGCAAAAATATGTCGTCACAACACTTTTATATAATAAAACACACAGGTGTGTTTTTATTTTATGTATGCACTGGTTTTTTGTATGGGATTTTCTCTTTTTTGGAAACATCCACCTATGGCACTGCAATTATTGTAATTTTTTAAATCAAATATTCATCGAAAAATTAACATATATCTTATAATTGTATTCATATAAATTAAAATTTGATTAGTGAGTTTGTATTAATTTTTTATATTATCATATTTCACATATCTTCATTATAATATTTAATCATCCATATATTTAATCAATGGTGTAACATTTCACAAAGACATTGGATAATAAAATATAATATATTAAAATGTATTTAATTATATATCAATAAGAGGTTGTTTTTCATACAAAATGGGATTGTTATTTGTAACCCCTTGTCTTTCAATTGAGACATTATCTCCATTACATTAAACAAAATGTCTTATTTTCATAGACAATTATTTCAAAAAATACAACAATTTGCATTGATATCCAATTAGATTATCATTATTCTTTCAAACCATTGTTAGTGCTCGAGCTACTTCCATAACTTTGGGTATTTGGAGGAATGTTTTGTTTATTGTATCTATTGTTTTCATCTTCTTGATCTTGTTCCTTTTGCAAACATAAAAATAAAGTGAAATGAATGTATCTACATTGGTGAGAATAATGAAAATTGAAATAAATAATATACATCAATGTAAATCGAATAGCAATGTATGATAGCAATAAGTGACTCATAAATTGTGCACATGGTTCCAAAACCAAGTCTCATTTCTTGTTGCAACAAGTCTTCTATTGGCGTAGTTCCATACTTTGTTTCTTGAATGTTTTAAACCCCATTATAAATTATAGATTTAATATAAAGGTTTTTTTTTTGTTCTATTAATTATTAAATTAAAGAAGTAAAACAACATAGATACTTACAAATTGTACAATTAATTTTTTATATGCCAAATATACTCACAACCCTTATTTAACCCCAATTTCAATCAATTCTTCTAATGTCTCTTGTTTGTATGTTAGCACCTGTTCGAAGACATTCAATGATGGTTGTTGTAAAACAACTTGAAATATACAAAAATGAAACCTTGAGTTGTTATAAGTAAATATTAACAATTACTCACAAACTTTGAAATCAGCCCTTTTCTTCCTTGTCATCATGTTTTATGAGATGAATGAGTTCCATCTTGTTTTCTTTTCTGCAAGAAAATACTTGAAAATTAATATTTAATGTTAATTTTTTTTATATGCACAAATTCAATCACAAAGCACATTGTTGTTGATATGGTTCCTCTTGTGATGCAATTATGTCCATTTCTTTTACCATCTCCTTGTACACTTTTTTTGGATATTCTTAATGGCATGTTTCACGTATCAATTCGTTGATCATTTGAAATTTCTACAATCTTCGTGAAAAAATTAATAAAATATTTTATAATGATATATGAAAACTAAATATAACAAAATTGATATTAATAAATGAATGGTTTCTAGTAATATATACATATAATTCTAGAAAATAATTTTAATTAGGAATATTACCTTTTGAATGATTTTTTTTTTTTGTCGTATTTTTTTGCTATTGAAAGTATGATATATCTCATTGACCATTGTTATGGAAACACTTCATTTAGTTTAGATATAATTTGGTTCTTATAATCATTGGATTTATTTTTGTATTGTAAGTGGAAAGTATGTTTATTTGTTCGTTCCACTACATATTTCATAATTTTGTAAAAAAATTCCTTCTTTCATTCACCTCCAACACCTCTCCACATGAGCTAAGGACCAATTCATCGTCATTCACATGTTCTATAATTTTTCTATTCTTAGAACAACATTGATCTTTTCCTTCATTGTTGATCATTTTAGAACATTAAACATATATAAATTAATAGATTGTTTGAAACATGTTTTTTTTATTTTTAATAAGTTAGGCTAAAATATATTAATTCAAAGAGAAACTTTACATATGCTATGGGCTCAGATGGTAAGTAGTACTTATCCAATCTCAGCCTTCGATGCTTTCAGTGTAGCATAGGTTTGGGGCTTCTTCCTGGGAGAAAACCATCCCTTAGATAACATAATATAGTAAAAAATTACAGGGTGTGCCATGACACCTGAAAAAGAAAAATATATATAATATTTACTGAAATAACAGAAAACAAACAAGAGCTGAGCAGTTGCGCAATCAAGGTGTTCCTTCATCATCCTCGGATACAGGGTCCTCCCCCTCGATACAACATCCATACTCCTGTGCTATGGCCTCCTCCTCAGCAGAAGGCACGCACGACGACTTTGTGGCAGCTGGGCAGAGTATGGGTGTGACCAGATACTCAACATCAGGGACATGCGTCCAGATACCCTCTAATTCCATGATCCACACATTAGTGTCCCCCCCTAAGGCATTCTGTAACGAGAGAGGCCCGATTTTTCGTGGAGTAGGTTGCGCGATGGTGGATTTCCTAGGACCCATTCTGCCCCTCTGATGCTGCTGAGCTGGGGCTCTTCCTCCTGGGTGCTCTCATAGTGCTGAGGTTATTCCCTATCATGGCTGCTAGAAGAGGAGCCCTCGATGGATTCCAGACGATTTTCTTGGCCTCGCTGATAGCATCCCGAGAAAGTACCTCTCTGGCTACCCCTGATGGTCTTTAGGCATTGGCGCAGAGCCATGGGCAGTTGAAGCGATAGAGAGGTGGGGGCCAATCTACTGCTGGTGAATTTCTCTTCAGGGGATCGCTTAACAAAGAAGTGAAGCAGGGATGTGCGTGAATGTGAATTGTGCAACAGGGGAGCTCGTGGGTGGGGGGTGCGCAACGAGGGAGCCTGCCTCTAAATGCGCGCAACGGGTTGAATCTGTAAAGGCGAGGAAATACAAAGTGGGGCGTGCATCCAAGGGGAACACCATGGGGAGCGTATAGCCTTGAGGGGAGCTACAGAGTGGGTACTCAGTTGCTTAGCACTAATCTGGAGGTGCACTGGAGGAATGGCGCACAACTAGTGGAACACGCGGAGAGACTGAAGCAGCAACCAAATGGCAAGGGGGGTGAAGAGGGCTTTGGAGGCCAACAAGAGCAGCAAGGGGATGACACAATGGGGAGATACCTCCCCTTTTGAAGACTTGTGGCACAAATGAAAATGTTGTGCGATTTAATGACACGATCGCAAATTCAAGTTGGGACAATTCTCATGGGGTGGCATGTGATTCAGGGTGTGGAAGTAGATCAGATGCATCATGGAGCTCATGTAAAGGATTGCAGAGGGGAGGTTCCACATCAGATTAGATCTAGCGGTGCAGGACTCCGTCAGCCTATGCATGGAATGAACCGGTTTGAACAAGCACGTCATGTCACCGCATTCGAGGTGATTGTTTGAAACATGTTATCTAATATTCTCAAGTATATTATTAGTGAAAATTCAATAAATAAATAAATAACTCATATTGAATAGTATTTTTTCATTCACCTGATTCATCCTTTTGCAATTTTTCTATCCAGATTTTATGCTCTTCTACACTTAGATTGGAAACAATTTTATCGGCCTTCTTCATTTTGTGGCTTTGCATGACACGCACCAACCAATATATATTAGTTAAACTTACATATAGTTCAAACATATTAATTTTGTAAGGAATTTACAAAGAAATTGTCTTCTCTGCTTTTTTGGATATGCTATCATCGTGTCGATCAATATTTTTGTTACTTGACACCTTTTAAGATATTTTTTTATCAATATAAAACCTATATCATTCAATACAGAAGCCATTAAATATATTTTACAAATAAATCAAATAATTTTCAACCAAAAAAAGCTCTGGTAACCAGTGTGTTTATCTGAATAAACACATCGATGGAATTATCTGAATAACTCACTGATGCATTGATCCTATTAGCGCACTGAGTGTTTAATTTTTCAACACCGTCATTGAAAATTAAATTTTTAAAATAATTTTAAATTATGACGATGTGATTTGTAAGGCTAAATACACCAAATTTTTTTAACAATTCTATTTGGAAGAAGTGCGTCAATGCGTTATATTACACTAAGAGAAATGATGAATAAATAAGACAAAATCAATAGTGTTATAATATATTGGTGCATTGTATTACACAGGGCATGTCAATGCGTTATATTACAAAGGGTGCACTACAAAGCATATAGCTGTTAAAAAAAAATGGAGAGGGCTGACACGGTTTGGATCTAATTCAATAAGTGATTTCCCTACTTTACATGTCAAATTCCATATATATAGTAAGTATACAAACCGATTAGATCTAAAATGCCTAAATTGAAAACATTAATTGTGAAGTGGTAGAGTAAATTAAACCCTAAGGTGAAATTTTGCAGGAAGAAACAATGGTTTAACATAAGTATTGGATTTTTTTGTTTTTTGTTTCTTCTAAATTTTAATTCAATTTAAATAGGAACAAAGATCATAAAATATTTTACAAGTAAAATCTATAGTAATTGTTTTGTTATAAAGGGTTTTTAATTTTTTTATGAATTGTGAATAAATCTAACCAAAAATGTCATAAAAAATTAATAGTAAAATTTAAAATTTTTGCTATCGAGGGTTTTGGAGTGAATCATCATACCTTTCAAATTTTGATCTTTCTGCAGATCCAAAATATTTTGCAGCTCCACATTGCTCCTAGTATGTCTCTCTTGCAAATGATATCTCTTTTAATTCAACCCTAAAAAAAATTTTAAACCTTTTTATTAGTAAAATAAACAGTAAAATTTAAAATTTCTACTATGTAGGGTTTTGAGTGAATCACCATACCTTTAAACTTCTAATCTTCTGAATAGTTCTGCTACTCAAAAGTATTATGTTGTTGAAATTTTGGGTAAATAATGAAATAGTGAATACATTTTTATTATTTAAAATACTTTATGAAATTATATTTCAAAAAATCAATTTTCGCTCGTTTTTGAATTAAAAAAAGAAAAGAAAAGAAAAACACATTTTTTTTTTTCAATTTATCCACACATCGGTGCATTCGATAGTCAAGCGCACTGATGATTTTATAATAAAAACGCACCGACATTGCCGAGGCGCCAAATTTTTTCAGCGCACTGACATGATACATTTTTTTATTCTGAAATTTGGAAATGACACGATTAATTTCTTTAACACAATGGTGTTGTTTCTATTTATAAGCATCGATGATCTAATTGTTATAAGAGCACCGAGTTTGTTGAATTAATTTTTATTTTCTGAAATACGGAAATAGGGGCGTAGTGGTGTTGTTTTGTTTTTAAGCACATTGGTGTGTTTTTGTAGAAGAGCACCAATATGATAATTTTTTTATTTTTTTTCGGAGTGCTGGAAATCGGTGCAGGTATTATTTGAACGCCTCGTTGTTGGTATTTTTTTAAACACATTGGTGCACTTTTTTCTGATAAGCGCATCGATTGGGTTTAAAACAATCTGAAATTTTATTCACATAAAATGACATATTAGTCTCAAATTATCCTTTAGGACACATCCATGTGGTTCATAGTATACATTTTCCGCTTAAAGTTGCCTTATTCTTGAAAAATGGTTTGAAAACTATATTGAAATTCAGAATGTGGTTATATGGTTCTCGAGATTAATTTTAGATATGCACACAAAATTTTATTTCTAATTTTTCTCAAATGCACGGAAAAAATTTCAATAATATCAGATGGTCAATTCTTCAAATTCCATCATGTTCCATATTGTTGATCAAAGTCCTTCACAGAGTTCTCCCTTTCCATTTCTAGCAAGTTCATATTTTATTTATATTTTGATTATCTAATTGATTTTATTTTTTTTAATCCATGTAGATTTGAATAAAAATGTATCCAAATTTGCAGGATCCTGATTGAGAATCGAATTCAGATGCATAAAATATTCCTCAATTTAAAAAACATTGGAATCTCTTATCAGGAGCAATATATCGCAAGAATTTGGTAGATGAAAATGGAAAACCTCTTCTATCTTCCAATTGGAACATGAAATATTCCAGCCACAATCCAGGATCAACATTGGAAATAATTATTTTGTATAATGTAATTTAAAAAAACCAATTGCATTGACGAGTTACTAATATAATTGATATTGTACTAATTACATTCAATTTTTTTCAAATTAGGATTCTAGTGATGATGACTGACCCACCTACCATCTTCCGATGCACCCCTCTACAATGTCAACTCAAGATAAGGTTGCATTAAGAGCAAGACTCGAAGATGAGGCATATAAAGAATGGTTGAATCAACCACCTATTCAATTCCCGCTATGTCCAAATTCACTAATTAGGAATGACTTCAATAATAGTAGTTCTTCATCACAGGTTGGTAATGGAGGAAATAAAATAGAGGTTGGTATGGATGATTACTTATGAGATACGGTTGCCATGGAGGAAATGTTGTTAGATGCATTCCAGAATGATGAGCTAGGGGATGATGCTCATATCACTGATACCTTATTCAAAATCCTGAAATATGCTTCCACCACCCCTCTCTTTGGACCCGGCAGCAAGTCAAATTCTACTCAAATTGGGACAATGATTTTATTGTACAACTTGAAAGCAAAGTTTGACATGTCGAATGCATGTTTCTCGGCAATATTAAGATAATTGACCTGCATGATCGATTAAGTTCCTTATATTTTGTACCACAATCAAAATAAAAAATGGTCAATTTTATGAATGATAAATATTGATGTTGTACAATTATATTCCCTAACAACTGCAGGTTATTAAAAGATAAGGTTATTTAGAGTGGTAATGTATTGTCGCGTAGATGCGAAGAGACATAAATTTTTGAAAATGTCAGGTGTTGAGTATATATCATATCATGTATGTTCAAATGATTGTATTTTATATAGAGGAGAATGTGCATACAAAGAGATATGTCTGAAATGTGGCCATGAAAGGTACCGTAATTAAAAAAAGAAGGATAAATCACATGTCCCTCCTCATAATATATTGAGGCACATGCCTAATCCCAAGGATTCAAAGAATTTTTCATTGTAAAGAATTAACTATGTTGCAAGGATGGAATGCCTCACACAAAAGTGAGTTAGGAGTTATGGGAATCCCAATAGATTCAATAGCCATGAAGCATATAGAGGATACATGGCCTAAAAATTTAAGGATGAAGTACGAAGACTACGACTCAGCATAGCCATGGATTGCGTCAATCCATATTCCTTACAAAACACCAACTATTCGGTTTGGCTTGTAGTAGTGATCAATAACAATATCCCCCCATGGTTATCCGTGAAGAATGAACATGTTATGTTGGCTCTCATAGTATCTGGTAGAAGACAAGTGAAGAATATTCATGTCTACTTATAACCTATTAGGTCCCTATAATACTAGTGTAACTCCATTATTGTTATTATTAGTGTATTCCCCTTATTGTTATCATTGTGCCCATCTAGCCCCCATATTGTTATTTTTTTCGCCATAGAATCCCACTATTGTTATTTTTGTGCCCTTACATTATTATTGTTATGTAGGCTCTTATTATATTGTGACCCCTTAGACTCTTGTATATACGATGGAGGTCCTGTAATTTGAATCATCTAAAAAATTTTCATTTATGTGATGTAAAATAGGTTTTCCCCTTAAAGAGGCTATTTCTCAAGTCTTTTATATATCATTATTCTATTTTGTGAGTTGGTTGCATAACATTTGGTACCAGATCTTTGGATTTTAGGGTTTCGTTGCTTCAAACATGTTATCTTGGTATTTTCACTATAATTTTTTTTATACGAGTATTAAGAAGATGAAATTTCTACTAGGGAAAATTTTAAGGATGGAAAATTATTTTGAAGTTTAAAAAGATGGCGAATCTCACTAGTCCCTAATATGCAAACTATAAAATGTTTATTGATGTATTTGTAAAACTATTCAAATTTATAATGATATTATATATATTGTCTATATAATGTTGGCGATTTTTAAGGTAAAATAATTTTATATTGTAAAATTTGGGCGAATAATTTTTATAAAAAAATGGAAATTGGCGAATATTTTTTTTGGAAAAACCATGGAAAATTAGCCCACCTGCGAATTTTCTACCACGTGGAGGCAAAATCTTGTTGAACTTCTTGTAAAAAATTTAGATCTTGGTTCGATACATTTTCTAAGTTATGGTCTGAAGAATTTAGGGTTTTTGCAGGCTCGAGAATTCACTCTAAAAAATGTGACCTAAGGAAAATCATCATAACTTTCTATTTGAGCATCATATTTTAATTTCATAAAAAGTGACTAAAAGTGCACACAATTAGTTTTTTTGTATAATTTTCAGAGCCTAAGTTCAAAACAATGACACGTGGCTCTCTGTACAAGTTTGAAATACTGAACTAGTCTGTAATCGAGTCATGATGGGATATTGGGCATAGATTTTTCTTGAAGACTCCAATATTTGTCAGACTTGTGGTGTTGGAAAGAATACTTAGAGGCATACCACAGGATGAAATTTCAGACCTTGGAGATCTTAAATTACAAAGATATAACAATTTCAATATCGAGCTCCTAAAGAAAAAGAAAAAGGTGTGTATTTACTTTTAATTTGCATAACTTTTGTTTGAAAAATTAGTTTGACGGTATTCAAAGGGCATAGTGAAACATATATATCATTGTTTTATTTCGAAATGTATCAAAACAAAAAATTGGACACACCTAGTAAGAAACCATAATTCTCTACTATGACGCATGATGAAGAGGAAAAAATGCAACATGATATATCAAAATTACGAGCGCAAGTGCAAAAAAATTCACTTCCACAAAGAGTAACAAAAAATGAATTGGAAGCTAAGGTGGATGATATAGAAGCAAAAATGAAAGAGAACATGAAATATTTAAAAATTGGTTTAAAAGAATACATGGAAGGGTGAATGAAGGTTTGACAAAGTTATTACAAGAAATGCTTCTTAGAAGTGACAAGGTACTCCATGAAAATCATGATGAGGACAAAAGGAATATGAAATATGAATTTAGAGACTCCAAAATTGGCTTTAAGACCCACCACATTCAAAATATATATATGAGGAAGTTTGATGGCAAAGATCTCGTAACATGGATACTACAAATAGAGAAATTATTTGATCTACATGATGTACCACCCACACAAAAGGTACCCATTGCATATGTATATTTAGAACAAAATCAGTTTGTGTGGTATAGATGCCTTTGTTCTTGTAAATCAATTGTCACTTGGACAATTTTTGCAGAAGAATTGGTATCACATTATGAGGATACAAAGAGAAATACATTCTTTAGCCAACTGATAATTATCAAGCAAAAGGGTTCAATGGTGGAGAACATTAAGGACTTCCAAAAATTGAATATCAAGGTAAATGCTATTCCAAAGGATCATATGATTGATATCTTCATAGGGAATTTAAAGGATAACATCCAGCATGAGGTTCTCCTTTGGGAACTTGATTCATTGGAGAATTCATTCAAGGTGGCAAGAAAAGTTGAATTTTTTTTTTATGAAAACAAGGAAGTTTTCTACTCACAAATATAAAGATGGAAGTGTTGTTACTCCTAGCCTACCACAACCTACAAGGTCGACACCACAAAAAATGGAGGAAAAAAGACAAAATGGATTTGTTATAGTTGTGATATAAAATACACTAAGGGTCATAAGTGTGCTGAGAACAAAGTATTTTACACAAATTGTGAAGAGGAGGAAAATGAACTAGAAACATCAAAATAAGAGGATATACACCAAGAACCAACCCCAGAGAATGAAGAAACGAATATGACCATATCTTGTAATGCATTTGAAGGACTTACCACTCCTAAAAGTATCAATATAGAATGATTTATCAAAAATAAAAAGGTAATAGTGATAATCGATTCTGGTAGTGCCCATAATTTTATTCACTGTAAGATAGCCAAGGAATTGAATTGATTTCTATATCCAACACCAAAGTTTCAAGTGATGGTTGCAAACGGTTGAACTAAAAATTTCTCAGGGAAGTTTCATATTATCAATATAACCATAGGGAAATATGTATTGAATAGTCCAATGCTTTCCATTCCAATGGGTGGAGTTGATGTTGTATTAGAAGTCGAATGGTTACAATCTTTGGGGACGATGGACTTTAGTTTTCAATAAATTTTCTTGAAATTTTCATGTGAAGGAAAGGAATTTGAATTAAGGGGCATCACAGGAAAAATATGGAAGATAATCAACTATAATGGCATGAAAAATATTTTCAAGAAAGAATAGCATGGCATAATTGCACAATTATTCTCACTAGATTTTCAAACATCGAAATCATCTGTTTCTCTAGATCTCCAAAGAATTTTGGACAATCATTCCAAAGTATTTGAGACTCCCAAAGGCCTCCCACCTATTCATGATGATGATCATGCTATTCACTTGATTCTAGGAAGCATTCCCCAAATGTCAGACCTTACATATATCTGTATGCCCAAAAGAGTGAAATTGAACGTATGGCCACATAAATGCTAGAGGCAAGTATAATTCAACCTAGCCACAGTTCTTTCTCTACTCCAGTAGTATTGTAACACAATAAATATGGATCATGGCGCATGTGTCCGCATTAGAGGGAGTTCAAAAATCTCAGTATTAAATATAAATTTCCCATCCTTGTCATTGATGAATTGTTGGATGAATTACATGGAGCTATTTACTTCACCAAGTTGGATCTTTGTTTAGGATATCATCAAATTAAAATGAAGACTGAAGATATTTCGAAAACAACATTCAGAACTCATGAAGTTCATTATGAATTTTGGGTCATTCCTTTTGGCCTTAGTAATGCACCTTCCATATTTCAAGGTTTCATGAATTCCATTTTAAAACCCTTCCTTAGAATATTTTTGTTAGTATTTTTTAATGATATACTAATCTAAAACAAGTATGGGAAGGATCACGTTCAACATTACGACAGGGTTCTCAAACTGTTGGAGGAGAAACAATTGTATGCAAAAACCTCCAAATGTTTATTTGGAGTACATGAGGTGGAATATTTGGGTCATATTGTATCTCATGAGGGTGTTAAGGTATATCTTAATAAAATTAAATCCATCAAACATTGGAAAATTCCCACAACCCTAAAGCATCTTTGAGGATTTCTGAAGTCGACGGGGTATTATCACAAGCTTGTTAAGAACTACGGGAAAACAACAACACCTCTAACAACATTATTGAAGAAATATTCATTTTTTTAGACTCCAGAAGCAACTAAGTCCTTTGAACATCTTCAAGAGAAAATGTCCCAAGCTCCAATTTTAGGTACTCCAGACTTCACAAATTTTTTTATGGTGGAGTGTGATGCCTTAGAAAATGGAATTGATGTTGTTTTAAAGCAAGAAGGAAGATCCATTTCCTTTTAAATTCCTCCAATCAAGAGAAAGTATTCAAACGAACCTATTTATGAGAAGGAAATGTGGGAAATACTACATTCCCTGAAGAAATTATTCCCTTACAAAATGGGAAGACACTTCAAGGTAAAAATAGATCATGATAGTCTTAAATCATTTTTTGAACGAATATTATCCTTAGAAGAGAAGAAAAAATTAGTCACTAAGATGTCGGGTTATGACTTTGAAATTATGTACAAAAAAGGGAAGAAATTTTTTGTTGCAAATGCACTCTCAAGAATGGATGAGCATGTATAAGAATTTCTCTATGCCATTTCAATTATCTAATCTAACAAGATATATGAAGCAAGGGAGGAATGGAATAATGACGAAAAGGTGTGGAAATTCATTCAAAAGTTGCAACAAGATCCAAATATATTAGATACATTTATCTAGAAAAATAACTCATTATGGTACAAAGATCGCTTATATCTATGTAACAGTTCCCAACTCAAACAAAATATTCTTTTAAAATTTCACACTTGTCCTTTAAGAGGGCACTCAGGATTTTTAAAAACATACCACAGGGTTAAGAAGGATTTTCTTGGGATGACCTTAAATATGATATTCGAAATTTTGTGGCATAATGTTTTGTTTTCCAAAAAAATAAAGTTGAAATAATTAAGACCCCTAGTCTATTACAACCTTTAGCCATTCCAAGTCAACGTTGGGAAGATGTCTCAATGGATTTTATGACAAGTGTTAACACTGGAAAATCGTACAATAGAAGATGACATCAATTAATGTCAAGCCTAAGGATTTACAGGGCAGGAACACATTATGGAATCAAGAAGTATTTAAAATCTCTAAGGTTTTGAGAAAATCATATTTGAACTAGTCATAAATGTTGAATTGCACTCTTTATCCTTCGAGAAGAGTGCCTTCTGCGCGCCTTTTTGCCTGATAAATATGCATTCCTAGAAATGGCAAAAATTCACTTTCCAAGACCACACCAAGCAAAGGACAATTACTCCTTATGTGAAATCCGCCTAAGGATAGCCAACAACGCCTCCTTAGACACTATGTGAGCACACAAAAGAATATTTGAGCACACAATGGAATCATACCTCTCCCTTGGGTCACTATCCATCATGTACCAAGGGAGGGAAGGAGGATTTGAAACTCACCTATATAAAGCCACCAAGAGACGAATAAATGGTGATCACATTGTTATGCTGGCCAAAGTTGCCCAAGCAACACCAGCGGTGTGTGACCCGGAGCTGGAGCTAAAGAGGACTCAATCGTTGGCCACCCAACATCTTAGTCCACCACAGCAGAGAGAGAGAGGGAGACTGCATCAGAGGCAGAGCTTGGAAGGCAACATCCTTGCATCGGGACCTAGATCCATTGCCTAGGGGCCCTTTGGAAAGTGGGTAAAATTTATTTTCCATTTCAAACGTTTAATAAGAAGAGGCCATCGAGCCATCGTTTGCATTATTATCGTTTTGACTCTCTTTATAGCTTCTGTATATTTGTGTTTTAGTTTTAGTTTAACCAGAGCATACTTTAGCATACTGTTTTTCATTAAATTTTATGCCTTTGAGCTCCCCCACTTTCTACCTGTTACAAATAGTTTAAAGAGTAGACCACACTCTTTAAGCTGGTGCGATTTCATACACCCATGCGACAAATCCACCACAACAGGATTGGCGACTCCACTGACGTGTTCCAAGTTTATGTGGTTGTGCCATCTTTTGCAGGAGACCTTTGTCTATGCCGGAGTGGAGCTGACAATCCTTTGATCCATATTACAGTTCCTAGACTCACTGAAGTGACAAACTGAAGAAGGAAACTCCTAATATTTTTACTTGCAGGATTTTTGTGCACAGTTTTTCCTCATAGAGGCACATTGCGCACGTTTAGGACTGACCTGCATGCAGGAAGGCGCACTTTTCAAGGCTTTTTGCGCACAAATTGCAGACTGAGATTTTTCTCCCTATATTCTACATTTTTTTGCTTGTAATGTGCTGGGAAGCCCCTAATGTATCTACCAGCACCTGTGTTGATACCCCACAGCTTCTGAGAACTCACTTTTTGCTGCTTTCTGTAGGCATTGAGTTAGTTTTCATTTAAGTTGGTTTTTTGCAAAAAAGTCTTCACATAGTTTAAGTAGGGGGCGAATTAACCATTTCTTTCCAAACAATTTATGTTTTTGCAAATTTTGGTATGCACACTTAGTTTAACTAGTCCAAGTAAGTGGCCCAAGACCACACATGCATAAGCTAGTGTAGAAATTGTTTAGCGTAAATTCAATTTTTGCATTTAGGAAATTGCGGGACTAGGATTGAATCGCCGATTAGAGCAAGTAATATCTGCTGCCTTTGCACCATTTGGTGACCCTAGGCAAGCATATGAACACTCTACATTTGCGATTCTCCATCTCCCTTTAGTTAAGTCACATAGATTAACTAGGAAGATTTGGAAGCGGCCCATTATCCGCAAATGTTCTCCATTTGAGCAAGGAACAACGTCACATAGTTTAACTAGGGGAATTTTGTAAAGGATCACTGATATCTATATGTTGAAACTATGAGATTGTTCACCATATGCTCACACACACTCACCCACTAAGCAAAGAAAGTCACCTAAAACTAACTTAAAACAACTCACTAAATTCTCCCCACAGAGGCCACAAAATAATTTATAGTTTAAGTTAGGATCAAGGGGGTAGGCATCCAATAAGCTGCCTTGATCACACTTCATATTGAAACATAGAAGTTGTGCATTTAGGGAGCTTTAAAATCCACCTATCAGCCCACGTAAAAGAAAACCCGAGCACGGTAGAGACCTGATTCAGAGGGGGTTAGGCTTATGCATAGTGTGTGCGGTATCAGTTGGGGCTACTTGACCCGGCTGATACTCGGTACTGTTAGCTGATTACCAAGAAGCCCAAGAATTGAATGCTCACGTGGGACGGTGGTTCTTAGTGGCAAAAAACTAGGGCATCCTTTACCCTATAGGTGACGGTGCAGGCAAACACCAGACCCTTTACCCTTACCTTGGTGGATTCTCTCCGGCTGACTGGGGGCGTCGCCAGCTCTCACGGGACGTTGTGCCAGCACTCACAAGAAATATTCTCAAGGCCCAGTTACTTTTGAGTGTGTAAGGGCGAAATATTTCTTCTAGGATTTTGAGTATCATGCACAGAAAAACAAAACCATCTTTGTTGCTTGATTGATCACGTAGATTAAGTTAAAGGGAAAATTCATTTCATTTTCATTTTGTTTTATATATGTGGCCATAAATTTTTCGTGATCATAGACTAAATCCCCTCAAAGTTTTCCAAAACCTAACCTAGTCAACACTCAAACAGTCCCAACGAAACCTTGTCGATCCAAACGTCTTTTGGATCTCCCCCCATTACCAGGATGGGTTCTAGGTCTTTCACCATTTAAGCGTCAAAGACAGAACATTGCCAATGTCATTGGTTCATCCTTTCTTGGAGAAACTTTAGTTGGGAACCCTAGTCGATCTCCCAACACCACACCGCACACCACTCCCCCCTCGTCCCCTAGGAGGCAGAGGAGCGCATCCCATACGGGAAGCCAGATGAATTCACAACAAGGTACATCACAGACCAACCCTTGTTCTAACCAGAAATTCATGTCTTCACATGTTGCCATGGCGGCAACCTCTCAGTCATCCTTCTTAGCCGCGTTGAATCTACCCGATTTAACCAAGCTCACAAATGACCCCATTGCACATGACCCCAATTGGCATCCCATGCCCATGAAGCTCTCTTTGGATATACCAAAGTTCGAAGGTAAGAAAGAGGAAGACCCAGGTAATCATGTAATGACCTTTCACCTATGGTGCTCATCTAATAGCATCATTGACGATAGTATTCGGTTGAGGCTATTTCAACGCACTCTTACGGGTGTGGTCGCGAAATTGTACATGGAGCAACTACCTACTTCACGTGGAACCTTTAGCCCCCTCGCTACTGCATTCCTCACATACTTTCAGCTGCCCATTCACCATAATTCGGGAATGGAGTTACTGAATCATTTTAGACAATCCCCCTCCATCCATATCTCAGACCATCTCCATGAATGGAGGCAACGTCGCAGTTTATGCAAAGCCAAACTCGACGACCGGGTCCTCTTAGATTTATTCTTGAAAATTCTGACGATGGATATTTCAAAGGATGTGGCACAACGCAACACGACATCAGAAGAGGACGCAATTAGTAAAGCCCAGTAGCTTGAACTGATCTATACACAGTCAGGATACATCTACAATATCCTGCCTAACACCCCGCGCCTGAAATCTTATCAAGAATTTCCGGGCGCATCTAACTCTGGAGACGAACTAATTGGGTGAATAAACCAAGGGTACCTAGGTAGAAGCAATCAAAATCCCAGTTACACACCTGATTCTACCCAGAATATGTCTCAACCCGGATTTCAAAGTCATTATATGCCGCAACAAAATTTGACTAATGGGCGCAAGCATATCACCAAGGAGGACCTTATTCTCTGATTGAGGGGACCCAGTACGCAGGAAGAAACACTGACGGAAGAGCTCCCCCCCAATGGCCAGGTGCAAACACGGGACGACATTATGCTCAGTCCCAAGCACACAACCACCTACGGAAACCAATGCACAGGTGAACTTTGTGCAGCCGTCCCAAAATCAACCACACCAGTATGATCAGGAGAAATACCCTCCTAACGTGGTTAAGAAAAAGATGAAAAAAAAGCCCAAAGGGAACCCTGGACAGGGGGGTAGCAACCAACAACACCCACCACGATCCCAGGCTAGAGGTAATTCCAAACAGAATCAGAACCAGGAGCCAAGCACTGTCCCAAGGCAAGGCAAAAGGCCACTTCTACGAACAAACCATTCTTGTTCAATATGTGGTGAGCACGGGCACTATACTCACCACTGTCCCGAACTCCCTGAGCTTAAAAAGCTACAAAGTAACCGAGGACAAGGAGGGTCTTCCCAGCAAACTGCGGTGATGCAAGAACGTTTCCCCCATCAAGGGATGGTCAGCACTCAGTAGCAAAACCCAGTCGATTCCAGGAAAAACAACCATCAGATCTACATGACAGGGGAAGAAATGTTTTTCTAGACTCATAATCGCAGCTACGACATCCCACCAGACAGAAATACGTCAGGGGCTAGTAAGAGCGCGTCGACTGCACCTTTGACCATTCCAAAGATTCTTACGGAACTATTTCCAAAAATGGTAAAAGGGCCTAATAGGCGAGCTGGTAACTACTCCAAAGAAACCCATAATTATAGCATCGTGGAATATTTAGCTCAATCACCAGCTGCTATGTCTGCATTGGAGGTATTGCAATCGTTCCCAAAGCAAAAGAAAGCCCTACTTTTCGCTTTAGGTACTATCGACCCTGCCGATACGCGCATGATGGCTTTTGACTTAGACAAAGCCACCCCTAGGCTTCCTTCCATGGTCGCCTTCCAAATACCAGTATTGGTACAGAATATCACTATTCACCGATGTTTCATTGATGAGGGTGCATCGACATGCATCATGTCAAAAAATGTGTGCCAGATGTTAGGATTCCCCCAAACTCAAACCTTCCGTCATCACGCTCAGAGTATACGACGGTTGTCCCTCGAATCCTATCGGCCTCTACCAAAATGTACTGGTCTTCTTGGCCGGCAATACGGTCCACATAGACATTGAAGTCTTGGACGCTCACTTGGATTACAACATACTCCTTGGGCGGGGTTACATGTACGCCATGTTTGCCATAGCATCCTCTGTCTTCTGCATCATGATGTTCCCCCACGAGGATCGAATCATTATGGTAGACCAGCTGACGCACAGTGAAAAGCGTCCCCTAACCAACACAGATGTAATTCTACCCTATGTATATACAGCCACATATGGTCTTTCACGGTACCAAGAATACGACCCTGGCCAATTCAAATCGTCGTCCTTCCTAAGGTCATTCCTAGGATCCTCCCATTATCCCTGAGGTATCACTCAATGCCACATGGGCCCTGGTGTGCATGATGTCCACATCAAGCACCAAGGTTACTTAGGACACAGACTCAAGCAGTAACGACACTGAGACATCGGCTACGACAGTCTCTCTAGCCTACGCTGCCTCCCAAACCCCTTTCCTCTAACCTCCAGCTGGCTTCGTCTCCCAACAGGTTTTGGTAACATTGGTGTTACCCAACATATAGTTGGTGTTCCCAGTTTGGTACCTTGTTCCCCCTTCCAGAACAGGAGCCACCAATGTTACCGCTGTCGGGTTAAAGCCCCTCAGTCTCGAGGATCCCCAACTTACCCAAGAAACGGTCGAAACCGCCCCCGCAAAGGAAGTTCCCATTACGAAACCAGTTATCACGACCAAGAAAACCGCAAAAAAATGAAATAAATCAGTGGCCCCCACCATGCAAAGGGACTCATCAGCCTGCGCTATATGTGATGTCATAGGACACCCTACCCATATATGTTTGGAGTTGGACGAGTTAAAACCACTCCTTGGCTCTGAAGCAGATATCTCGATGCCGTGTTCCCGCAAAAAGGAACCTGCCTCAAAAATTACAGGAAAACTGTTGCGTACCAATCATGCATGCGCTCTTTGTGACACCTATAGGCATTATACCTGCCATTTTCCGGAAATACCATGATATAGGGATGCCTTACACGCGATTGAGCGATACTATCAAGAGGATCCCTCCCTCCAGTCTATCAATGACGAGCCGCGTACCATCCTATATTTACAAGAGTAACATAGATTTGTAGAGCGGCCCCCAGTAATGCCCATTATACGTTGTACGCTATGCGATGAACGTGGTCACTATCTCGAAGAGTGTGACGCATTGGAGCTCATTCACAGATGGTATCCAATCGAAAGGGTTTACTACATGGGGCTACGCGCATCGCAATTCACATGCCCGTTATGCACCGACAATCACCTTTTGGAGGATTGTCACTACATACCTCGCTTTTGGCTAGCCCTTGCTAGCCTCCACTCAGCCATAGTTCACCTTTCCCAAAAAGACGATAAGGATGTCGAGTCCACAGGCAGCTCCATGACCAAAGCAGAGGAGATGAGCAGGTCTATCATATTCTTGTCAGCCTAAGAATGGCTTAGAAGGAAACCCCTAGTTACCTCCAATGACACTTCACAACAACAGCCAGCGTATACGTTATGCAAAAAGACAGACCACATAGTTGTCCATTGCCCTGACTTAGCAGCATTGTGACGTTGGTTCCCCGCCTGGCCTCAGACCAAGCATGATGGGACCCCCATATCACGGATGTTTTTCTTGATATGTTAGGGTAATCATTACGAGCGACATTGTACTTATGCCTCGCAGATCCGTCCCACTATTGACATGATTAATGCCGTAGAAAAAAGATAGGACGGTCTCTGGGAATGGCATAAAAGATACATCGCCAGCTCAACAGCCCCACCACCGCAATGGTGTGTCAAGCCTAATAAGACTGCATACCAACCACGTATACCCCTGGCAAAGCCTAGGATAACATGCGGCCTATGTGATCTGAACGATCACCGAGTCAACCAATGCAGAGAACTCAAGCCCCTTGCAAACAGTCTCCGCATAGTCTCTTCTCTCCCTCAGAAAATTCTCTCCAATCAAGAGAAGATCACACGCACTTATTACCTAATTTTATCACACTTTTATCATACGTTTAAGTGTGTGCATCTCCCCAAGCTAAGAGCGGCTTGAGCAGTGTTAAGTCCACCATCCACTAAAGAGGAAGACAAGTCTAAACCAACGACCTGGAAATGGAAGTAGAAGACGACCTCTTCTACAACCGACCCTTTCCAAGCATCCACATCAGGGACAACGAGTAGCGTAGAATCTCACACTATCTACTCTGTCAGCGCTATGGTACCATGCAACGTTTTCACCGGTTAAGATCACATGCTAGAGGCATGCCCGCTGCTGAAAGCATTCAGGAAACTTTGCGATAAGAAAAAATTCCACCTACTAAAAATTGAATACCCTGGCGGGAGACCCAACTTTATGCTCAACCAGGACTCCATTACCGAGATCCTTCCCCCGTCGCATGCCAGTGACACAATTCACCACATACGACTTGTTTCATCGCACGCCCAAGACAGGATTCCAACCGACCCCTCGCCATAGGATTTCCAGCTGATTCTTGTCGCAAAATACCAAGGTACCTTATGCTTTTGCATTGATTTCCGCAAGATCCCAAGCTTTCACGCCGCCATCGAACTCCTTGATGACACCCAGCCTCTAGAATAACGCCTAGTACAACTAGAGCTAGTTGATGAAAGTCAACGACAATCGCTGCAACATAATGAGGCCCATAAGAAAAGGGTGAAAGCATCATTAGACCGCCACATCACCCCTCGCTCATTTACCAAGGGAGAGTTAGTCCTTCGCTACGATGTCGCAAAAGAGGCCTTAGGGCCAGGAAAGTTCGAAACCTTGTGGAAAGGACCCTATATCATCAAAAATTGCCTCCGACAGGGGGCATACATCTTGACGGAATCGGATGGGACCTACCTCACTAACCCTGTCAATGACCTTTACCTCAAGAAGTTCTACCCATAAGGGCCCCAGCAGCCCTTTTCCCCTAGAGTTAGAGTACACAAAAACCCCAACACCAAAATATTTTTGACCCAAAGACTTATGTAAAAAACACGCTCAAAGTGCCACCATGGATCACCAACTTGAACCCTATTTTGAATTTGTTGATGGAGCACCGAGATGGTCGCAAAAATTAGCTGCAGTCGCCTGGGTCATTTACCACCTTGACCTTTCACCACTGTGTTCAAATGGTGTGTGCATCATATCAACAACAAACAATCAGGCAGAATAGGATGTTGTCATCGGACTTATGTGCGAGGCCCTCCATCAGGGCATCTGCCATATGCATATCTACCTCGATTCCCAGTTAGTAGTATCGTAGTTGAACCAAACATTTGAGACCAGAGACACACACCTGTTTAGAAAATATTTGCGTGCCAAAAGATTAAGCAAACAATTTGATTACACTACATTTTCACATGTATCAAGGAATCAAAACCAAGCAGCTGATCACATAGCTAACAATATCCTAGACTGGAATGCATCGCGAATAAACCATCATACATAAAAAACCAAAAACATAGATATCCATCAGCATAACACAAAATATATAAACCGAAATAGATAGCACACCATGAAGATCCGCCAAAAAGATCTCTCATATATATATCAAAAAATATGTGTATTTGAGTACAAAAAATAGTGTCGCTGGCCCACTGCCCAGCCCGAAGAAAAAAAGGTTGTCAAAAACAAGGGAAGCATCCTCATAACGAGTTCTTTCCTTACGTACAAAAACTAATCTAGGGGGGTGCCCCCTCAAGAGGAGCACCTAGGCCCACCACTGCTCCTGGTGCCACCACCGGAGCTACTATCGCCACTGCAATAGCTACCCGTCGTAGAGTGGGCCAATAATCCCTCTCATGGGCCATCACTGTCTCTAGCCAAACCTCCTCGAAGTCATCCATGAAACCTCGAGTAGGCATCCCCTAAGTCAAGCGGTCCACTTGACCTCGGAGGTCCTCTAGAGCGGCCACCTGAGCCGTCAATACTGCAATGTGCGCCTCAGCCGCATCTGCACGAGCTCGCTCGGCCACAACCTCAGCTACAGTCGAGCTACTGCCCTCACCATATGGGCCAACACCATCCCCACCAGGTCCACCAACACCACCACCCGGTTTACCTGCGCCACCTCCCCCTGACCACCATGAGGTCGTAGCGGAGGATCATGACCCACCAAACGGGCCACTGGGCGACCTACGTCGCCAACATCTGCACGAGTAACCAAAAGAAAGTCAGTGTCAATAACAAAACACACAAGTACATAAAAACTCGAACAAATTCATAAAAACATAACTCATACCTGCAGGACCCCAAACATAACCAAAAATGAGACCGATATCTGGATCACCCTGAAAGTCCATCCCTGCATACGGGTATGGCAAGAACATCTACGGGTTGGCATCAAACCAAGCCTTTGTCGTGTCATTCCAATAATGACCCACCATGCCACCACCGCCTCGCGGCATCACCGGAGCCCACCTCCTCATTCGTGGCTCCTGCGGCCCCCCAACAGGCACCGCCTCAACGGGCCTCAGTAGCACCACCCTCTCATACATACTGCTGCACAGGATGCTAGTGTACACAAATGACTTGGATCCATGTTGGACCCTATTCTGTTGCGAAACCATACCATCAAAACAAAAGCTGGCGAAATCTAAAAAATGCTCGCCCCTCAAATGGCGTAAAAATCTCACCTGTGGGCCCAATGCTCGATGTGGAGCAAACAACCCTGCCAGTTGCACAATAATAGCCAAAGCACACCGCTCGACCACATCTGTCACTAATGCAATATTGATGCACCCCTCAGTAAGAGGTGCACCACCGCAATGCCTCCTCTGGAATCTGTCTAGGTTCACTCTCCCAGCAAGAAGTGGATACCTCAGAGCCTCACCTTGAGGGAGTAACCCGGTCACGAAGTATATATCCGTCTCCAGACGGATAATCAAGTTCGTCCCCCTCAGTACGAACATATTGTGCCTCCCGCACCAATGTTGTATAATATAACGTAACAGTCAGTCCTGAGACCGAAGAAACTTGTTCTCAGAAAACTTCAGAAGGCCTCATGCTTCCAACTGACGGCGCGCCCCAGCATCAACAGCTAGAGCGGTCCGGATCTCGGGCCAATCTCTCTCTCTCCACACCAACATACCAAGCAACACAGGCACCCATTAGTACAGAGAAAAACATCAAAATAGACAAAAAACCCAAGTTTTTCTATCACCCTGTCCTTTGCGCACCTGTTTTCTTCACAGGTGCACCCTTGCGCGCAAAAAGGAGGGAACATCGCGCCCTCATGCGCCTATCCCTTAGAAATGCGCACAAGGGGGGCGCCTCTTTAATTAGATCGCCTGCGCAATCTAGGGCAAAAAGTCCCTTTGAGGCCGTACAAACCCAATTTGTATGGCCCCCGGAACTATCAAACTGAAAAAACTGAAATGCAGGACGTCATGGAAGTTACCTCGGCATAATATCGCTTATCCCTGGTACACGAGCTGACCGCAATGGCAAGAAAGGCTCTGCAATCACCTATGATCTCCCAAAACTCAGAAAGTATGAATGAATAAGATTAGGGCTATAATCCCATATTTATCACCCTTTTCCAGAACTTCGGAGGTCCATAACAAGAGATCAGAAGGTCCATTCCGCAAACCGTAAGTTGCACCATCATTAGTATGCCATGAAGAACGAAAGCGATGCCACACATTCGCTTTCTAGAAAAAATAATTTTTCAGCGTCGGTAGGTATGCACCCTCCCATCTTCCTTTCTAAAGTTCATGTTTTTCAATAATATTTGATGAAAAGAAGATGCTTTCACTTGAGGTAGTTGTTTTTTACAGGAAGAACCTGCAAACCGTTCACAACACCGTCCACTGAAAGTTTCGGAGCAGGTATCATTCTACCCTCAGCATGATAGAGTCCCATAAAACTTTGCATATCCTGACATCATTTCTCCATCAGAAATAAACTATAGGATCCTCATACCGACCACGTTTATCATCACCTCACCCTGCATATGATAAACGTCTGTGTTGGTCGGTAGAGCTTCCCCTCCATGGCGCTCGTCACCCAAAGTAGACCATATATCACCGCACAAGTGACGCCATGGCCATACCATTTCAGTTTGGGAAGCACCTCATGCCCGTCCATCTATCATGCATAAGGTCAAGTTTACCATTCAAACTCAAAACCCCCATCCCGGACGACCAGGTTGTACAAGAAGATTGAAAGCGCACCTCCTTGCATTGCATTTGGCCCACCATACCTCCATTGGCATAATCCCATCTGCGACATTTTCTGCTTCATCAACCTCGCACATGAGGCCAACCAATGGGACCCCCACCCCCAACAAAACACTGTCCTCACACCTTCAGTGAGTGACCCCTTTTCATGTTTTGGGGTACCCATCTCTGTGTTTTGTACAAACCAAACCTCATTATTTTATTCTTTTGGTAAGTGTAAAAAGACCACAAATGATGCCCTTCGCCACTTCGCCCTCATATTTCACCTTTTCTCTCATGGAAATAGTCCCTCATTCCCCTTGGTCGAAGTATTTCACCCCCCACGCACGCACCATCATGACATTCATAGCCGGTTCACACCCGCCTTGGAAGTCCTACCGACTCCAAGGATTTTTCCCTTCATAAATAACTTTGACTGCTGCCAAGTTGCTAAAGTATACTTCGACCTCGGGCCATTGAATCCCCATCATCCGTTTTTAGTCACCTCTCAACAACATGCCTATGTTAAACCCATCACACCTAGGTCCCTGATCCCTCAGGTCGGCGACCCATGGTTCGGTTAAGGCTTCCTTTTTGTCGACTTCGACACCTCTTTTCCAAAAAGGAAGTGGTACCTTGGATTATCCCTCCCCATGCATAGGGGTATCCTCGAGTGGCACTGTGGGAGACATCAATGTCCACAGATTTCATCAATCCTCCTGACATTCAACTATAGCAAAAGCTTTCATGTCACGATGGTATTGTAACATACAATCATTACACTTTGATCAGATTCGTCGAAGACCCGTGCCTCCATAAGTGTCTCTGACAACAATGCTCACACGGGAAGGTCCCAACCAGTACATATGCATACATTGCGCAGAGATATTCCATACCAAGATTACACATATGGGTACCACATTCCACCTATCGTCAAAGAAAAAAATCCCTTGAGGGCGTCAGAAGTCGTCTTCAACAACCACTAGCATCACTACCACAGTAGTGGCACGGAAAACACATGTATCTGTCAATTTTCCTTAACTAGCCATAGCATCACGAGCATGGGACATGCCCAACTCGTTGAAATTTTGTAAATATGTTGTATATTTTGTCTGCTTACAGGGGGTCCCTTAGGCCATGGTTATCTCGGAAACGGTGCAAGGTGTTGTCAATTCCAAAATTCACACATGCCTCTCTCTCTCTCTCTCTCTCTCTCTCTCTTTGCGTATGATACAGAAAAGAAAAGATAATGTATTTCGGCTATACAGTTCTTCCTAGGCCTCACACATTAGGGGGAAACTGTTAACACTAGAAAATCGTACAACAAAATATGACATCAATTAATGTCAAGTATAAGGATTTATAGGGCAGGAACACATTATGGAATCAAGAAGTATTTAAAATCTCTAAGGTTTTGAGAAAATAAGATTTGAACTAGTCATAAATGTTGAATTGCACGCCTTTTTTCCCGATAAGCGCGCATTCCTGAAAATGGAAAAAAGTCACTTTCCAGGACCACACCAAGCAAAGGACAGTTACTCCTTATGTGAAATCTGCCTAAGGATATCCATCAGTGTCTCCTTAGACACTGTGTGAGCACACAAAAGAATATCTGAGCACACAATGGAATCATACCTCTCCCTTGGGTCACTATCCATCATGTACCAAGGGAGGGAAGGAGGATTTGAAACTCACCTATATAAAGCCACCAAGAGATGAAGAAATGGTGATCACATTGTTATGCTGGCCAAATTTGCCCAAGCAACACCAATAGTTTGTGACCCAGAGCTGGAGCTAAAGAGGACTCGATCGTTGGCCACCCAATATCTTAGTCCATCACAGCAGAGAGAGAGAGAGAGGTAGACTACATCAGAGGCAGAGCTTGGAAGGCAACATCCTTGCATCGGGACCTAGAGCCATTACATAGGGGCCCTTTGGCAAGTGGGTAAAATTTATTCTCCATTCAAAACATTTAATAAGAAGAGGCCATCGAGCCATCGTTTGCATTATTATCGTTTTGAATCTCTTTACAGCTTCTGTATATTTGTGTTTTAGTTTTAGTTTAACCAGAGCATACTTTATCATACTGTTTTTCATTAAATGTTATGCTTTTGAGCTCCCCCACTTTCTGCCGGTTACCAATAGTTTAAAGAGTAGATCACACTCTTTAAGCTAGTGTGATTTCGTACACCCGTGTGACAAATCCACCACAACAACAAATTTACCCAAGTTTGAAGGAAAGAGTGTCATCATGGTGGTAGTAGAGATACGTACCAAGTATGCAAATTTTGTGCATAATCGCATCCTTTTAAAGCTAATATAGTTACCACTGCATTTATAGAAACAATTCAAAAGCTACATGGAAACCCAAAGATTATTTTCAGTGACAGAGATCCCATTTTCACGAGAAATTTTTGGACATAATTATTTTCTTGTCTTGGTACTCAATTATCTCATAGCTCATCTTATCATCCTAAATCTGACGGGAAAAACTAAGATAGTGAACAAATTTTTGGAATAATATCTGTGTTTCTTTGTATCTCATAAAAAAAAACAATGGGTCAAGTGGTTAGCTCTGGTTGAATGGTGGTATAATGCTTCCTTCCACACTGCAGTAAAAATGACCCCATTTATGGCACTTTATGGATACTATCCACTGTCCATCACATCATCTTTAAGAGAAAATTCTAAGATTCAAGCAGTGGAAGATCACATTGACCATCAACAACAAGTTCTCCAACTCTTAAAGGATAACCTCACTCTGGCGCATAATCGAATGAAACAGCGGGAAAATAAGCATTGCTTTGGAACAAGTTTTGATGTAGGTGACTACGCACTTTTACGGCTACAAGCATACAAAAAAATTCCCCTCAAATTACAAGCTAAGAAGGATAACAAATTATCACCCAAGTACTATGTGTTAAGAAATATATGGAATCAAGTATTAGGTGATTTGTCTTCTTATGATAACTGCTTGTGAATGTTTTTTACTTTCTTAGATTAAGATCTTATTTTACTTAATTTATTAGTGTTCTTCTTCATCAAACAACTACCAATGCATAAACCATAAAGAGACGAGACACAGAATATAGGCGATCAACCAGGGCCAAAACCTTGCCCACTTGAGAGGAAAACCCAAATAAAATTATTCTTCTTATAGAGACTTTCAATTGAAGAATACTAATACCAAGACCCTTGACCTACTTGCCACTCCAAGACCAAGACACCAATATCCTTCTTCGTTGCTTCTATTTCTTGCACAAGTTAACGCAAGTCAAACTTCTCCTTCTCCTACACTTCTTGGCTACCCTGAAACTTCGACCTCTTTTCGACATATATGCAATTCATACTGCTATAATTCCACATGTGTGAGGGATAGGAATAATATTGGAGGTGTTTTATTCCCTCGTTATATTTGGAGGCTTCTCTAGATGAACTCGGTTAGCAACAAGACTAATTTGGAGATCCTTTTCTTGCCCTTTATTACATCAGATGTACCCACTGCAGAAACCCTAGTTTCTACTACACATGTGAAGGTGTTTACCCAATAAAAAATATTAAATGAGCTTGATCTTCCTCTGCCCTTACTCGCTGGTTAGTAGGCTTCCTTCTTGTGAACTTCACACTCCTATTTGAGACCTTGATCGGATTGCTTCACCAAAATCCTGCCTTCTGAAATGAGGTTGAGCTGCCTATTTATAATTGTTTTCCCATGTATATAAGCCGATATGAGTTGAATTGTAACCGACATGCCCTTTTGAGAGATTTATTCATTCGTTTGAAGCCAACTTGAAGGAGGCGTCTTTTCTTGGCCTTGGAGGGCCTTCTCATTTAATGATTCATACAAAAAAGTAACATGCCCAAGAAGGGTCCTTCATATATGGCATTGAATCAAATTGAATTTTATGACTAGATGACAAAACCTAAAGGTTCACAATGGGAATATTAACCAAAATAAAATTCCTTGATGATGAAACCCATGATTCAAGTACTACAAAAATAATTTTATTTTCTTATTTTCACAAATTACATAAAATCAAAATTACACATGTCATTATGAAGACAGAAACTAGTTATACTTTTCAATGCTCCCTCTTAACTAGAGAGGTATCCATAATGATACTTGGTCATTCTCAATCTGAATAATTCTCATAAGAAGATTTAGATTGGTAACCCATTTTTTTTAGCATCATATCAACCAACATTTTCACATAGAAAGGCCTTGACTAACAACTCTATCTCTCCACAAAATCAGAGCACAGTGTCAATGAGATCAATGATGTACAGACACCCTCATCATTGTATCTCTTGGAACATACTCTACCCAGGTTCTTAGAGTGTCATCCACTAGGACTATTCTTACCTTGGAATCCCAGTCCTCAAATAACATTAGTCCTCTATGAATACTCTTGTGTCGGATTCCCTAACACAACCTCAAAGAGCATCATATGCAAAATGTTTACCCAATCCTCTACTATGTCTTCCCAAGTGAAGACAAGAATGATGTGCTATATTTCCCTCTTAATTATGGAGGACATATCTATTCCAATAAAGGAATGTAACAATTCCTACGTAAGGAATGTACCTAAGGTCCCTCTTGGCTTACAATTTTTTTCTTCCAAGTTTCTTCCAAGAAAGAAAATTGTTTCCAGGCTCCCTCTTAATTAGGAACCTACATCAACTTCTCAGGTGGAGATGATGGAACAACCAACTGCTTGTAGAAATCCTTCCTTCGATGTCATGAGTTTCTTTTCTCATGGAGTCTACATTCATTGGGACTTCTTTGTAGGGCACATACCATCCATCAATTTCATCCTTGAGCCATGTAATTGTTCATTTTATCATAAAGTGATCCATTAGTCCATAGTTGGCCTTCCTTCATGCCATGATTGTTTCTTCGTGCCATGTTTCCTTAAGGATCTTTCATCCTACTACATGGTCATCAGCGGTGGAAGACATCAATAGCTCTTCCCTTGATAGCCTTGAATAAGCCCATCCATGTATCATTCAAAAATAGGAAATGAACATTAAATCAAAATTACCTTTGTGATGTTATTTCATCATGACATGTTTCAGTTTGCATCAACACCATGCATACATATCGACCCATCTCCAACAAATATACACTGTCAAGAGTCTTCTTATTTTTCATACTTCCATTTGAGTCCTCATATCTTTCTTGGAGATATCATAGTCAAATATTTTAGACCTTGGATGTTGATTTCCTTCATAGTTTCACATTTGCGCAATATTCCTTTTATTTCTTTAAAAAAATTATTCCATGAACTTTTGCTCATAATTTCTCCAATTTTGTCAACCACCTCATATTTCATATGAGGAAATAGTATGTTGATTTCATCCAGTCAATGTTTAACCCATGCCTTTCTGCATCTTCTCAGTGGAGGAGATCCTTTTCTTTGATCATGCTCTCAAAATAGAGCATTCATTCATATTTTCTGCAACCATATGACATGACTCCAAATTAAATAAAAGCATACATACCTCAATATTTATTTAGGTCATATAGACTTCCTTTAATAGCTTCCTTGATTTAAAGAACTTCAATTCATTTATTTACTTTAGTTCTTTTCATACCATCGTCCCATGAATTCCACAAGTTGGAATTGTTGAAGAAACACTTGCTTCTTCTCTAGATCGGTGAACCTTCTTATGAAGATTCCATAAGATAATCTTGAGGATCTTGAGTATCCCCATCCATCAAATGTTTCCTTTTGATTGATATATGATGAGCCTTGTCCTGGATTACTTTTTCCCTTTTCCCATAAGTGCCACTCATGCTTTTAATGAGGCACCCAAAAGCTATATTCTTCCATAGTTGACTGCCACAAATTTCAATTTTCAATCATGCTACTCTATGATGATGTCACAAGCTCTTAATTCTAATGCTTCTATGATGCCATGATGGATCCTAACATGCTATTCTAATGATTCCTATCATGATAGTTATACTTTATAGTGGGAGAAATTGAAAAGAACTAGGTGAGGAAGATTATCTCAATCATAGTAGAGATCTTTTACTTCCTCTTTCTTGGACTTCTTCTTTTCAACTTCCTCCACTTCCTCGGTGATATGGGCTTCTTCTCTTCCTCTTTTGTTATTTTCCTTCTTGAGCTTAGAAAAATCTCTCCTATAGTGCCCATATTCCTAACACCCATAGAATTGAATTTTAGCCATGTTCTTCTTTTTTTCATAAGGACCAAACTTTCCAAAATTTCCCTTTCTTTTTGTCATTGCAGAATATCTATTAGTGGAATTTTGAGGTAAAAAATGGGCCTCCTAAGGAAAATGTACAATCAAAATTCATTTTATGAGAACCAATCACATTTTAGGGAATGACATCATCCCCTACGGTTGAGGTGGCATTGCTGGAGTTAAATATACTTACTTGTCACATTCTCAATGGTGGATAAAAACTTATGGTTAACCATGGTAGTAATCTATGTACTTTTAAAGTCACAAAGTAAAGTATTCATAATAAATGTCATTTCACACTTTTTGAATAAAATATTATTATTTTCATTTCATATTTTTTGAAAGAAACAATGCATATCCCTATATAATCTTCATGTCTTTACACGCTTTTCATATATCATATTAATTTTATATTATATATTATTTCTTCTTATGTTATAAATCAAATGAATTCAATATGTAATATAAAAATAATACGTAAAATAATATATTACATTTATTTTATTATATTATTTGATTTTTATATAGTATATTAATTACATGTTATTGTATAATTTAAATAATATTAATTTTAATTAATGGTATGTTGTACAACTAAGAATTCATGAATTTATATTTATAATTTATTTTAAGTTATTTAAGTACAAATTACAAATGTATTAGTTGTTAAATGATAATGACTTTTTCTTGAAAATCTCATTTTTATTTATAGTCACATCAATACAATTTTTTATATTAATTTTATTTTGGTACAAATTTTCAATTGAATTTAACCATGGTTACATGGATTTTGGTGCAAAAACTGAATTGTAAATTCATAAATATTATTTTATTGGTTTAGCTATTATTTTATTATTTCCTTACGAGGTCCATTATAGACCTCAAAATTCCCCTAATGTCTGATTTTTCTCACCTAATCCCACATCAGATTTTTCCTTTAGCCTATATTCTTCAACCTTGCATAATAACCACAATTCATGGAATGGAGTAGCTTATTTATTCCCATAAATACTTGAAGTAAAGCTACCCCACTCCTTCACGATCAGGTGCTCAAAATTATGCTAAAAAATGAAAGTTGTCAGAATGGTGTGGAACTGGAATGACTACGTAGATCTCGTCATTCTAAATCCAACGCAACTCATTTCGCGGAAAAATGACACCATATGCTCCCAAAAACACAATCTGTTCATTTTCCCAAACAGGTAAATTTTCCAAAAATGGCAGTTGACAGGGCTAAAATTTGGGCCAATGGCAGGCTGCCATGTGGCCTCTTCTGGTTAGTTGAAAGGTAATTTTTTTAGTCCAATCTAGCCTCACCACTTGTTTGAATCTTATTGGTTTTGTGTGGGAACATTTTGATTGGTTGTAAGATGACCAACCACATGTTGCCATGTGGCCCAACCAGAGGCCGCCACATGGCAGCACGACAACCAACAAAACTTTGTTGGCAATCCGAATTAGCCTCCATAGGATTCGACATGGTGACCTCTCTCCAAACAACACACCACCATATTGTTGGGCCATCGTTATCACTTACTAATTATGGACGCAAACCTACATTTAAACTATAGTGGGTTGAGGTTTGGGGAAAGGCGCCAGGGCTTAGTCTTGCCCCCCCCTATTATGTCACCATATGAACTTTGCTCGAGACCGGGGGCATAAAGCTAGTTGCATATAACCTCCACCATCATGCTAATCATGTGACCAGACCAACACTAACCGCTGACGATTAGCAAGACCGCTGTAATTATTATTTTAATTTTTTTTTATTTGACTATATACAATATGGTTTGAAATTCCAAATTTAGGCATTAGTGGAAAATTTAACTGTCCGACAATTTTGTCCCCCCTAGGGCCAAAACCGCTCCCACTTGAGTGGAAAACCCGAACAAATTCTTCTTCTCATAAAGACTTTCAATTGACGAATACCAAGACCAAGACCCTTGAACTACTTGACACTCCGAGACCAAGACACCAAGATCCTTCTTCGTTGCTTCTCTTTCTTGCACAAGTCAACGCAAGTAAAACTACTCCTTCTTATGCACTTCTCGGCTACCCTGAAACTTCGGCCTCTTTTCCATAGATCTTCAATTCATACTATTGTAATTCCACAGTGTGAGTAGGAAAAATATTGGAGGTGTTTCCTTCCTTTGCTATATTTGGAGGCTTTTCTAGATGAACTCGACTAGAAATAGGATTGATTTGGAGATCCTTTTCTCGTCCTTTATTACAGCATATGTACCCACTACAGAAACCCTAGTTTCTTCCACACGTCTGAAGGTGTTTACCCAAAAAACAATCCCAAATTATCTTGATCTTCCTCTTCCCTTACTCGTTGGTTAGTAGGATTCCTTCTTGTGAACTTCACACTCCTATTTCAGACCTTGGCTGAATTACTTCACTGAAATGTTTCCTTCTGAAATGAGGCCAAGTTGCCTATTTAGAGTTTTTTTCCCATGTTTATAAGCTGACATTAGTTGAATGTGAACTGGCATGTCCTTTTGAGATATTTCGTCATTGTTTTGAAGTCGAATTGAAGGAGTTGTTTTTTCTTAGTCTTGGAGGGCCTTCTTATTTAATGACTCATACAAAAAAGTAACATGCCCAAGAAGAGTCATTTATACATGACATTGACTAGATGACAAAACCTAAAGGTTCACAATGGGAACCTTAACTAAAATAAAATTCCTTGATCATGAAACCCATGATTCAATTACTACAAAAATAATTTCATTTTCTTCTTTTCATCAATTACATAAAATCACAATTTCATATGTCATTATTAAGACCAAACCTAGTTACACTTTTCAACACTATGGTCCTTACAAGGTGTTGCAAAATATTGGTACTATGGCATAAAAATTGATGCTTCCTGCATCTTCCCGAGTACACCCAATTTTTCCATGTTTCATGGTTAAAGAAGGTTATGAGTGACAAGCTACCAGTTCAAACAATAATGCCAAAACTTGACAAGGAAGGAAAAATCATATTGGAGCCTGAAGAAGTCACGAAAACAAGAACTCGATAGCTACAAAATCGATCAATTTCACAATATATCATTAAGTGTAGAAATTTTAATACAATTATGTATTGCCTGGATTATCCTGATCTAACAATTGTATGTCACTGTTAAATACAGAATCTTTCTACTAAAATATTTGTGGAAATTTAATCGCCAATTGCAAACACATGAAGAAAGATCAATCACACATAACAGTGATGTTTTTACCATGAAAGCATAAAGCTAAAAACCCCACTATCATATATTATGTATATATCATGGATCATGAAACAATCTCATACAAAACTCTAATCCAAGAGCTCTCAGTACAATATACAATCATCTCACACTGTCATACAAAAATTGGCTAATACATGCACAAATTTACTGCCTCCTGACAGCCTGCCTCCATTCCGCAATCCTTGTTGATGAAAATCCTTGACTGAATGAGATAATGCCTTGCCTTGAATGCACAATCATCATTGGCATCTCCAATGTGTGTGTGGTTGCATGAGTGCACCCATTAATGTCACAATAGATAGTCAAATTGTCCCTTTCACCTATCTCTCAACTGGGTCTCCACTGGATCTGACATGCATGTAGTTAACAGTAGAAAATCTTCAGTTGCATGTTATATCACTCCATGTGAATAATTAATCATTTACAACTAATTCCACTTGCATGTCCCACCAACCAACCTTAGAACTCGAAATTCCTTCAGCTAACTGGTTTGCCACTTCATTTAACTGAAATCAAGTGCTTCAAGAGAATAGATTAATATTTATTGTCCAATTATTTTTAAGAGATAATAATAACCAACATGCAATCTATAAATAGACTTCACCCATGCATCTAAAAATAGAATCTCATCTATAAATAGAATTTTCTCACCATTCTAATAATAGAATCCCACTATAAATAGAATTTTCTCAACATTCTAAAAGTAGACATACTCCTAAAAATAGGTTGTGGGCCCCATCTAGTGTAGGTGCTTAATTTTCACTAAGATGATCATCTTGTTGAATCTCAACGTTAAGTGGAATAACTTACCTGCTGGATATTGCACATGGGAGGATTAAAATTTTATATAGAAGCATCCAGAACTACTCATTCATTGAGGACACCATTTTTTTTAAGGAGAGGGGCATGTTATGTCCATATAATACTAGTGTATCTCCCTTATTGTTATTGTTATTACAACCCCCTTATTTTTATTATTGTGCCCCATAAAAGCCCACTATTGTTATTGTTGTACCCTAAAATTATTGTTGTTATGTAGGCTCTGATTATATTCTGACCCCTTAGACTCCTATATATACAAAGGAGGTATTGCCATTTGTATCATCCAATTTTCATTTATGTGATGTAAAGGAGGTTTCCCCTTTGAAGAGGCTATTTCTCAATTCGATCTATCTTTTCTTCTATTTTGTGAGCTAGTGGCATAACATAGCCATTGGAATATGAAGTGAAGGAATTATGGGAAGGGATACATGTGTATGATGTATCAAGACCCATCTTGTTACACCATACATTGTTATCTAGGATTCATAGTTTTCTCTGGTAAATTACATTTTTATTGATTTGTTTATATACATAACAATATTGTTTCACATATTGATTTAATTCGCTGCAATTGTTCAAATATTCATGGTTGCTAACATGCCAAATTGTATACAATAGTTTCGCAAGTCTTGTAACAAAAGGGTATCATGGATGTAAATGTTGTGGACTTTATCTGAAGGCTAAGTAGTCTGACCACCTACAAAAGCTAGTGTATGATTGCTCCAAGGTATTCCTCTTAGAAGAACACCCTTACAAAAGAGAAACATCCTCTTTCAATGGTAAACTAGAGAGAACCCAAAGGCCTACAATAATGACACCGACTAAATGGCTTAGAGAATTGAGAGAGAGAAGGAGAATGAGTTTGTAGAGAGGTTCGATTCAAATGGGGAGCCTAATTTTGATGATCTATAATTATTCGACACTCGTATTTTATGAGCTCCCATATTGGGAGCATCATAATATTTCCCACGTACTATATTCCATGCATATATTTAACAACTTCATTTTTTTCATGGTAATGAATTGCACTTATTATTTTATATTCTCCTATTTTTTTCTACAAATGGGAATCAAACCCTTACAATAGTCACAAAAATATATGAATGTTGTGAATTTTATGGCTTATACATAAGAATGCTATGAATTCTATGGCTTATACATAAGACACATACTTTTTGGAATTGAGGGAATATTTTAGTGGAGCATAGGGATCGACATGATAATTGATTTTTCAAATAACATTACTAATTTTTATGCTTTGGATAAGAGCAAGGAGAACTATTGAGAGTGGTCCAAAAATATCAATCACACTCTCATATTCAATGATTTTTGGAATGACATCCATAAAGGAAACGTTGCCACAACAAAAGGAAAGGAGGACATAGACCTAACAAGCATACATCTGACAAGGTGCTAGCCATATGGAAGAACAAATAAAATAAATTTTATTCCCTAATTGTCTTTGAGTAAGTAAAAGAGTGATCCATCATAGTTTTACCATTTACATTCTTATGGTTCTCTAAAGAAGATAAAAGCCATATAAGTCACACTTAAAATTGGAATTAGTAAAACTACTAGTGAATATCTTAAACCTATAGTTCAAGGATGATGACTCCATGGCTTTAGCTCCTGAAATCATAGCCATCATGCATGGCATAGATTCCATTGGAGTAAAAATATGCCTTCCTCTCATAGCCTTCATCATGAATCTTTGCCCTACATACTCTCACAACCTTGAATCATTGCAAGCTAGTGACCAACTGTTGTCTATTACATTTGACTCTTTGGTGGAGAAAGTTTCAGAACAACTTATACCACTGGAGAGATCATGTGCCTCACTAAAAAAGGAGAGAAGCAATCACATGATTCTTCTAGAGGAAATAGAAGTAAAAGAGAGCATATAAGAAAGGATTTTAGAGATGGGAGGGGAGGTGTAAACACAATTTTAGAGATAGAATTGATATTCATTGTATTTGTTGTGAAATAAATGTACATGATGTGACTACATGCATAATCTCTTGGGAGAAAATTAAATACAAACAATATCATCAATAATTCAAAGGTAAAACTCGAGATCTAGTGAAAGGTAAAGAACTTGAATATGCTCATTACATTGTTCCCAATTGCAATATTGGAGTAGCTTCATGCAGAGATGTTTGGCTACCCGACGTAGGTAAAAAATGTCACATGAAATCTTGGAGAGAACTCTTTGAATATTTTTAATAGAAACGTAGATGGTATATTGTATTTTGCAGATAAATCATGTCTTAGACCTTCAAAAAATTTATATCCCTTATGCACATTCGATAGTAAGATTGCTTCATTCATATATTTGATGTACAAATTGAAATAAGGTAGGCTTTAGAGAACATGGTTTTCTTTAGTAAAGTGGAGGACGAAGGACTACTGAAATTGAAAGAGACATCTATTCATGCACCTAATTCTACATAGACTATGAAAATGACGAAGATCAAGAAGTGAAATCGTCATAATATCTATATGAAGAAGAGACTATTCCAACAATATCTTGTCATGCATTAACTAACATCAGTACACCAAAAACCCTAAAGATAGAAGGATATATAGAAAAGAAAAGGGTAACAATATTACCCATAAGTTCATCAATAACAAATTCGAAAATCTTATTAATTGCTTTGAATATCCAACACCAGAATTTACATCGAAATGGGTGGTATTGATGTTGTTGATGTTCACATGATTACAATCCAAATGGGTGGTGTTGATGTTGTATTAAGTGTCTAATGGTTACAATAATTGAGAATAATGGCCCTTAATTTTCAACATCTTTTCATAATATAGGACATTAAAACAAGAAGTCCTTTTAGAATTACATACTTCTCTATGGTAGGACATTTAAATAAAAAGTCCTTTTAGAATTACATACTTCTCTATGGTAGGACATTTAAGGTTCTTGAAGACCTACCATAAAATCAAGAAATATTTTATTGGGAAGTTCTTAAAGAAAATGTGCAAAAGTTGTAGTTGAATGTGTAATATGTCCACAAAATAACAATCAAGACCCCAAGGCTCCTACAACCATTAGCTATACCAAGCTGGAATTGGGAAGATGTTTCAATGGATTTTATCACAATTTTATCCAAATCCAAAGAAAAAAATGTCATTGTGGTAGTGGTAGATTGAACGATAAAGTATGCTCATTTTTTCCATTTTCTCATATTTTCATCTACCCACTCACTAAAAGACAATAAGCTACAAAAAAAATCCTATACTAATAAGTTGATCTTTCATTTGTCTATAGACATAAATCCCAATTGCCCATTAATCCTAAAAACCTATCACTTTAATCATGAAAAATCAAGGAATGATTAATAGTATTATTACAAGTTGCGACCTGGTCACGTAGTCTACTAACCAACAACAAGAGAAGGGTTATCTTTTTCCTACTGAGGCATCATGTACTAACACCCAAACTGCCTTGGTTTGACATCTTGACAACACCCAAACTTCCTTTGAACATCGTGTAGGAATCATCAAGAGACAAAGCACTAGTGACTTAGGGATGTGACATTTACTTAAAAAAAAAAACTTTTTGTTTTATTATAGAACCAACGCTCAAATTAAATCTGGTCTGCATCTCAGTCTGTACCCTAAATTCTTCTCGAAATAAATATGTTCTGCATCTCATTCTGTACCCTAAATTTTCAATAATATGATGCTAAGCCATTGCGACGTCCATAAACACCAGATGCATATTTTCCACCTCCAACATCATTGCCACGGGGCAGGTAGTCATTTGAATAGATTGCACCAGTTCTGTTTCTTGCACTATAACCTTGTTGTGAATCTTTGCCATGCCTGCTCACTCTTTTGTAACGTGAATCTATAGTAGCCCCTACACTATAATCCAAATGACTCATGGAATGCCGACCTAGAGAGGGGAAATCATCACCCACATCGGTATATGGGCGTTTGGACCCACATACTCCTTTGCCACCATGATAATCTGAAATTCCATTCATGCGAAAACTGTAGCTATCCTCGGGGTATATAGGCCTAGGTGGAGGCATGCTCTCAGAATATCCAGCCCCACGATATCCATAATCACCGTCGTATGAGTATGAGGATCCTCTAGTAACTATTTCAGCAGGTCTAGCTGAAGGTAGAGCATATGGAGAAGCTCGAAAATGGAGGACAAACTTCTATGTCTGAGTAGATGGAGGTGGAAACTCCTCACCCTATTGAAAAGGGTCTTAAAAGAGAAAGAGAGGAAGTAATTGATTTGGAAAGTGATACAGGGAATGCAACCAAGAAGGAAAATTCCATGGAAGAGGGCATCTCTTCAACTTTGCTTACATATTATTTGGAATTGGGAGATATCTCTTGCACTCTCTCATCTCCTCTTCCAGAGAGATCAATTCATGACTCCTTGTCAAACATTAAGCAAGTTTTCTCACATATTGAAGAAAGAAATAGGAAGATAAGAAAAAACATTGAGTCTCAACTTGAGGCTCAAATTTCTCTTAAGCAGACAAGGCTACTAGAAGAAATGGACTTAGAAAGGGATCAACTGAAGATATCTTTCTCTCACCCTTTAGCTATGAATGTGACTTCTACTTCTTCTTTCAAAATTGTTAATTTAACAGTAGATGCCAAGAAAATTCCTCTTCCTGACAATATTAATTTACATATGCAAATGAGACAGTTAATCTTTAATGATTTGAATAAAACTACTTCAGTTGCTGCTAAAGCTGAAAACATGTTAATTAAAGTGATCAAACAGCTAAAGTTGGAAAAAGATAACTCAAGAGCTTATTCCACATAGAAGGAGGAATTAAAGAAAATAATTGTTAAAGTTGGTGTTGATCCTGAAGACAGATCAACAATTCAGAAATTGAAGCAGTCTGTTGAATCTGAAATTCAGAATTTGAAGAATAAACTAAAGCTTCTAATAGGTGAGCATCCTATGGCTATTGAAGTAGCCCGGGTGGAAACAGAGAAAGAGAAACTGTTGCAAGATCTGCTGGCCAAGGATCAAGAAATTGCAAAACTGAAGGAAGCAGGTGAGATGTTGCAGAAGAAAAATGATTCTCATGTTTGTACAATAGTTGTTTCATCTAATTCAGAAGACCCTGCTGCCCAATTAAATCAAGTCTCAATTGAGTTAAGATTGGTAGAAATTGATTTAAAGAAATATTAGAGGGAGTTGGAAGGAGCTTATAAAGTGCTCAATGTTACAGAGAATGAGTTGCATATGACCAAGGACAATGCAGAAAAATATAGGTAGGGCTGTCAGAATGCCTATTACGAGATCAAAGAGCTAAAGGAGAAAGTGAAGGGAAATGTATCCCTTATTCAAGCTAGGGAGATTATTTGGAATGAAATTATTGATGTTGTCAAGAACATATGGGATTTGTTAATCATTATTGGGGAAGAAAAGAGTATTGTGAGGGACCTGGAAAATTTCATTGTTTCCAATAAAGAGAAGTTGAAAAACAAGACCTCGTATACCAAGAGATTAATTAATTTTATTAATTATAAAACTACTTAAGAGTTGAAGAATTTCGGGATTGAAGACATGACTCGATGTGGAGTTTAACAACATGATCATCAAGAATTCATACAGGAAGAATACCAAAAAAAAAAAAAATTGAAGGAAGTCAAAGAAGTAGTGTTATGGTTCAATGTGTTGTTTGATAAAAGAACCAGAGTTGGTTTTCTATCCTGTTGGGACCAGCAAGGAAATTTCCTCCCTTGGGAGACATTTGAAACATTGTTGGTTGGGGCGAAGAGTAAAATCAACAACACACATGAAAATACTGTTATTCTGAAGGGAGCCACAATCGTGAAATTTTTGCATAAAGACTTTCAGTAATTATGAATGATGAAAACTTTGTTTTCAGAAAGACCCTCGCATTCCAGGATCATAGATTTTAGAATGGTGCAAGTCAAACTTGCAAATTGTCTCGGCTTGAATGTACCCCGTGGAAAAAATGCAAAGAATGGATGTCCACTCAAGCAAATGATGAAGATGCGGGAACTTCTTCCATTCCAGGATCTCAGGCTGTTGCCACCTCATGATCGAATGGTGTTTCACATTTACTTTACTTTGTTTTACTACAGATGTTTTTATTTTCTACTTTTATTGTATTGATTGAAGAAAATAGTTTGGGAAGTTCACATTTCCATAATTTTCCATTTTGTAATAATGTATTTAAGACTCTTTCAAATAATAAAGGAGGTTCCAGACATTGGGCCTTAGAAGTTTTACCAATTTTGTACATTGTCTTTATGGAATTAATAAAGCTATTTAGAGAATTTTCCAACAATTGATGAATGTGTTGAGTTCCTCTTGTTCCATATTATGTATGTTTCTTCTGTTGGAGTAAAGTAATGCAGCCAGTGGTGTCTAATTTACATCTGTGAGTTAGAGTAAATTTCCTTAATGATGCGCTCCTTTATTCTGAAGTCTTTTCTTACCACTGTTTTCTTCTAAACCAAAGATAATAGTTTATGTGATTTACAACATATTGCTAATGGTTTTATCTATCATTTGATCTTCTCCTATTCATGCAAATTTATCATTTAATGGAACTTTGAAGAGTTATGTTATCAGTAAAGATTAAAGGGTTTTAATTTATAATTATGGGGTTACCATATGAAGGGACAACACACAATTTTAATTATAAGTGACAATGAATGTCTTAGACATTGATATCCTAACAACTAGAGATTGTCTCCAAAGGAACAACATACCTCCTCCAAGAGTTATCAATAATGTCTTGTTGGGCTTGTACCATGCTCAAATCTTCAAAAAATCTAACTTGTGCATTTAAGAGATGGTCATTTCCCTCTTCAACTTCCTTGAATATTTCTACAGTTATTAGATTGTTGCTCATGATTTTCATTTTCATTTTCAATTCAACAATTTGGGCATCCTTTCTACCTAGGATTTTGTGCTTTCCTTGCTTTCTATGTCATTGTATTAGTTGTAGAAGCAGGTCTCGTGTGCAGGGATGTATGAGAAAAAATGAAAGAAGTAAGCGAAATTGAGAAAAATAATGTAATATTTTAGTGAGTAAATGTGCTTTGATGAAGCTACATAATTATATTATGAATCCTAAATTGAAATTACATGAGAGAAAATCTTGTTTATGCTTCGTAGTATGGAACACTTACAATGTGAAAAGACTAAAATTCAAATGCAAGATTTGCAGGCAAGATGTTTATTTACCTTGTTGATCATGATTATTTGCTTAATTAAGGTTTAAGTTATGCCAATTGGGGTATGCATTAATCCCTAGCCTCACAACCCTAAAATCTATGTGAAATTCAATTACAAGAATGGCCTGGGGACCCAGGGATTGAGACGACAATATTTTTAGTAGTTCATTGGAAAAATTCACTACAATTGACAAACGTCATTAGAACCCCGGGAACATGGACCTTGAATGGTTTGTGATGTTGATTTAATGAAATCACCAAGGGTTTTTGGTCCCGGATAATGAAACAATGGGGGTCAATTTATGTAAAAAGGCTTTATTAAGGCACGTGATTGTGGACAGGCTATTGGGCTTGAAACTTTGTAGCACAAGGAGAACCACACAAAGCCTAGGATCCCAACATTATATAAAAAGGTGTGTGTGTGTGTGTGAAAATTAAATCAATGTAAAGGTTTTAACACTGAAATAAATAGTTGTGAGAAAAAATGAATACAAGGATTTAGACATGAAAAATTTAAAAATATGAGGGTACTCATTTTTTTTTTAATAAATATATAAATGGGGAGGTTGTTGTCATTCGATATCTATTCACTAGAAAAATGACTTTCAAGACCCCTCACATGTGCATTTTTTTGAAAATTTAAATTTCAAAGATCTTATTCAAACCTAATTGACCCAACCTAATCAACTTAAGGCCAATCTATACTAACCTAATTGTCATCATGGATAACAAGAGGAAAACTCTTACCCGAGTATTATCAGCTGAGTCTTTACAAACATATGCAGAACCTTAGATAAAGGTTGTTGACTGTGAGAGAGTATACAAAATATTTCTATAAGGTTAACTTGAGAGCAGGTTATATAGAAGATAACTCTAAAAAGACAACTAGGTACATCAATGGATTAAGGATGAAATTAAAGAGGAGATTAGCATGTTATCTCCCAGCACCATGGAGGGGGCCTATCAATATGCTTTAAGAGCAGATGAGAAGATAGTCAGGAAACAAACCTTTGGTAGAGGAAAAGGATCTACCAAATGAAGAGGGCAAACAATTGGAAGAGGTAAGGCTCCAGCTTAAAGGGATGACGCTGGTGGTTCTAACCAGCAAGAACAAGTAGGGAAAGGATATGAGCCTAGAGGTGGAAGACCCTACTAGCGAGGTAGAGGCAAAGAGTTAGTCTACATATGCTACAAATGTAACAAACTAGGTCATCAATCCTATGAGTGTCCTGATAATGAGAATGCATGGCAAAGAGGAAACTATGATGAACAAGGAGAGCAGGAAGAACCACAAGATCCTGTAGTGGAGAATGTACTTGAGGTTGGAGAAGCTATTCTCATGAACAAGGTGCTATTGAAAGCATAGAAGGAAGTGGCAGAGTCTTCACAAAGGAAAGATTTGTTTCGAACTACATGAAAATTCCAAGGGAAATGTTGCAAAGTAGTTATTGATAATGGAAGCATCATAAATTTGGTGTCCACTGAAATGGTGGGAAATTTGAACCTTAATAAGGTCAAGCATCCAACACCCTACAAGGTGTCATGGTTGCATAAAGGACAGCAACTGTTAGTTATTGAGCAAAGTGAAGTGGCTTTCCAAATAAGCAGATATCAAGACAAAGTTACTTGTGATATAATGCTTATGGATGTGTGTCATGTGTTGTTGGGCAGACCTTGGAAATTTGACAGGAAAGTAGTTCATGATGGAAGAAATAACTGTTATAAGTTCGATATGGGTGGTATTCAACATAATTTTCTGTCTTTGCAAGAAGGGAATGGAGCTGCAAAGAGTGAGCCAAAATCTCTAATACTTGGTGGAAAAGAGTTCTTACAACAGATGATAGAAGAAGAGGTGATTTATGCCATTGTTTGTAAGCCAAAAAGTGAATCTACTAATAATCTCATTTCAGATCTGCCAATATAAATTAAAAATATGTTTGAACAATAACATATAAACATTTTGATATCATTAATCTTCTTCTTCATCCAACTCATCATCTGTATCATCGTGTTCAGAATTCATGTTCAAAGGGTTGGCCATGTCAGCATCATGATCATCATTGTAATTGTAAAAAAAAAAAGTAGTATAAGTGAATTATATGCTTGCCTGGTAATGTACTAAACCATGTGCTAAATCAATTTCCCTTTGTGTAAGATTGGTATCTCCACTGTGTTCATCTTCTTTGACCATTGTACACACACCATACCATGATAACCTACCAGTATTAGCTTGCTTGCATCGTTCAATCCAAACCTACATCCAATCAACATTGTTTGCAATGTATAAATGTATTGCATCCCACTCTCGAATGGCTATATTAAAATAAAATGGTTCACACGCGTATATATAATTAGTTAACAGATTATACCACTATAATATTGGATTGTGCATGAAGACTAAAAACTAAATAAGTACGATTATTATTTTTTTTAATAATAATAAAAATAATAATTCAAATGTACTATAAATCTCCACTATATACTTACATCTCACTTTCCTCATTGTACCTTTCCCCGATAGCTGATTCCCTTCAAATTTGTTCATGGAGTTGACATCCCAAATGCAATCCAATGCATTGACACTTTTTCCTATTGTTAGACTACATTGAATAATATAAACCATGGTTTGATATACCATATATCCCTCTACCATAAAACCCTCAGGACATGCTCTTTGTCTGACCAAATCCTTCAAAGATTTCAAGTGCCTCTCAACCATCCACATTGATCTTGTGTGTACAGGTACACACTTTTCAATCTCCTCAACTTGGTGTATGAGGTAGTGTTCTTGTGCATTGAAAAATGTCACAGGTAGATACTTTTGCATTTCACACATTATATGAGGAATATGTTTCCTCCAATGCTTTATATCTTCTTTATCGATTTATTTAGATGGCAACCATCACAAGTTTCAACAATAGGATATATAGTACATTACAAGTAAAACACATGCAATCAAATATAAGTTAATGTACAACAAATTATTAAACAAATTACACTTTGCATATAAATTGCCACTCACCTCATGTATTTGCCAAGATCATATATAACTTGTTTGACATTGTTGTCAAAGTTGTCTGGAAGAGATAGAAGTAGAAGATATTGTAACAAAAAAAATAAACAATGATTATTTATTCTAAAACAAGTATAAAACAAAAATAATAACAAGATTTTTTGTCATTAATGTACAAATATATACACCAAATAATTACCTTACTATATCCATGCATATATTTAAGATTGCCCACTTACTATATCCCATGCATATATTTAACAACTTCGTCTTTTTGCTTGGTAATGAATTGCACTTATTATTATATACTCTCCTATTTATTTTCTACAAATGGGAATAAAACTCTTACAATAGTCACAGAATGCTATGAATTCTATGGCTTATGCATAAGACACATACTTTTTGGAATAGAGGGATTATTTTAGTGGAGCATAGGGATCATTACTAATTTTTATGCTTTGGATAAGAGCTAGTATTAGCTCTTATTGCCTAATTGAAGTGGATGTTAAACGAGTATCTTTATTTACTATTCTGGTCTTGATAGTTCATGGAACTAATGACCCATAAATCATTTCAAATGAGATACTCAGTGTAGTAATCTCCTTTCACAGAGTTCTAATTTCTATTTGTAGAGATATTTTAGAAATTTTCATTAGAGATTATTGTTGTTGTAGAGATTTTGTTAATTTAGGAATCAACTTTACTTTGACCTCTGTTGAGTATTCTTTGACCTGTCATTGATAAATTATTATTGAACAATATTCTTTACTATGTTGGATCTCAACTTTGAATATGTTCAAATCAAAGTAAGTGAAGAATGCATTCCCAAAATAACATTTAAAACACATGGCGATGACTAAAAGTGTATTAGGTTATGCAATTTAGACTTGAAAATGCACCTTCAACATTTCAAAGCTTTATGAATTATATTTGCAAACCCTTTCTTAGAAAATTTGTGTTATTATTTTTGGATGACATAATAATCTACACAATTTTTGAGAAGAGTGTGCACAACATGTCATGATATTAACATTGTTGTAAGAGCAACAAATATAATGCAAAGCTTTCCAAGTGTGCCTTTGGGGTTCAAGAAGCCGAATATTTGAGTCAATAATGAAACTTCGAGGATTCTTCGAATTAACTAGGTATTGACAAATAACAATAACTCCTAACATAATTATTAAAGAATAAAGCATTTTCTTGATCTAAATAAGCAACCAAAGCTTTTGAAAATCTTAAAGAGACTATGTACAACCAAAGCTTTTGAAAATCTTAAACAGAGTTTTTGAATAGATGGACAATCTCTATTCCACAATTTGACTATGTCGAAGAAACAAGTAGACAACTATCGACCAACAGAAGAACGATAATATTTTTCCTGCTGAAACTGAGGCATCATGTACTGTCAGTTTGACATCTTGAAAACACCTGAATACTCCCATCACATACGACACCTACTGCTAAATATATAAACCACTGCTTTATTATAAAACAGTCCATAATTCGTATTACATTCGTCCAGATGCATGTAAAGACATATTCATAATGGCCCTGTAGAAAAACAATACTTGGACCATACTACATTCACCAGGGATGTGAACTGCTAAATATATATCAATATCATGTACAACAACACTACGAATTCCTAAATAAATGTAACGCACTCAGGATAATTCAGAGTCTTGTATTTAGTAGAAGAAGCAAACGTCAATTTATTATTGAATGAATGTTCAAAATTGACCATAAATTCTCAGAAATATTATTCTCCCAAGGGTTCACAACATGAGGGATTTGGGTATATATGTTGGGTATATATGTAATGGCTCTGGATTTGGGTAATATTTCTGAGATTGACTTGGTCATTCTAATTTTAAGTTTTATTAGTTACCTCATTTCGTTCAGATGATAATTATTGTTAATAACTATAATGATGAAAAATGATGAAATATATTTTTTAAATGAAAAGTGACAATAATAGTGTTGAAAGATAGAAAATGTGAATAATAAGAACGTACTCATGTTACAATCAATCTCAAACTATTTTCTTCTACGATTCTTATTTCCTCCCTTGTTATTTTTGTTATTTTTAAAATTATCTAATTAAATAAATATAAACATCATAAGAAGTTTTTTAATTAAAATTTCATTGCATGTGGATTTAGATTTGATTTTCATTTTTGAGTCCATATTGTTGAAACTACATATCTAATTTTTTATTAGATGCCTTTGAAACACGTTTTTTCCATCAAGTGGTCTCTTCAACATACAAACAAAGTGACCATGTTTTTATTTTTAATTTTAAGTTTTTTTGGAGTTGTTGTTGAGCTACAAGTTTTTTTTTTCCTTTAGTTTCCTTATAAATATCTACTGAACTTCACTTATTGGGACTCACCTGCAATGGAAACCACAAAAATCAATGATAGTTCTTGTTGTGGCTCATTTGAAATATCATTTATTTTAAATTTTTCAAAAATACAAAAAATAGAAAACTATGAAAATGTATGTTAAAGTACAAAGTTTCTCATGCTTTAGCATAAAAGATGTAATATTTTTTGTGTATAAGTTTAAAGTCTAATACTTTAAAATTTTCATGAAAGAGGGTCCTAATGCTCAGTTAATTAATGGGCAAGTTGATGAACGGGATCTGATGATTCGTCTGGCAAGCAATAAAAGTGGCAACCCACAGGCACATTATGTGTGCCAGTTAACAAGGAGGGTGCCTCCACAATTGACCCAGTTGACTGTGAGGCCGATCAAGATCTACGGACACGATTAACTACGAGGGCATAACCCCGATAAGTTCTTCGCACCTTCGAGGCTCCCACAATGACTTAAGAAACTGGTTTCTAACAACTAAAAGCCACGTCATGGTACTGTTAATGGTATTTTGGTGCATCAGCTTAACATTCAATTCAAAAATCCATGCCACATATTTAAAATTGGTTCTTATTTCACAAGGTCATTGTTATTCCCTTGTGCTCATCAATTTTTCTGTGTCTTTGCCTTTCATTGTTGTTCGCCAACTTCTCAGTGTTCACCACCCCAATCAGAATTATGGCCAAGCATTCGTCTCTTTTAGGTTCATCCAGTCATATTCCTCTCATGGACACTTAGAGGGATATTCGAGATACTATTTTTTCTTTAGATCATCTCCAGTTTTATCAAAAGGTCTATATGAATAACAAAACCTCTCCAATTTTCTCTACCATGGCCAAAATAGGTGTAGTGTCTGCATGCATTCCAAAAACACATATTTTTCCTGAGTTTATATATTGGCAAGTGTCTTTCATGTACCCTGGCAAGTGTTTTGTAATGAATTTTCAAGGAGAGAATGTCCTGCAAGTTTCAACCCTATTAATTCTCCAAGCCCTGTGTTACCCCGAATCAGAATCCTATGTCTAATTTACTGATGATTCGTTGATAGCACATTACGATAATATTGCAGGTCAAGAATTCAATAACTTTCTCTTTTTTTCCGAAGCTAGATATGAAGTAGTTTGTACGTGACAGCAAAGAATTTTCCATGGAAATTTTCAACCCAGAAGTCCGACCAGTGCTGAGGTGCATTTCAAAGATATTTTGAAAATAAGATGACAACATAATTGAAAAATCAGTTTTAGGAATGTTTTCTTTGATGATGAAGCCAGGGGTAGTGTTGGATATTCCTTCATATTGGTAAGAAGTTGTCAATACTCAGCTCATGAGCTTATCACTGACTGGGTCATTCAGGTTCCCATCTCTTATTATTTATCTCTTTTTGTATCAAAATGTAGAATAATTCTAGCATCTGTGATTAAATATCATGGATATAAATAAAAGGAGGCAGTTAGTAGTGTTTTGGACTGATATAGTAAGAAAAGAACAGAATGAGGAGGGTTTATTTGATTTTGTAAACCATGTTATGTCTACTACATATAAAATTATGAATGGGGTTTCTCCTTCATGCTTCTTGCCAAAGGCTCAAGAGTTCTTGTAGCAGAGAACTAATTTTAAGTTTTGGTGATTGGTACGTTTTTTAAGACTATACGAAAATTAGACTTTATGGGGTTGGGGAAGAACTATATAGACTTCCTGTATTTGTGCCCATGAGATTATTTTATTTGGAGTTCATTACGCTGAGTTTCAATGTTGACCAAGTACATTTTGTGCCTACGAAGAAGGGTCATATGTTTAAGCTACCCATGTCTATGGGTCCATTTATACTCAATATGGGACAGGTAGCTGATGAAGTCACTGTGATGCTAGATGGAATTCATTTACTGTTAGGAAATAAATTGGCTTATGACCCCCATAAAGTGATTTATAATAGGAGAATTGAAAATGGATATTTAGCATTTATTCATGAAACCAGAACTAACATAAAGAAGCTAGAAAATAAATGTTTTGTAGGTTCTGTTGGCTCAAATATTCAAAACCATGTCATATATAAGAAATATAACAAGAGAGGTAAAGAAGAATTGATTGATTCAGAATATGAAGATCAAAGAACTGAAAATAGAAAAAATATCAGTGAAGACTTAGCAGGTGCTCAACCTGGTTTCACACTACAATTAGGAGATGATAAAAATATTCCAGCCTCATCAAGAAGACATGAAGATGATCAGGAGCAAGTACCCTTGATTAAACAAGTATTTTCTGACGTTGCTAAAAGAAATGAGAAGATGAAGGCTAGCATGGAGGCATAGGAGAGGGGAAGGGAGACAAAGTAAAATGTATGGAAAGAAGGGGGGGAGAGAAGAAGTGAGAAGGAGAGGGGAAGCGATATAGTAATGTAGTTGGAGAGAGAGAGGGGTGGAAAAAGAGAGAGAAATAAAGGGATGAGGGAAGAGAGAAGATTAGAGAGAGAGAGAGATATGGGAGAAGAGAGACGATTGGAGGGAAAAGAGAGAGAGAGAGAGAGAGGTGGGAGAGAAAGGGAGAGGGAGGAGGATGAGAGAGAGGAGGAGAGTGATGGGGGAAGAGAGACTATTGGAGAGAGAGAGAGAGAGAGAGAGAGAGAGAGAGAGATCAGGGAAGAGAGAGGGATTTAGGGGAGAGAGAGAGAGAGGAAGGATGAGAGAGAGGAGGAGAGAGGTATCGATAAGAGAGATGGAGTTGGAGGGGGAGAGATGTAGGAAATAAGAAATATAAAGAGTGAGAAGTGGAGATAAAGAGACAAATAAGGAGAGATGGAGATAAGGGGGGAGAAGGGGATATAAGGAGAGAGGGAGGGATATAGTAACATAGTTGGTGGGTGAAGAGAGAGAGAGAGGGAGAGAGAGATGGGAAAGAAAGGGAAAGCGAGGAAGGAAGAGAGAGGATGTGAGAGAGTGGAGAGAGGGAGGGAAAGAGAGATGGACTTGGAGGGGGAGGGGGAGAGAGGTAAGAAGAAAGAAATAGAGAGAAAAAGGTGAAGAGAGAGAGAGTGAGCAAGTGATAAGGAAGATGGAGAGAGAGGGAGAGAGGGGGAAGATAGAGATATAGATGGAAGGTGAAGAAAGGGAAGAAGAGAGAGATGGGGAGAGGAGGGGATTGAAAAAGAGATTGATATATATGGATTGCGAGAGTGTGTGTTTAGGGGGGTGAGATAGACAGAGATGCAGAGAGAGTGTGTATGTTTAGGGGTGATATAAAGAGACAAAGTAAGATGTATGGAAAGAAGGGTGGAGAGAAGAAGTGAGAAGGAGAGGGGGAGGGATATAGTAATGTAGTTGGAGAGAGAGAGGGGTGGAAAGAGAGAGAGAAAGAAAGGGATGGGGAAGAGAGAGGATTAGAGAGAGAGAGAGATATGGGAGAAGAGACAGGATTGGAGGGAAAAGAGAGGGAGAGAGAGGTGGAAGAGAAAGGGAGAGAGAGGAAGGATGAGAGAGAGGAGGAGAGTGATGGGGAAGAGAGAGTATTGGAGAGAAGAGAGAGAGAGAGAGAGAAAGAGAGATCGTGGAAGAGAGAGGGATTTAGGAGAGAGAGAGAGGACTTGAGAGAGAGGAGGAGAGAGGGATCGATAAGAGAGATGGAGTTGGAGGGGGTGAGATGTAGGAAATAATAAATATAAAGAGTGAGAAGTGGAGAGAGAGAGGGAGTGAAAAGGGAGAGACAGAGAGAGAGTGTGTATGTTTGGGGCTAAGATAAAGATGGAGAGAGGGGGAAGATAGAGATATAGATGGAAGGTGAAGAAAGGGAAGAAGAGAGAGATGGGGAGAGGAGGGGATTAACAAAGAGATTGATATATATGGATTGCGAGAGTGTGTGTGTTTAGGGGGGTGAGATAGAGAGACATAAAGAAGAGATGGAGGGGGATATAGATATGGATGGAGGGTGGCGAGAGGGAAGAATATTTCTCACACTAGATGGATTGAGATAAGTGGAGATGGTGTTTTATAATCCTATTTTATTATTTGCACTATATGCATCGATTTTAGTGTAGAAAATTATTTCTAATGATATTTGATTACTTGCACTAGATGCATTGATTTCGGTGTAGGTAGTGATTTCTAATACAATTTGATTGCTTGCACTGAATTTGTTGATTTCAATTTAGATGTCGATTTATAATTATATTTGATTACTTGCACTAGATTAATTGGTTTCAATGTAGATGATTTCTAATCCTATTTGATTGTTTGCACTAAATGCATTGATTTTAGTGTAGATGGCGATTTCTAATCCTATTTGATTTATTTGAGTAAATGCATTGATTTCAGTGTAGATGTTGGTTTCTAGAGAGAGAGAGAGAGAGAAAGTGATAAGGAAGATGGAGAGAGAGGGAGAGAGGACAAAAGGAGGAAAGAGAGATATTAATGGGGGAGAGGGAGAGAAGGGGAAGATAGAGATATAGATGGAAGGTGAAGAGAGGGAAGAAGAGAGAGATGGGGAGAGGGGGTGATTGAAAAAGAGATTGAAATATATGGAGTACGAGAGCGCGTGTGTTTAGGGGGGGGTGAGATAGACAGACAAAAAAGAATAGACGGAGGGGGATATAGATATGGATGGATGGTGGAGAGAGGGAGGAATATTTCTCGCACTAGATGGATTGATATAAGTGGAGATGGTGATTTCTAATCCTATTTGATTATTTGCACTAGATGCATCGATTTTAGTGTAGATATTTATTTCTAATGATATTTTATTACTTGCACTAGATGCATTGATTTCAATGTAGGTGGTGATTTCTAATACAATTTGATTGCTTGCACTGAATGTGTTGATTTCAATTTAGATGTCGATTTATAATTATATTTGATTACTTGCACTAGATGACTTAATTTTAATGTAGATGATTTCTAATCCTATTTGATTGTTTACACTAAATGCATTGATTTCAGTGTAGATGGCGATTTCTAATCCTATTTGATTTCTTTGAGTAAATGCATTGATTTCAGTGTAGGTGTTGGTTCCTAGAGAGAGAGAGTGTGTGAGTGATAAGGAAGATGGAGAGAGAGAGAGAGAGAGAGAGAGAGGAAAAAAGGAGGAAAGAGAGATATTAGCGAGGGAGAGGGAGAGAAGGGGAAGAGAGGGAAGAAGAGAGAGATGGGGAGAGAGGGTGATCAACAAAGAGAATGATATATATGGAGTGCGAGAGCATGTGTGTTTAGGGGGGTGAGATAGAGACAAAAAAAAAAGAGATGGATGGGGATATAGATATGGATGGAGGGTGGAGAGAGGGAAGAATATTTCTTGCACTAGATGGATTGATTTAAGTGGAGATGGTGATTTAGAATCCTTTTTTATTATTTGCACTAGATGCATCGATTTTAGTGTAGATATTTATTTCTAATGATATATGATTACTTGCACTAGATGCATTGATTTCAGTGTAGGTGTTGATTCCTAATACTATTTGATTGCTTGCACTGGATGTGTTGATTTCAATTTAGACGTCAATTTATAATTATATTTGATTGCTTCCACAAGATGCATTGATTTCATTGTAGATTATTCCTAATAGTATTTGATTGTTTGCGCTAAATGAATTTATTTCAGTGTAGATGGCGATTTCTAATCCTATTTGATTACTTTTAGTAAATGCATTGATTTCAGTGTAGATGTTGGTTTCTAATCTTATTTGATTGATTGTATTAAATTTATTAACAATGTAGATTGATTTTTGTGTTATAGTAATTTAAGATATTAATATTAGAGAGAAAGAGAGACAAGGTATCATGTTTATTACAATAGATCAAGCTAAATATTTAAATGGTTTACGATTTAAATTTTCTTTTTCATATAATCAATATGAAAAGATAACAAAAATAACAAGGGAGGAAATAAGAATCGTAGAAGAAAATAGTTTGAGATTGATTGTAACATGAGTATGTTCTTATTATTCACATTTTCTATTTTTCAACACTATTATTGTCACTTTGCATTTAAAAAAAATATTTCATCATTTTTCATCATTATAGTTATTAACAATAATTATCATCTGAACGAACTGAGGTAACTAATAAAATTTAACATTAGAATGACCAAGTCAATCTCAGAAATATTACCCAAATCCAGAGCAATTACATATATGCAAAACATATATACCCAAATCCCTCATGTTGTGAACCCTTTGGTGACCTTCCAAGTTTTATCTGTGAAAGTTGTCACACAACCTTCACTGCCTAACTGCCCAATTGAAATCAGATTTTTCTTCAGATCTAGAACATGCCTTACCTCCTTTAGTAGTCACTGGTTTCCATTCTTTTGTTTTACAAGAACTTTACCCATTCAAACAATTTTACAGGGTTTATCATCACCTAAACGAACTTGTCCAAAATCTCCTTGAACATAGTCATGAAAATATTTCTTATCAGGTGTGGCATGGTATGAAGCCCCTGAATCTACAACCCAAGAATCAGTAACATTTTTGAAAGAAATAATCAAAGCATCTTGTAACACATCACCTGTCACATTTGCTTCATGATTGTTTTCTTGTTGTGTGTCTCATTCTTTTCCCTTCTGAGATCTACAGTCTTTCTTTAGGTGTCCTTTCTTTCTGGAATTCCAGCACACTATCCCCGATCTGGACTTGGATCTGCCTTTCCTTGATTTACTGCGATATCCCAAGCTCTTTCCTCTTTCCATTATTCTTCCCCTAGACTCTAGAGACAGAGTTACTAATGGCCATATCTAAACCATTCCAGCTTTCTGGTAATGAGCACAAGAATAACAGAGCTCTAAGTTCATCATCAAAGTTTACCCCTACAGAACTTAACTGAATGGTAATTGTATTAAATTCATTTAAATGGTCTGCAACAGATCCACCTTCCGACATCTTCATATTAAAAAGTCGTTTCATAAGAAATACCTTGTTTGAGGCTGAGGGTTTTTCATATAGTTTCACCAACGTCTGCATCAAACCCTGTGTTGTTGTTTCCTTCGAAATATTGAAGGCGACTGACGACGCAAGACACAACTGTAATGTTCTGAGTGCCTTTCTATCGAGAATGTTGCATTCCGTGTCTATCATGCCTGCCAGATTCTTTGTTTTTCCGCTCAATGGTAGGTATAGATGTTTCTGATACAAATAATCTTCCATCTGCATCTTCCAGAGCGGGAAGTTTTGGTCGTTAAATTTCTCAACCCTAAACTTACCATTGTCTGCCATTGCTCCCACTCGAACCAAGAACCCTTCTTTCCTGCGAGTTTATCAGCAAAATATACCTTCGGCTCTGATACCAGTTGCTAGAAAATTAAATATTACAGAGCAATGCAACACATAAAATATGCGGAAAATAAAAGCACATAAAACACATAAAACTAGAGAGACACAGATATACGTGGTTCAAAAATTTTGGGCTACGTCCACCTCGAACAGCCAGTCCTTCCTTTCTATTATCCAGTAAAAATGAAGAGACAAAACGTACAGCAGATCCACTGTAATATCCTCTATTCTCTCTCACAGTCTCCCTCTCTCTTTCTCGCTCCGAAAATACACATACAATACATAGCCGCAATACAATGCCCTCATAAAAAATGAGGGGTTGCCTTCTAGGGAAAAAAACACTAATCTAAACATAAATTCTACCATCAGATCATTTTCCTAATGAACGGCACAGATTGACTAGAAATTACTATAATTTTACAAGGCAATAGTAAAAGTAGCGATTACTATACTTATACCATCAGATCATTTGCCCCCCCCGCCCTGGGCCCCCCACAACAACGATTAATTACGGGCGGCGTTGCCGCCGCTTTTAAGGTACAGGGGTCAAAGACTGTCATACAAACTAAACAAGATAATCAGGCTCCACACCCAACAGTTTTTTCCCCTTATCTGAAAGTTTTACTAAGTTCTTTGGTTGTGCAGTCGCAATTGTAGAAGGGATTGACTGTGGCTCTTTCTTTTCATCATATTGAGTCCTTTATCTCTTCCTTGATCTTAAATCATACTTCTTTTGAAGCTCTTCTTGCATAAAATATGTGATTTTCTTACAATATTCATCCATCTCTTCTTGGTAAAATGACACCTCAATTTCAGTGCATTATTCTTCATGTTCTTCTTCTTCCTCGTCAGCTTCCATATAAAAAACAGATATCTGTTCTTCAACTTATTTTTGATCATCTTTAGCAAACTGTGAAGCTGCTGCCTCTATATACAATAGTGCCTGAACTTGGTCCTGATCTCTTCTCTCCCTCTGCAAAATTTGCAGGGGTTTCTTTCTAAATTAAGGATAGAAAAATCCTCTATTTTGTTGTGCAAGATTCTTACTATCTAGTTCTATATTCATTTTTTTATTTGACAATTTATTTATAACCTTTGTCATGTCATCAATCCTCTGATCCTATCATGATTCCTCTTTAGCCTTACCTTTCTCTTGAACTCACTGCTTTTCTTATGTCTTCCCAACCGTAGACATATTTGCTTCAATCTCCAAAGCATCAGTTTGGATTTGTTCAAGAGTAGAAGATCTCCTATCTGTTAAAGTGAAAGTAAAATTTAACTCAAAAGCTCCAGAAAAAACAACCCTTGCTCCAAGAGGAGGAGGTTTCATTTCTGTGGGTAAACTACTATAAATTTTATTGACTATTTTAATAAGTGCATGCATGACTTCATTAGGTTTTTCTTGATTACATTAAACTCAGTTAATGAATAACCATGATCTCTTTTTTCACCCCATCTTTGGGTGAACTTTGTTTCTAATTCCTCCCAATTATTAATTGAGGAATTAGGTAAACGTTTGAAGCATTTTCCTCCCTCTCAATTCAAAGACTGTACAAAAAGTCTCATTACTGCATCAAGATGCTCTACATTTAGATTCTCAGCAAAAGTGCAACAAAATGGCAAGTGTTGTTCTACAGTCACTTCATATTCACCAGTAAAATGAGGAAGTAGCTTGAGGCACTCTTAGGGCATGGAATTCATAGGTTTTGGAAGATTTAACGGTGCATACTTGTTCATCATGAAAGCAGGGGTTGCCATGTTATGCCTTGTTTAACCGCTCCTTGAACAGGGGGGGATTGTGAACCGGTTGAGGATGTGGATGAATGGGGAGAAAAAATTGATATAGGAAGGGGTTGATGAACAATAGCAATTGAACCAACAACTGTGTTTGGTTTATTTTCTATAAATGTGAATGAAACAGACTCAGAAGATTGTTCTTCTCACCTTGGTTCTTGAAAATGAATTGGTGGGGAAAGGATTCTTGTTCTGAGAAAATGAGCTTCTGGGAAATATCCTTGGATGAGGGGTTATGTGAACCATTTCCATGTTCAAGCAGTGTAGCATCAGGTGTAGAAAACTTCTTTGGCTTCTGAGCTTTTCTAGAAACCAATTTCTCAGGATCTGACATAATTGGTTCTTTCTGTTGCGAGGTGTCTAACCTCGTATGTGGCCTTTTATATGTCATAATTATGAAATAAAAACATAGGTTGATATTTTCTCCTCTCTAAACAACCAGAGGAAATATGAATAAAAACCCAGGGAATAAACTTCATTTCTTCATCCCCGACAATAGTGCTAAAAAATGTTGTATCTTAAGAAACAATCACTTGGCTACGGTAAGGAATCAGTGCTCAAGAAATTTATATATATATATATATATATATGTCTCACAAAAATATTAAGTCAAATGGTCTTTTCTTTATCACCTTCAGAGATTTTTTATTTAACCCTAAAAAATCAAATGCAATGAATGCCTCACATTGGCATTATCTCCTAATATAAAATGGAATGATCAGAAGAACATGAAGAAAGGAAGCCCAAACTGATATCGTGATAAATAGAATTTATCAGTTTGAACTTTAGAATTTTTTTACGACAAGGAATAGTTAAAATGAAGGAGCACGCATTAAGGATTTTAACTCTTATTCACATATGTAAAAATAGACCTGCAACTTCATTATTTCATTTTATTCATTGAAAGAAAGTATAGAATGGAAACTAGAAAACATATCAATCTCAAACATATGCAATAACCTTGATCTTCATTCCTTAAAAATTTAAAAATTAAGTACAAAATTTACACTGTGAAGGTCCAAAACTTGAAACATTTTTCTCTCAAATGTTTTCCTTAAATACAAAGTAAAGCAGTTTGTAACTGTTGAAACTACTCCTAACTCCTCAAACTACTTGAAAAATCATAAAATACCTATCACATGTCATCAATATATCTTATTACAACTACAATTCTCTTAAAAGAGATAAAATAAAACTTAAATCACTAATCTATTTGTTGAATATGAATTGGTCCTGCTGCTGCTATATTCTCTTGATTTGTTGATTTATCTTTCTTTGTAGTTGAAGGATCCTTTGGTAGATCTGTCATCCAAGCTCTGCATTACTTTCACCCCTCGATTTTTGTTTTAGGTGAATTAATTATCTTGTGATATTCCAATCTAAAGGAATTAATTATGTTGAATGATGATCTCTCTATAAACAAGGTCTTCACCAACCATAAAATATGAAAGAGTCTCTTAAGTAAATTAATCAATGTTGCTCCTTTTAGAATCTGAGTCCTTTCATGAGTGTTGTCCACCTTGCTCTTTTCCAACACTAATAGTGTTTCATAGGAATCTCGTGATAAAATACTTCCTCCAAGGACCAATCATGATGGAAAACCTACCCTAGCTCTTTTGTCAAATAAATTGTTGAACTTGCTTACTGCTTCCTTAATCTCTATCAAATTTTTATTTGTAGTCTTCTTGTAATCATTTTTAACAATTAATTTGTTAATATCTACAGAATATGAAATCGTATCTTTAATCTAATTCTCCTCCAACTCTTGGTAAATTTTGGATTTAATGAAATCAACAAATTTCTTTGCCCATATGGCCCTGTTAACTGTGTTCTGTTTGTCTGCCATAAACTCCTCCCAAAAATCTCTGATAGTACTTCTTTCTTCTGATACAATAGTCAAAAAACCCCAAATTTCTTTCATCTCTTTAGTAATATCATTCCAAATAATATCCTTAGCCTGTATCAGAGATATGTTTCCCTTCAAATTTTCCTTTAAAATTTTAATTTCAGCATCAGTTGTTTGGCAATCTTTCCTGTACTTATTGATTTCCCCATATTTGGCTTGCATTATCTTTGTTATTGTCTCTAGATCATTCTATGTCCTCTTGAGATATCTCTCTACCATCTTTAGTTCAGTATTCAATTGAGCTATATGTGACGTTGGATCCTCATTGCTAGATGGAAAAATAACAGTGAAGGTATGAGAATCAATATGATTCCGTAGTGATAGCACATTTTCCTTCAACTTTGTAATTTCTTCTTCTTTTTGTAAAATTTGCCAAGGAAGGTTCTCTTTTTCATTTTCCACTTCTTCTACTTATACTGCCATACAATGCTCCCTTGTGGGAAACTTCAATATTTTCTTCAACACAGAGATTTCTGATTTTGCACTCCGTAACAACTTCTGCACAGCGGACCTATCATTTGGATCTAATCCAATCTTTACAATTATCTTCTTAAGTTCTTCATTTTGTGTATTTAAAGCCCTAGAGTTTGATTTTTCCAATTTCAGTTGCTTGATGACCATCCCCAACATGTTCTCAGCTTTAAGAGCCATTGCATTAGTTTTGGTCAAATCATTTACTATCAGTTGACCTGTTTTCATATCTAAATTCACTTTATCAAGTAGGGGAATATTTCTTACATCAAAAGTTAGATTTACAGTATTGAAATTATTGGATGACCCTATAGTCATATCAGAGGGATGAGAAAGAGAAATCTTAAACTGATCCTTTTCAAGATCCATGGCAGTGAGTAACCTTGCTTGATCTGGAGTTATTTGATAATCATCATGTGCCTCCATACTAGACTTCATCTTCCCATTTCTTTCAGCAACGTGAGAAAATACTTGTTTAATCAAGGGTACTTGCTCCTGATCATATTCATGTCTTCTTGATGAGGCTGGAATATTTTTATCATCTCCTAATTGTAGTGATAAAATATGTAGTGCAAAGTGACAATAATAGTGTTGAAAGATAGAAAATGTGAATAATAAGAACATACTCATGTTACAATCAATCTCAAACTATTTTCTTCTACAATTCCCTTTCAACACTATTATTTTCATAGTGTGAAATATTTTATCATCTCCTAATTGATGAGGGAGGAAAATTCTTCAAACGTTTACCTAATTCCTCAATTAATAATTGGGAGGAATTAGAAACAAAGTTCACCCAAAGATGGGGTGAAAAAAGAGATCATGGTTATTCATTAATTGAGTTTAATGTAATCAAGAAAAACCTAATGAAGGCATGCATGCACTTATTAAAATAGTCAATAAAATTTATAGTAGTTTACCCACAGAAATGAAACCTCCTCTTGGAGCAAGGGTTGTTTTTTCTGGAGCTTTTGAGTCAAATTTTACTTTCGCTTTAACAGATAGGAGATCTTCTACTCTTGAACAAATCCAAATTGATGCTTTGGAGATTGAAGCAAATATGTCTACTGTTGGGAAGACATAAGAAAAGAAGTCAGTTCAAGAGAAAGGTAAGGCTAAAGAGGAATCATCATAGGATCAGAGGATTGATGACATGACAAAGGTTATAAATAAATTGTCAAATAAAAAAATGAATATGGAACTAGATAGTAAGAATCTTGCACAACAAAATAGAGGATTTTTCTATCCTTAATTTAGAAAGCAACCCCTGCAAATTTTGCAGAGGGAGAGAAGAGATCAGGACCAAGTTCAGGCACTATTGTATATAGAGGTAGCAACTTCACAGTTTTTTAAAGATGATCAAAAATAAGTTGAAGATCAGATATCTGTTGTTTATATGGAAGATGACGAGGAAGAAGAAGAACATGAAGAATAATGCACTGAAACTGAGGTGTCATTTTACCAAGAAGAGATGGATGAATATTGTAATAAAATCACATATTTTATGCAAGAAGAGCTTCAAAAGAAGTATGATTTAAGATCAAGGAAGAGATAAAGGACTCAAGATGATGAAAAGAAAGAGCCACGGTCAATCCCTTCTACAATCGCGACTCCACAACCAAAGAACTTAGTAAACCTTTCATATAAGGGGAAACAACTGTTGGGTGTGGAGCCTGATTATCTTGTTTACTTTGTATGACAGTCTTTGACCCCTGTACCTTAAAAGCGGCGGCAACGCCGCCCATAATTAATTGTTGTTGTGGGGGGTCCAGGGGGAGGGGGAAATGATATGATGGTATAAGTATAGTAATCGCTACTTTTACTATTGCCTTGTAAAAGTATAGTAATTTCTAGTCAATCTGGGATGTTCATTAGGAAAATGATCTAATGGTAGAATTTATGTTTAGATTAGGGTTTTTTTCCCTAGAAGGCAACCCCTCATTTTTTATGAGGGCATTGTATTGCGGCTATGTATTGTATGTGTATTCTCGGAGCGAGAAACAGAGAGGGAGACTGTGAGAGAGAATAGAGGATATTACAGTGGATCTGTTGTAGGTTTTGTCTCTTCATTTTTACTGCATAATAGAAAGGATGGACTAGCTGTTCGAGGTGGACGTAGCCCAAACTTTCTTAACCACGTATATCTGTGTCTCTCTAGCTTTATGTGTTTTGTGTGCTTTTATTTTCCGCATATTTTATGTGTTGCATTGCTCTGTAATATTTAATTTTCTAACAACTGGTATCAAGGCCGAAGGTATATTTTGCTGATAAAATCGCAGGAAAGAAGGGTTCTTGGTTCGAGTGGGAGCAATGGTATACGATGGTAAGTTTAGGGTCGAGAAATTTAACGACCAAAACTTCCCGCTGTGGAAGATGCAGGTGGAAGATTATTTGTATCAGAAAGATCTATACCTACCATTGAGCGGAAAAACAAAGAATCTGGCGGGCATGATAGACACGGAATGCAACATTCTCGATAGAAAGGCAGTCAAAACAATGCGGTTGTGTCTTGCTGCGTCAGTCGCCTTAAATATTTCGAAGGAAACAACAACAGAGGGTTTGATGTAGACGTTGGTGAAACTATATGAAAAACCCTCGGCCTCAAACAAGGTATTTCTTATGGAACGACTTTTTAATATGAAGATGTCGAAAGGTGGATCTGTTGCAGACCATTTAAATGAATTTAATACAATTACCAGTCAGTTAAGTTCTGTAGGGGTAAACTTTGATGATGAAGTTAGAGCTATGTTATTCTTGTGCTCATTACCAGAAAGCTGGAATGGTTTAGATATGGCCATTAGTAACTCTGTCTCTAGATCTAGTACTTTAAAGTTTGATGATGTTGTTGGTGCTATCCTTAGTGAAGAAATGCGACGCAAAAGCTCCGGTGAGACATCAGGTAATGCTTTGAGTGCAGAGTCTAGGGGAAGAATAATGGAAAGAGGAAATAGCTTGGGATATCGCAGTAAATCAAGGAAAGGCAGATCCAAGTCCAGATCGGGGATAGTGTGCTGGAATTCCAGAAAGAAAGGACACCTAAAGAAAGACTGTAGATCTCGGAAGGGAAAAGAAGGAGACACACAACAAGAAAAAAATCATGAAGCAAATGTGACAGGTGATGTGTTACAAGATGCTTTGATTCTTTCTTTCGAAAATGTTATTGATTCTTGGGTTGTAGATTCAGGGGCTTCATTCCATGCCACACCTGATAAGAAATATTTTCATGACTATGTTCAAGGAGATTTTGGACAAGTTCGTTTAGGTGATGATAAACCCTGTAAAATTGTTGGAATGGGTAAAGTTCTTGTAAAACAACAGAATGGAAACCAGTGACTACTAAAGGAGGTAAGGCATGTTCCAGATCTGAAGAAAAATCTGATTTCAATAGGGAAGTTAGGCAGTGAAGGTTGTGTGACAACTTTCAGAGATGAAACTTGGAAGGTCACCAAAGGGTTCACAACATGAGGGATTTGGGTATATATGTTGGGTATATATGTAATGGCTCTGGATTTGGGTATTATTTATGATATTGACTTGGTCATTCTAATTTTAAATTTTATTAGTTACCTCAGTTTGTTCAGATGATAATTATTTTTAATAACTATAATGATGAAAAATGATGAAATATTTTTTTTAAATGCAAAGTGACAATAATAGTGTTGAAAGATAGAAAATGTGAATAATAAGAACGTACTCATGTTAGAATCAATCTCAAACTATTCTCTTCTACGATTCTTATTTCCTCCCTTGTTATTTTTGTTATCTTTTCATATCGATTATATGAAAAAGAAAATTTAAATCGTAAACCATTTAAATCTTTAGCTTGATCTATTGTAATAAACATGATACCTTGTCTCTCTTGCTCTCTAATATTAATAGCTTAAATTACTATAACACAAAAATCAATCTACATTGTTAATAAATTTAATACAATCAATCAAATAAGATTAGAAACCAACATCTACACTGAAATCAATGCATTTACTAAAAGTAATCAAATAGGATTAGAAATCGCCATCTACACTGAAATAAATTCATTTAGCGCAAACAATCAAATAGTATTAGGAATAATATACAACTACAAAGGATCCTTCAACTACAAAGAAAGATAAATCAACAAATCAAGAGAATATAGTAGCAGCAGGACCAATTCATATTCAACAAATAGATTAGGAATTTAAGTTTTATTTTATCACTTTTAAGAGAATTGTAGTTGTAATAAGATATTTTGATGACATGTGATAGGTATTCTATGATTTTTCAAGTAGTTTGAGCAGTTAGGAGTAGTTTCAACAGTTACAAACTGCTTTACTTTGTATTTAAGGAAAACATTTGAGAGAAAAATGTTTCAAGTTTTGGACCTTCACACTGTAAATTTTGTAATTAATTTTTAAATTTTTAAGGAATGAAGATCAAGGTTATTGCATCTGTTTGAGATTGATATGTTTTCTAGTTTCCATTCTATACTTTCTTTCAATGAATAAAATGAAATAATGAAGCTGCAGGTCTATTTTTACATATGTGAATAAGAGTTAAAATCCTTAATGCGTGCTCCTTCATTTTAACTATTCCTTGTCGTAAAAAAATTCTAAAGTTAAAACTGATAGATTCTATTTATCACGATATCAGTTTGGGCTTCCTTTCTTCATGTTCTTCTGATCATTCCATTTTATATTAGGAGATAATACCATTGTGAGGCATTCATTGCATTTGATTCTTTAGGGTTAAATAAAAAATCTCTGAAGGTGATAAAGAAAAGACCATTTGACTTAATATTTTTGTGACACACACACACACACACACACACACACACACACACACACACATATATATATATATATATATAAATTTCTTGAGCACTGATTCCTTACCGTAGCCAAGTGATTGTTTCTTAAGATACAACATTTTTTGGCACTATTGTCGGGGACGAAGAAATGAAGTTTATTCCCTGGGTTTTTATTCATATTTCCTCTAGTTGTTTAGAGAGGAGAAAATATCAACCTATGTTTTTATTTCATAATTATGACGTATAAAAGGCCACATAAGAGGTTAGACACCTCGCAACAGAAAGAACCAATTATGTCAGATCCTGAGAAATTGGTTTCTAGAAAAGCTCAGAAGCGAAAGAAGTTTTCTACATCTGATGCTACACTGCTTCAACTTGGAAATGGTTCACATAACCCCTCATCCAAGGATATTTCCCAGAAGCTCATTTTATCAGAACAAGAATCCTTTTCCCGACCAATTCATTTTCAAGAACCAAGGTGAGAAGAACAATCTTCTGAGTCTGTTTCATTCACATTTATAGAAAATAAACCAAAAACAGTTGTTGGTTCAATTGCTATTGTTCATCAACCCCTTCCTATATCAATTTTTTCACCCCATTCATCCACATCCTCAACCGGTTCACAATCCCCCCTATTCAAGGAGCGGTTAAACAAGGCATAACATGGCAACCCCTGCTTTCATGATGAACAAGTATGCACCGTTAAATCTTCCAAAACCTATGAATTCCATGCTCTAAGAGTGCCTCAAGCTACTTCCTCATTTTACTGGTGAATATGAGGTGACTGTAGAACAACACTTGCCATTTTTTTGCACTTTTGCTGAGAATCTAAATGTAGAGCATCTTGATGCAGTAATGAGACTTTTTGTACAGTCTCTGAATTGAGAGGGAGGAAAATGCTTCAAACGTTTACCTAATTCCTTAATTAATAATTGGGAGGAATTAGAAACACAGTTCACCCAAAGATGGGGTGAAAAAACAGATCATGGTTATTCATTAACTGAGTTTAATGTAATCAAGAAAAACCTAATGAAGGCATGCATGCACTTATTAAAATAGTCAATAAAATTTATAGTAGTTTACCCACAGAAATAAAACCTCCTCCTCTTGGAGCAAGGGTTGTTTTTTCTGGAGCTTTTGAGTCAAATTTTACTTTCACTTTAACAGATAGGAGATCTTCTACTCTTGAACAAATCCAAACTGATGCTTTGGAGATTGAAGAAAATATGTCTACTATTGGGAAGACATAAGAAAAGCAGTCAGTTCAAGAGAGAGGTAAGGCTAAAGAGGAATCATCATAGGATCATAGCATTGATGACATGAAAAAGGTTATAAATAAATTGTCAAATAAAAAAATGAATATGGAACTAGATAGTAAGAATCTTGCACAACAAAATAGAGGATTTTTCTATCCTTAATTTAGAAAGAAACCCCTGCAAATTTTGCAGAGGGAGAGAAGAGATCAGGACCAAGTTTAGGCACTATTGTATATAGAGGCAGCAACTTCACAGTTTGCTAAAGATGATCAAAAATAAGTTGAAGATCAGATATATGTTGTTTATATGGAAGATGACGAGGAAGAAGAAGAACATGAAGAATAATGCACTGAAACTGAGGTGTCATTTTACCAAGAAGAGATGGATGAATATTGTAAGAAAATCACATATTTTATGCAAGAAGAGCTTCAAAAGAAGTATGATTTAAGATCAAGGAAGAGATAAAGGACTCAAGATGATGAAAAGAAAGAGCCACAGTCAATCCCTTCTACAATCGCGACTCCACAACCAAAGAACTTAGTAAAACTTTCAGATAAGGGGAAACAACTGTTGGGTGTGGAGCCTGATTATCTTGTTTACTTTGTATGACAGTCTTTGACCCCTGTACCTTAAAAGCAGCGGCAACGCTGCCCGTAATTAATCGTTGTTGTGTGGGGTCTAGGGGGTGGGGGCAAATGATCTGATGGTATAAGTATAGTAATCGCTACTTTTACTATTGCCCTGTAAAAGTATAGTAATTTCTAGTCAATCTAGGCCGTTCATTAGGAAAATGATCTGATGGTAGAATTTATGTTTATATTAGGGTTTTTTTCCCTAGAAGGAAACCCCTCATTTTTATGAGGGCATTGTATTGCGGCTGTGTATTGTATGTGTATTCTCGGAGCGAGAAACATAGAGGGAGACTGTGAGAGAGAATAGAGGATATTACAGTGGATCTGCTGTAGGTTTTGTCTCTTCATTTTTACTGGATAATAGAAAGGATGGACTGGCTGTTCGAGGTGGACGTAGCCCAAACTTTCTGAACCATGTATATCTGTGTCTCTCTAGTTTTATGTGTTTTGTGTGCTTTTATTTTCCGCATATTTTATGTGTTGCATTTCTCTGTAATATTTAATTTTCTAACAACTGGTATCAGAGCCGAAGGTATATTTGGCTGATAAACTCGCAGGAAAGAAGGGTTCCTGGTTCGAGTGGGAGCAATGGCGGATGATGGTAAGTTTAGGGTCGAGAAATTTAACGGCCAAAACTTTGCGCTGTGGAAGATGCAGATGGAAGATTATCTGTATCAGAAAGATATGTACCTACCATTGAGTGGAAAAACAAAGAAGCCGGCGACCATGACAGACGCGGAATGGAACATTCTCAATAGAAAGGCACTCGGAACAGTACGGTTGTGTCTTGTGGCGTCAGTCGCCTTCAATATTTCGAAGGAAACAACAACAGAAGGTTTGATGCAGACGTTGGCGAAACTGTATGAAAAGCCCTCGGCCTCAAACGAGGTATTTCTTATGAAACGACTATTTAATATGAAGATGTCGGAAGGTGGATCTGTTGCAGACCATTTAAATGAATTTAATACAGTTACCAGTCAGTTAAGTTCTGTAGGGGTAAACTTTGATGATGAAGTTAGAGCTCTATTATTCTTGTGCTCATTGCCAGAGAGTTGGAATGGTTTAGTAATGGCGATTAGTAACTCTGTCTCTGGATCTAGTACTTTAAAGTTTGATGATGTTGTTGGTGCTATCCTTAGTGAGGAAATGCGACGGAAAAGCTCCGGTGAGACATCAGGTAATGCTTTGAGTGCAGAGTCTAGGGGAAGAAGAATGGAAAGAGGAAAGAGCTCGGGTTATCGCAGTAAATCAAGGAAAGGCAGATCCAAGTCCAGATCGGGGATAGTGTGCTGGAAATGTGGAAAGAGAGGACACCTAAAGAAAGATTGTATATCTTGGAAGGGAAAAGAAGGAGATGCACAGCAAGAAAAAAATCATGAAGCAAATGTGACAAGTGATGTGTTACAAGATGCTTTGATTCTTTCTTTCGAAAATGTTACTGATTCTTGGGTTGTAGATTCAGGGGCTTCATTCCATGCCACACCTAATAAGAAATATTCTCATGACTATGTTCAAGGAGATTTTGGACAAGTTCGTTTAGGTGATGATAAACCCTGTAAAATTGTTGGAATGGGTAAAGTTCTTGTAAAACAACAGAATGGAAACCAGTGACTACTAAAGGAGGTAAGGCATGTTCCAGATCTGAAGAAAAATCTGATTTCAATAGGGAAGTTAGGCAGCGAAGGTTGTGTGACAACTTTCACAGATAAAACTTGGAAGGTCACCAAAGGGTTCACAACATGAGGGATTTGGGTATATATGTTGGGTATATATGTAATGGCTCTGGATTTGGGTAATATTTCTGAGATTGACTTGGTCATTCTAATTTTAAATTTTATTAGTTACCTCATTTCGTTCAGATGATAATTATTGTTAATAACTATAATGATGAAAAATGATGAAATATATTTTTTAAATGCAAAGTGACAATAATAGTGTTGAAAGATAGAAAATGTGAATAATAAGAACGTACTCATGTTACAATCAATCTCAAACTATTTTCTTCTACGATTCTTATTTCCTCCCTTGTTATTTTTCTTATCTTTTCATATCGATTATATGAAAAAGAAAATTTAAATCGTAAACCATTTAAATCTTTAGCTTGATCTATTGTAATAAACATGATACCTTGTCTCTCTTGCTCTCTAATATTAATAGCTTAAATTACTATAACACAAAAATTAATCTACATTGTTAATAAATTTAATACAATCAATCAAATAAGATTAGAAACCAACATCTACACTGAAATTAATGCATTTACTAAAAGTAATCAAATAGGATTAGAAATCGCCATCTACACTGAAATAAATTCATTTAGCGCAAACAATCAAATAGTATTAGGAATAATCTACAATGAAATCAATGCATCTAGTGCAAGCAATCAAATATAATTATAAATCGACGTCTAAATTGAAATCAACACATCCAGTGCAAGCAATCAAATAGTATTAGGAATCAACACCTACACTGAAATCAATGCATCTAGTACAGGTAATCATATATCATTAAAAATAAATATCTACACTAAAATCGATGCATCTAGTGAAAATAATCAAATAGGATTATAAATCACCATCTCCACTTAAATCGATCCATCTGGTGCAAAAAATATTCTTCCCTCTCTCCACCCTCCATCCATATCTAGATCCCCATCCATCTTTTTTTTTTTTTTTCTCTCTATCTCACCCCTCTAAACACACATGCTCTCACACTCCATATATATCATTCTCTTTGTCGATCACCCTCTCTCCCCATCTCTCTCTTCTTCCCTCTCTTCCCCTTCTCTCCCTCTCCCCCGCTAATACCTCTCTTTCCTCCTTTTTTCCTCTCTCTCTCTCTCTCTCTCTAGGAACCAACATCTACACTGAAATCAATGCATTTACTCAAAGAAATCAAATAGGATTAGAAATCGCCATCTACACTGAAATCAATGCATTTAGTGCAAACAATTAAATAGGATTAGAAATCATCTACATTGAAATTAAGTCATCTAGTGCAAGTAATCAAATATAATTATAAATCGACATATAAATTGAAATCAGCACATTCAGTGAAAGAAATCAAATTGTATTAGAAATCACCACCTACACTGAAATCAATGTATCTAGTGCAAGTAATAAAATATCATTAGAAATAAATATCTACACTAAAATTGATGCATCTAGTGCAAATAATCAAATAGGATTAGAAATCACCATCTCCACTTATATCAATCCATCTAGTGCGAGATATATTCCTCCCTCTCTCCACCCTCCATCCATATCTATATCCCCCTCCATCTATTCTTTTTGTCTCTCTATCTCACCCCCCTAAACACACGCGCTCTCGTACACCATATATATCAATCTCTTTTTCAATCACCCCCTCTCCCCATCTCTCTCTTCTTCCCTCTCTCCACCTTCCATCTATATCTCTATCTTCCCCTTCTCTCCCTCTCCCCCATTAATATCTCTCTTTCCTCCTTTTTTCCTCTCTCCCTCTCTCTCCATCTTCGTTATCACTCTCTCTCTCTCTCTCTAGAAACCAACATCTACACTGAAATCATTGCATTTACTCAAATAAATCAAATAGGTTTAGAAATCTCCATCTACACTGAAATCAATGCATTTAGTGCAAACAATCAAATAGGATTAGAAATCATCTACATTGAAATCAATTCATCTAGTGAAAGTAATCAAATATAATTATAAATCGACATCTAAATTGAAATCAACAAATTCAGTGCAAGCAATCAAATTGTATTAAAAATCACCACCTACACTGAAATCAATGCATCTAGTGCAAGTAATAAAATATCATTAGAAATAAATATCTACACTAAAATCGATGCATATAGTGCAAATAATCAAATAGGATTATAAATCACCATCTCCACTTATATCAATCCATCTAGTGTGAGAAATATTCTTCCCTCTCTCCACCCTCCATCCATATCTATATCCCCCTCCATCTCTTATTTTATGTCTCTCTATCTCACCCCCCTAAACACACACACTCTCGCAATCCATATATATCAATCTCTTTGTCAATCCCCTCCTCTCCCCATCTCTCTCTTCTTCCCTTTCTTCACCTTCCATCTATATCTCTATCTTCCCCCTCTCTCCCTCTCTCTCCATCTTTATCTTAGCCCCAAACATACACGCTCTCTCTCTGTCTCTCCCTTGTCACTCCCTCTCTCTCTCCTCTTCTCACTCTTTATATTTCTTATTTCCTACATCTCTCCCCCTCCAAATCCATCTCTCTTATCGATCCCTCTCTCCTCCTCTCTCTCAAGTCCTCTCTCTCTCTCTCCCCTAAATCCTTCTCTCTTCCCTGATCTCTCTCTCTCTCTCTCTCTCTCTCTCTCTCTCTCTCCAATACTCTCTCTTCCCCATCACTCTCCTCCTCTCTCTCATCCTTCCTCTCTCTCCCTTTCTCTCCCACCTCTCTCTCTCTCTCTTTTCCCTCCAATCCTCTCTCTTCCCCCATATATCTCTCTCTCTCTCTAATCCTCTCTCTTCCCCCATCCCTTTCTTTCTCTCTCTCTTTCCACCCCTCTCTCTCTCCAACTACATTACTATATCCCTCCCCCTCTCCTTCTCACTTCTTCTCTCCCCCCTTCTTTCCATACATCTTACTTTGTCTCTTTATCTAACATACACACTCTCTCTCCATCTCTCTCTATCTCACCCCCCTAAACACACACACTCTCACAATCCATATATATCAATCTCTTTGTCAATCCACTCCTCTCCCCATCTCTCTCTTCTTCCCTTTCTTCACCTTCCATCTATATCTCTATCTTCCCCCTCTCTTCCTCTCTCTCCATCTTCCTTATCACTCATTCACTCTCTCTCTCTTCACCTTTATCTCTCTATTTCTTTCTTCTTACCTCTCTCCCCCTCCCCCTCCAAGTCCATCTCTCTTTCCCTTCCTCTCTCCACTCTCTCACATCCTCCCTCTTCCTTCCTCTCTTTCCCTTTCTCTCCCATCTCTCTATCCCTCTCTCTCTCTCTCTTCACCCACCAACTATGTTACTATATCCCTCCCTCTCTCCTTATATCTCATTCTCCCCCCTTATCTCCATCTCTCCTTATTTCTCTCTTTATCTCAGCCCCAAACATACACGCTCTCTCTCTGTCTCTCCCTTGTCACTCCTTCTCAACTTCTCACTCTTTATATTTCTTATTTCCTACATCTCTCCCCCTCCAACTCCATCTCTTTTATCGATACCTCTCTCCTCCTCTCTCTCGTCCTTGCTCTCTCTCTCTCTCCCCTAAATCCCTCTCTCTTCCCTGATCTCTCTCTCTCTCTCTCTCTCTCTCTATCCAATACTCTCTCTTCCACCATCACTCTCCTCCTCTCTCTCATCCTCCTCTTTCTCTCTTTCTCTCCCACCTCTCTCTCTCTCTCTTTTCCCTCCAATCCTCTCTCTTCTCCCATATCTCTCTCTCTCTCTAATCTTCTCTCTTCCCCATCCCTTTCTTTCTCTCTTTTTCCACCTCTCTCTCTTTCCTTCTTCTCTCTCCCTTCCCTCTCCTTCTCACTTTTTCTCTACTTACCTCTTTATATCTATTTTTTATTTATTTATTTATTTATCATACTTGTTTATACCTCTTTTATATTTATTTATTTACCCATGGTATTTGGCCCATGGTATCAATATTAATTTGTCCCATGGTATTCGTCCCATAGGCTTCATCTAAATAAAACCTCTTTTTAAAGTTTTTTTAAATATAAACAGGTTTATGGAATAAATATAAAAATAATTATTATTTATTTACCATACATCTAGTTTATATATTTGAAATCAACAGATCCAGTGCAAGCAATCAAATAGTATTAGGAATCAACACCTACACTGAAATCAATGCATCTAGTACAGGTAATCATATATCATTAGAAATAAATATCTACACTAAAATCGATGCATCTAGTGCAAATAATCAAATAGGATTATAAATCACCATCTCCCTTAAATCGATCCATACGGGTACCAAAATATTCTTCCCTCTCTCCACCCATCCATCCATTATCTATATCCCCATCCATCTCTTTTTGTCTCTATCTCACCCCTCTAAACACACACGCTCTGCCCCTCCATATATATCATTCTCTTTGTCGATCACCCTCTCTCCCCATCTCCTCTTCTTCCTCTCTTCCCCTTCTCTCCCTCTCCCCCGCTAATATCTCTCTTTCCTCCTTTTTTCCTCTCTCTCTCTCTCTCTCTAGGAACCAACATCTACACTGAAATCAATGCATTTACTCAAATAAATCAAATAGGATTAGAAATTATCTACATTGAAATTAAGTCATCTAGTGCAAGTAATCAAATATAATTATAAATCGACATATAAATTGAAATCAGCACATTCAGTGCAAGCAATCAAATTGTATTAGAAATCACCACCTACACTGAAATGAATGTATCTAGTGAAAGTAATAAAATATCATTAGAAATAAATATCTACACTAAAATTGATGCATCTAGTGCAAATAATCAAATAGGATTAGAAATCACCATCTCCACTTATATCAATCCATATAGTGCGAGAAATATTCCTCCCTCTCTCCACCCTCCATCCATATCTATATCCCCTTCCATCTATTCTTTTTTTTTCTCTCTATCTCACCCCCCTAAACACACGTGCTCTCGTACTCCATACATATCAATCTCTTTTTCAATCACCCCCTCTCTCTCTTCTTCCCTCTCTTCACCTTCCATCTATATCTCTATCTTCCCCTTCTCTCCCTCTCCCCCATTAATATCTCTCTTTCCTCCTTTTTCCCTCTCTCCCTCTCTCTCCATCTTCCTTATCACTCTCTCTCTCTCTCTCTCTAGAAACCAACATCTACACTGAAATCAATGCATTTACTCAAATAAATCAAATAGGATTAGAAATCGCCATCTACACTGAAAGCAATGCATTTAGTGCAAACAATCAAATAGGATTAGAAATCATCTACATTGAAACTAATTCATCTAGTGCAAGTAATCAAATATAATTATAAATCGACATCTAAATTGAAATCAACAAATTCAGTGCAAGCAATCAAATTGTATTAGAAATCACCACCTACACTGAAATCAATGCATCTAGTGCAATTAATCAAATATCATTAGAAATAATTCTCTACACTAAAATCGATGCATATAGTGCAAATAATCAAATAGGATTATAAAACACCATCTCCACTTATATCAATCCATCTAGTGTGAGAAATATTCTTCCTTCTCTCCACCCTCCATCCATATCTATATCCCCCTCCATCTCTTCTTTTCTATCTCTCTATCTCACCCCCCTAAACACACACACTGTTGCTCCTTACTGAAGGCAGATCGATCTCTTTGGTATTTAATCCCCTCCTCTCCCCATCTCTCTCTTCTTCCCTTTCTTCACCTTCCATCTATATCTCTATCTTCCCCCTCTCTCCCTCTCTCTCCTTCTTTATCTTAGCCCCAAACATACACACTCTCTCTCTGTCTCTCCCTTGTCACTCCCTCTCTCTCTCCACTTCTCACTCTTTATATTTCTTATTTTCTACATCTCACCCCCTCCAACTCCATCTCTCTTATCGATCCCTCTCTCCTCCTCTCTCTCAAGTCCTCTCTCTCTCTCTCCCCTAAATCCCTCTCTCTTCCCTGATCTCTCTCTCTCTCTCTCTCTCTCTCTCTCCAATACTCTCTCTTCCCCCATCACTCTCCTCCTCTCTCTCATCCTTCCTCTCTCTCCCTTCTCTCCCACCTCTCTCTCTCTCTTTTCCCTCCAATCCTTTCTCTTCCCTCATACCTCTCTCTCTCTTTAATCCTCTCTCTTCCTCCATCCCTTTCTTTCTCTCTCTCTTTCCACCCTCTCTCTCTCCAACTACATTACTATATCCCTCCCTCTCTCCTTCTCACTTCTTCTCTCCCCCTTCTTTCCATACATCTTACTTTGTCTCCTTATCTCACCCCTAAACATACACACTCTCTCTCCATGTATGTCTATCTCACCCTAAACACACACTCTACTTAATCCATATATATCAATCTCTTTGTCAATCCCTCCCTCTCTATCTATCTCTTCTTCCCCGCTTTACCTTCCATCTATATCTCTACCTTCCCCCTCTCTCCCTCTCTCTCCATCTTCCTTATCACTCACTCACTCTCTCTCTCTTCACCTTTTTCTCTCTATTTCTTTCTTCTTACCTCTCTCCCCCTCCCCCTCCAAGTCCATCTCTCTTTCCCTCCCTCTCTCCACTCTCTCACATCCTCTCTCTTCCTTCCTCTCTTTCCCTTTCTCTCCCATCTCTCTATCCCTCTCTCTCTCTCTCTTCACCCACCAACTATGTTACTATATCCCTCCCTCTCTCCTTATATCTCCTTCTCCCCCCTTATCTCCATCTCTCCTTATTTGTCTCTTTATCTCAGCCCCAAACATACACACTCTCTCTCTATCTCTCCCTTGTCACTCCTTCTCTCTCTCCACTTCTCACTCTCTATATTTCTTATTTCCTACATCTCTCCCCCTCCAACTCCATCTCTCTTATTGATCCCTCTCTCCTCCTCTCTCTCAAGTCCTCTCTCCCGTCCTTCCTCTCTCTCTCTCTCCCCTAAATCCCTCTCTCTTCCCTGATCTCTCTCTCTCTCTCTCTCTCTCTCCAATACTCTCTCTTCCCCCATCACTCTCCTCCTCTCTCTCACCCTCCCCTCTCTCCCTTTCTCTCCCACCTCTCTCTCTCTCTCTCTTTTCCCTCCAATCCTCTCTCTTCTCCCATATCTCTCTCTCTCTCTAATCTTCTCTCTTCCCCCATCCCTTTCTTTCTCTCTCTTTTTCCACCCCTCTCTCTCTCCAACTACATTACTATATCCCTTCCCCTCTCCTTCTCACTTATTCTCTACTTACCTCTTTATATCTATTTTTTATTTATTTATTTATTTATCATACTTGTTTATACCTCTTTTATATTTATTTATTTACCCATGGTATTTGGCCCATGGTATCAATATTAATTTGTCCCATGGCATTCGTCCCATAGGCTTCATCTAAATAAAATCTATTTTTAAAGTTTTTTAAAATATAAACAGGTTTATGGAATAAATATAAAAATAATTATTATTTATTTACCATACATCTAGTTTATATATTTGAAATCAACAGATCCAGTGCAAGCAATCAAATAGTATTAGGAATCACCACCTACACTGAAATCAATGCATCTAGTACAGGTAATCATATATCATTAGAAATAAATATCTACACTAAAATCGATGCATCTAGTGCAAATAATCAAATAGGATTATAAATCACCATCTCCACTTAAATCGATCCATCTGGTGCAAAAAATATTCTTCCCTCTCTCCACCCTCCATCCATATCTATATCCCCATCCATCTCTTCTTTTTTTTGTCTCTATCTCACCCCTCTAAACACACATGCTCTCGCACTCAATATATATCATTCTCTTTGTCGATCACCCTCTCTCCCCATCTCTCTCTTCTTCCCTCTCTTCCCCTTCTCTCCCTCTCCCCCGCTAATATCTCTCTTTCCTCCTTTTTTCCTCTCTCTCTCTCTCTCTCTAGGAACCAACATCTACACTGAAATCAATGCATTTACTCAAATAAATCAAATAGGATTAGAAATTATCTACATTGAAATTAAGTCATCTAGTGCAAGTAATCAAATATAATTATAAATCGACATATAAATTGAAATCAGCACATTCAGTGCAAGCAATCAAATTGTATTAGAAATCACCACCTACACTGAAATGAATGTATCTAGTGAAAGTAATAAAATATCATTAGAAATAAATATCTACACTAAAATTGATGCATCTAGTGCAAATAATCAAATAGGATTAGAAATCACCATCTCCACTTATATCAATCCATCTAGTGCGAGAAATATTCCTCCCTCTCTCCACCATCCATCCATATATATATCCCCCCCCATCTATTCTTTTTTGTCTCTCTATCTCAACCCCCCCCTAAACACACGCGCTCTCGTACTCCATATATTTCAATCTCTTTTTCAATCACCCCCTCTCCCCATCTCTCTCTTCTTCCCTCTCTTCACCTTCCATCTATATATCTATCTTCCCCTTCTCTCCCTCTCCCCCATTAATATCTCTCTTTACTCCTTTTGTCCTCTCTCCCTCTCTCTCCATCTTCCTTATCACTCTCTCTCTCTCTCTAGAAACCAACAACTACACTGAAATCAATGCATTTACTCAAATAAATCAAATAGTATTAGAAATCGCCATCTACATTGAAATCAATGCATTTAGTGCAAACAATCAAATAGGATTAGAAATCATCTACATTGAAACCAATTCATCTAGTGCAAGTAATCAAATATAATTATAAATCGACATCTAAATTGAAATCAACAGATTTAGTGCAAGCAATCAAATTGTATTAGAAATCACCACCTACACTGAAATCAATGCATCTAGTGCAAGTAATCAAATATCATTAGAAATAATTTTCTACACTAAAATCGATGCATATAGTGAAAATAATCAAATAGGATTATAAAACACCATCTCCACTTATCTCAATCCATATAGTGTGAGAAATATTCTTCCCTCTCGCCACCCTCCATCCATATCTATATCCCCCTCCATCTCTACTTTTCTATCTCTCTATCTCACCCCCCTAAACACACACACTCTCGCAATCCATATATATCAATCTCTTTGTTAATCCCCTCCTCTCCCCATCTCTCTCTTCTTCCCTTTCTTCACCTTCCATCTATATCTCTATCTTCCCCCTCTCTCCCTCTCTCTCCATCTTTATCTTAGCCCCAAACATACACGCTCTTTCTCTGTCTCTCCCTTGTCACTCCCTCTCTCTCTCCTCTTCTCACTCTTTATATTTCTTATTTCCTACATCTCTCCCCCTCCAACTCCATCTCTCTTATCGATCCCTCTCTCCTCCTCTCTCTCAAGTCCTCTCTCTCTCTCTCCCTAAAATCCCTCTCTCTTCCCTGATCTCTCTCTCTCTCTCTCTCTCTCTCTCTCTCTCTCCAATACTCTCTCTTCCCCATCCTCTCCTCCTCTCTCTACATCCTTCCCTCCCGTCTCCCTTTCTCTCCTATCTCTCCCTCTCTTTTCCTCCAATCCACCTTGTCTCTTCTCCCATATCTCTCTCTCTCTCTCTAATCCTCTCTCTTCCCCCATCCCTTTCTTTCTCTCTCTCTTTCCACCCCTCTCTCTCTCCAACTACATTACTATATCCCTCCCTCTCTCCTTCTCACTTCTTCTCTCCCACCTTCTTTCCATACATCTTACTTTGTCTCTTTATCTCACCCCTAAACATACACACTCTCTCTCCATCTTTATACATCTCACCCCCCTAAACACACACTCTCGCAATCCATATATATCAATCTCTTTGTCAATCCCCTCCTCTCCCCATCTATCTCCTCTTCCCTTTCTTCACCTTCCATCTATATCTCTATCTTCCCCCTCTCTCCCTCTCTCTCCATCTTCCTTATCACTCGCTCACTCTCTCTCTCTTCACCTTTTTCTCTCTATTTCTTTCTTCTTACCTCTCTCCCCCTCCCCCTCCAAGTCCATCTCTCTTTCCCTCCCTCTCTCCACTCTCTCACATCCTCTCTCTTCCTTCCTCTCTTTCCATTTCTCTCCCATCTCTCTCTCCCTCTCTCTCTCTCTTCACCCACCAACTATGTTACTATATCCCTCCCTCTCTCCTTATATCTCTTTCTCCCCCCTTATCTCCATCTCTCCTTATTTCTCTCTTTATCTCAGCCCCAAACATACACGCTCTCTCTCTGTCTCTCCCTTGTCACTCCTTCTCCACTTATCACTCTTTCTATTTCTTATTTCCTACATCTCTCCCCCTCCAACTCCATCTCTCTTATCGATACCTCTCTCCTCCTCTCTCTCAAGTCCTCTCTCTCTCTCTCCCCTAAATCCCTCTCTCTCTCTCTCTCTCTCTCTCTCTCTCTCTCTCTCTCCAATACTCTCTCTTCCCCCATCACTCTCTTCCTCTCTCTCATCCTCCTCTCTCTCCCTTTCTCTCCCACCTCTCTCTCTCTCTTTTCCCTCCAATCCTCTCTCTTCTCTATTAGAAACAGGTTGTTGTTGAGCTACAAGTTTTTTTTTTTCCTTTAGTTTCCTTATAAATATCTACTGAACTTCACTTATCGGGACTCACCTGCAATGGAAACCACAAAAATCAATGATAGTTCTTGTTGTGGCTCATTTGCAATATCATTTATTTTAAATTTTTCAAAAATACAAAAAATAGAAAACTATGAAAATGTATGTTAAAGTACAAAGTTTCTCATGCTCTAGCATAAAAGATGTAATATTTTTTGTGTATAAGTTTAAAGTCTAATACTTTAAACTTTTCATGAAAGAGGGTCCTAATGCTCAGTTAATTAATGGGAAAGTTGATGAACAGGATCTGATGATTCGTCTGGCAAGCAATAAAAGTGGAAACCCACAGGCACATTATGTGTGCCAGTTAACAAGGAGGGTGCCTCCACAGTTGACCCAGTTGACTGTGAGGCCGATCAAGATCTACGGACACGATTAACTACGAGGGCATAACCCCGATAAGTTCTTCGCACTTTCGAGGATCCCGCAATGACTTAAGAAATAATCCCGATAAGTTCTTCTCTCCCTCTGCAAATTTTGCAGAGGGAGAGAAGAGATCAGGACCAAGTTCAGGCACTATTGTATATAGATGCAGCAGCTTCACAATTTGCTAAAGATGATCAAAAATAAGTTGAAGATCAGATATCTGTTGTTTATATGGAAGATGACGAGGAAGAAGAAGAACATGAAGAATAATGCACTGAAACTGAGGTGTCATTTTACCAAGAAGAGATGGATGAATATTGTAAGAAAATCACATATTTTATGCAAGAAGAGCTTCAAAAGAAGTATGATTTAAGATCAAGGAAGAGATAAAGGACTCAAGATGATGAAAAGAAAGAGCCACAGTCAATCCCTTCTACAATCGTGACTCCACAACCAAAGAACTTAGTAAAACTTTCAGATAAGGGGAACAACTGTTGGGTGTGGAGCCTGATTATCTTGTTTACTTTGTATGACAGTCTTTGACCCCTGTACCTTAAAAGTGGCGGCAACGCCGATCGTAATTAATCGTTGTTGTGGGAGGTCCACGGGGGGCGAGGGGCAAATGATCTGATGGTATAAGTATAGTAATCGCTACTTTTACTATTGCCTTGTAAAGGTATAGTAATTTCTAGTCAATCTGGGCCGTTCATTAGGAAAATGATCTGATGGTAGAATTTATGTTTAGATTAGGGTTTTTTTCCCTAGAAGGCAACCCCTCATTTTTAATGAGGGAATTGTATTGCGGCTATGTATTGTATGTGTATTCTCGGAGCAAGAAACAGAGAGGGAGACTGTGAGAGAGAATAGAGGATATTACAGTGGATCTGCTGTAGGTTTTGTCTCTTCATTTTTCTAGATAATAGAAAGGAAGGACTGGCTGTTCGAGGTGGACGTAGCCCAAACTGGGTGAACCACGTATATCTGTGTCTCTCTGGTTTTATGTGTTTCATGTGCTTGTATTTTTTTCATATTTTATGTGTTGAATTTCTCCATAATATATAATTTTCTAACAATTGGTATTAGAGCCGAAGGTATATTTGGCTGATAAACTCGCAGGAAAGAAGGGTTCCTGGTTCGAGTGGGAGCAATATGGAGAACGATGGTAAGTTTAGGTCGAAGAAATTTAAAAATAAACTTCCACATTTTATGGAAGATGCGGATGGAAAAAGATTATTGATTAGAAAGTCTATACCTACCGTATTTTGAAAAAACAAAGAATCCGGCGGGCATGATAGACACAAAATACAGCATTCTCGATAGAAACGCACCGGAGCAATACGGTTGTGTCTTGGCGGTGTGAGTCGCCTTGATATTTGAAGGAAACAACGGAAGGGTTTGATGCAGACGTTGGTGAAACTATATGAAAAACCCTCGACCTCAAACAAGGTATTTCTTATGAAACAACTATTTAATATGAAGATGTCGGAAGGTGGATCTATTGCAAACCATTTAAATGATTTTAATACAGTTACCAGTCAGTTAAGTTCTGTAGGGGTAAACTTTGATGATGAAGTTAGAGCTCTGTTATTCTTGTGCTCATTGCCAGAGAGTTGGAATGGTTTAGTTATGGACATTAGTAACTCTGTCTCTGGATCTAGTACTTTAAAGTTTGATGATGTTGTCGGTGTTATCCTTAGCGAGGAAATGCGACGGAAAAGCTCCAATGAGACATCGGGTAATGCTTTGAGTGCAGAGTCTAGGGGAAGAATAATGGAAAGAGGAAAGAGCTTGGGATATCGCAGTAAATCAAGGAAAGGCAGATCCAAGTCCAGATCGGGGATAGTGTGCTGGAAATGCGGAAAGAAAGGACACCTAAAGAAAGACTGTAGATCTCGGAAGGGAAAAGAAGGAGACACATAGCAAGAAAACAATCATGAAGCAAATGTGACAGGTGATGTGTTACAAGATGCTTTGATTCTTTCTTTCGAAAATGTTACTGATTCTTGGGTTGTAGATTCAGGGGCTTCATTCCATGCCACACCTGATAAGAAATATTTTCATGACTATGTTCAAGGAGATTTTGGACAAGTTCGTTTAGGTGATGATAAACCCTGTAAATTTGTTGGAATGGGTAAAGTTCTTGCAAAACAACAGAATGGAAACCAGTGACTACTAAAGGAGGTAAGGCATGTTCCAGATCTGAAGAAAAATCTGATTTCAATAGAAATGAGTTAGGCGATGAAAGGTTGTAGCAGTAACTTTCACGGATAAATGCTGAAGGTCACCCAGAAGGGTTCCTGACATAGGGAATTTGGGTATATATGTTAGGTATATGTAATTGCTACTGGATTTGGGTAATATTTCTGAGATTGACTTGGTCATTTTAATTTTAAATTTTCTTAGTTACCTCGGTTCGTTGAGATGATAATTATTGTTAATAACTATAATGATGAAAAATGATGAAATATTTTTTTAAATGCAAAGTGACAATAATAGTGTTGAAAGATAGAAAATGTGAATAATAAGAACGTACTCATGTTACAATCAATCTCAAACTATTTTCTTCTACGATTCTTATTTCCTCCCTTGTTATTTTTGTTATCTTTTCATATTGATTATATGAAAAAGAAAATTTAAATCGTAAACCATTTAAATATTTAGCTTCATCTATTGTAATAAACATGATACCTTGTCTCTCTTTCTCTCTAATATTAATAGCTTAAATTACTGTAACACAAAAATCAATCTACATTGTTAATAAATTTAATACAATCAATCAAATAAGATTAGAAACCAACATCTACACTGAAATCAGTGCATTTACTAAAAGTAATCAAATAGGATTAGAAATCGCCATCTACACTGAAATAAATTCATTTAGCGCAAACAATCAAATAGTATTAGGAATAATCTACAATGAAATCAATGCATCTAGTGCAAGCAATCAAATATAATTATAAATCGACATCTAAATTGAAATCAACACATCCAGTGCAAGCAATCAAATAGTATTAGGAATGAACACCTACACTGAAATCAATGCATCTAGTACAGGTAATCGTATATCATTAGAAATAAATATCTACACTAAAATCGATGCATCTAGTGCAAATAATCAGATAGGATTATAAATCACCATCTCCACCTAAATCGATCCATCTGGTGTAAAAAATATTCTTCCCTCTCTCCACCCTCCATCCATATCTATGTCCCCATCCATCTCTTTTTTTTTTTTGTCTCTATCTCACCCCTCTAAACACACGCTCTGCGCACTCCATATATATCATTCTCTTTGTCGATCACCCTCTCTCCCCATCTCTCTCTTCTTCCCTCTCTTCCCCTTCTCTCCCTCTCCCCTGCTAATATATCTCTTTCCTCCTTTTGTCCTATCTCCCTCTCTCTCCATTTTCCTTATCACTCACTCTCTCTCTCTAGAAACCAATATCTGAACTCAAATCAATGCATTTACTCAAAGAAATAAAATAGGATTAGAAATCACCATCTAAAATGAAATCAATGCATTTAGTGTAAACAATCAAATAAGATTAGAAATCATCTACATTGAAATTAAGTCATCTAGTGCAAGTAATCAAATATAATTATAAATCGACATATAAATTGAAATCAACACATTTAGTGCAAGCAATCAAATTGTATTAGAAATCACCACCTACACTGAAATGAATGTATCTAGTGCAAGTAATAAAATATCATTAGAAATAAATATCTACACTAAAATTGATGCATCTAGTGCAAATAATCAAATAGGATTAGAAATCACCATCTCCACTTATATCAATCCATCTAGTGCGAGAAATATTCCTCCCTCTCTCCACCATCCATCCATATCTATATCCCCCTCCATCTATTATTTTTTGTCTGTCTATCTCACCCCCCCCTAAACACACGCGCTCTCGTACTCCATATATTTCAATCTCTTTTTCAATCACCCCCTCTCCCCATCTCTCTCTTCTTCCCTCTCTTTACCTTCCATCTATATCTCTATCTTCCCCTTCTCTCCCTCTCCCCCATTAATATCTCTCTTTCCTCCTTTTTTCCTCTCTCCCTCTCTCTCCATATTCCTTATCACTCTCTCTCTCTCTCTCTAGAAACCAACATCTACATTGAAATCAATGCATTTACTCAAATAAATCAAATAGGATTAGAAATCTCCATCTACACTAAAATCAATGCATTTAGTGCAAACAATCAAATAGGATTAGAAATCATCTACATTGTAACCAATTCATCTAGTGCAAGTAATCAAATATAATTATATATCGACATCTAAATTGAAATCAACAAATTCAGTGCAAGCAATCAAATTGTATTAGAAATCACCACCTACACTGAAATCAATGCATCTAGTGCAAGTAATCAAATATCATTAGAAATAATTTTCTACACTAAAATCGATGCATATAGTGCAAATAATCAAATAGGATTATAAAACACCATCTCCACTTATCTCAATCCATCTAGTGTGAGAAATATTCTTCCCTCTTGCCACCCTCCATCCATATCTATATCCCCCTCCATCTCTTATTTTCTGTCTCTCTATCTCACCCCCCTAAACACACACACTGTCGCAATCCATATATATCAATCTCTTTGTTAATCCCCTCCTCTCCCCATCTCTCTCTTCTTCCCTTTCTTCACCTCCCATCTATATCTCTATCTTCCCCCTCTCTCCCTCTCTCTCCATCTTTATCTTAGCCCCAAACATACACGCTCTCTCTCTGTCTCTCCCTTGTCACTCCCTCTCTCTCTCCACTTCTCACTCTTTATATTTCTTATTTCCTACATCTCTCCCCCTCCAACTCCATCTCTCTTATCGATCCCTCTCTCCTCCTCTCTCTCAAGTCCTCTCTCTCTCCCCTAAATCCCTCTCTCTTCCCTGATCTCTCTCTCTCTCTCTCTCTCTCTCTCTCTCTCTCCAATACTCTCTCTTCCCCCATCACTCTCCTCCTCTCTCTCATCCTTCCTCTGTCTCCCTTTCTCTCCCACCTCTCTCTCCCTCTCTTTTCCCTCCAATCCTGTCTCTTCTCCCATATCTCTCTCTCTCTCTAATCCTCTCTCTTCCCCCATCCCTTTCTTTCTCTCTCTCTTTCCACCCCTCTCTCTATCCAACTACATTACTATATCCCTCCCCCTCTCCTTCTCACTTCTTCTCTCCACCCTTCTTTCCATATATATTACTTTGTCTCTTTATATCACCCCTAAACATACACACTGTCTCTCCATCTCTGTCTATCTCACCCCCCTAAACACACACTCTCGCAATCCATATATATCAATCTCTTTGTCAATCCCCTCCTCTCCCCATCTATCTCTTCTTCCCTTTCTTCACCTTCCATCTATATCTCTATCTTCCCCATCTCTCCCTCTCTCTCCATCTTCCTTATCACTCGCTCACTCTCTCTCTCTCTTCACCTTTTTCTCTCTATTTCTTTCTTCTTACCTCTCTCCCCCTCCCCCTCCAAGTCCATCTCTCTTTCCCTCCCTCTCTCCACTCTCTCACATCCTCTCTCTTCCTTCCTCTCTTTCCCTTTCTCTCCCATCTCTCTATCCCTCTCTCTCTCTCTTCACCCACCAACTATGTTACTATATCCCTCCCTCTCTCCTTATATCTCATTCTCCCCCCTTATCTCCATCTCTCCTTATTTGTCTCTTTATCTCAGCCCCAAACATACACGCTCTCTCTCTGTCTCTCCCTTGTCACTCCTTCTCTCTCTCCACTTCTCACTCTTTATATTTCTTATTTCCTACATCTCTCCCCCTCCAACTTCATCTCTCTTATTGATCCCTCTCGTCCTTCCTCTCTCTCTCTCTCTCCCCTAAATCCCTCTCTTCCCCGATCTCTCTCTCTCTCTCTCTCCAATACTCTCTCTTCCCCCATCACTCTCCTCCTCTCTCTCATCCTCTTCTCTCTCCCTTTATCTCCCACCTCTCTCTCTCTCTATTCCGTCCAATCCTCTCTCTTCTCCCATATCTCTCTCTCTCTCTAATCCTCTCTCTTCCCCCATCCCTTTCTTTCTCTCTCTCTTTCCACCCCTCTCTCTCTCTCCAACTACATTACTATATCCCTCCCCCTCTCCTTCTCACTTCTTCTCTACTTACCTCTTTATATCTATTTTTATTTATTTATTTATTTATCAGTACTTGTTTATACTTTATATTTATTTATTTACCCATGGTATTTGGCCCATGGTATCAATATTAATTTGTCCCATGGTATTCGTCCCATAGGCTTCATCTAAATAAAATCTATTTTTAAAGTTTTTTAAATATAAATGAAGTTTTATGGAATAAATATAAAAATAATTATTATTTATTTACCATACATCTAGTTTATATATTTGAAATCAACAGATCCAAAGGTAAACAATCAAATAGTATTAGGAATAATCTACATTGAAATCAATGCATCTAGTGCAAGTAATCATATATCATTAGAAATAAATATCTACACTAAAATCGATGCATCTAGTGCAAATAATCAAATAGGATTATAAATCACTATCTCCACTTAAATCAATCCATCTAGTGCAAGAAATATTCTTCCCTCTCTCCACCCTCCATCCATATCTATATCCCCATCCATCTCTTTTTTTTTTGTCTCTATCTCACCCCCCTAAACACACACGCTCTCGCACTCCATATATATCATTCTCTTTGTCGATCACCCTCTCTCCCCATCTCTCTTTTTTTCCCTCTCTTCCCCTTCTCTCCCTCTCCTCCGCTAATATCTCTCTTTCCTCCTTTTGTCCTCTCTCTCTCTCTCCATCTTCCTTATCACTCTCTCTCTCTCTCTCTCTCTAGGAACCAACATCTACACTAAAATCAATGAATTTACTCAAAGAAATCAAATAGGATTAGAGATCGCCATCTACACGAAAAGCAATGCATTTAGTGCAAACAATCAAATAGGATTATAAATCATCTACATTGAATCCAATTCATCTAGTGCAAGCAATCAAATATAATTATAAATCGACATCTAAATTGAAATCAACACATTCAGTGCAAGCAATCAAATTGTATTAGAAATCACCACCTACACTGAAATCAATGCATCTAGTGCAAGTAATCAAATATCATTAGAAATAAATATCTACACTAAAATTGATGCATGTAGTGCAAATAATCAAATAGGATTAGAAATCACCATCTCCACTTATATCAATCCATCTAGTGCGAGAAATATTCCTCCCTCTCTCCACCATCCATCCATATATATATCCCCCTCCATCTATTATTTTTTGTCTCTCTATCTCACCCCCCCCTAAACACACGCGCTCTCGTACTCCATATATTTCAATCTCTTTTTCAATCACCCTCTCTCCCCATCTCTCTCTTCTTCCCTCTCTTTACCTTCCATCTATATCTCTATCTTCCCCTTCTCTCCCTCTTGCCCATTAATATCTCTCTTTCCTCCTTTTTTCCTCTCTCCCTCTCTCTCCATCTTCCTTATCACTCTCTCTCTCTCTCTCTAGAAACCAACATCTACACTGAAATCAATGCATTTACTCAAATAAATCAAATAGGATTAGAAATCTCCATCTACACTGAAATCAATGCATTTAGTGCAAACAATCAAATAGGATTAGAAATCATCTACATTGAAACCAATTCATCTAGTGCAAGTAATCAAATATAATTATAAATCGACATCTAAATTGAAATCAACAAATTCAGTGCAAGCAATCAAATTGTATTAGAAATCACCACCTACACCGAAATCAATGCATCTAGTGCAAGTAATCAAATATCATTAGAAATAATTTTCTACACTAAAATCGATGCATATAGTGCAAATAATCAAATAGGATTATAAAACACCATCTCCACTTATCTCAATCCATCTAGTGTGAGAAATATTCTTCCCTCTCGCCACCCTCCATCCATATCTATATCCCCCTCCATCTCTACTTTTCTATCTCTCTATCTCACCCCCCTAAACACACACACTCTCGCAATCCATATATATCAATCTCTTTGTTAATCCCCTCATCTCCCCATCTCTCTCTTCTTCCCTTTCTTCACCTTCCATCTATATCTCTATCTTCCCCCTCTCTCCCTCTCTCTCCATCTTTATCTTAGCCCCAAACATACACGCTCTTTCTCTGTCTCTCCCTTGTCACTCCCTCTCTCTCTCCTCTTCTCACTCTTTATATTTATTATTTCCTACATCTCTCCCCCTCCAACTCCATCTCTCTTATCGATCCCTCTCTCCTCCTCTCTCTCAAGTCCTCTCTCTCTCTCTCCCTAAAATCCCTCTCTCTTCCCTGATCTCTCTCTCTCTCTCTCTCTCTCTCTCTCTCTCTCTCTCTCCAATACTCTCTCTTCCCCATCACTCTCCTCCTCTCTCTCATCCTTCCTCCGTCTCCCTTTCTCCCTCCTCTCTCTCCTCTCTTTCCTCCAACTCGTCTTTCTCCCATATCTCTCTCTCTCCAACTTCTCTCTCTTCCCCCATCCCTTTCTTTCTCTCTCTTACACCCCTCTCTCTCTCCAACTACATTACTATATCCCTCCCTCTCCTTCTCACTTCTTCTCTCCCCCCTTCTTTCCATACATCTTACTTTGTCTCTTTATCTCACCCCTAAACATACACTCTCTCTCTCCATCTCTTTCTATCTCACCCCCCTAAACACACACACTCTCGCAATCCATATATATCAATCTCTTTGTCAATCCCCTCCTCTCCCCATCTCTCTCTTCTTCCCTCTCTTCACCTTCCATCTATATCTCTATCTTTCCCCTCTCTCCCTCTCTCTCCATCTTCCTTATCACTCACTCTCTCTCTCTCTCTCCACCTTTCTCTCTCTATTTCTTTCTTCTTACCTCTCTCCTCCTCCCCCTCCAAGTCCATCTCTCTTTCCCTCCCTCTCTCCACTCTCTCACATCCTCTCTCTTCTTTCCTCTCTTTCCCTTTCTCTCCCATCTCTCCCTCTCTTCACCCACCAAATATGTTACTATATCCCTCCCTCTCTCCTTATATCTCCTTCTCCCCCCTTATCTCCATCTCTCCTTATTTCTTCTTTATCTCAAATTTCCCCAAACATACACGCTCTCTCTCTGTCTCTCCCTTGTCACTCCTTCTCCACTTATCACTCTTTATATTTCTTATTTCCTACATCTCTCCCCCTCCAACTCCATCTCTCTTATCGATACCTCTATCCTCCTCTCTCTCAAGTCCTCTCTCTCGTCCTTCCTCTCTCTCTCTCTCTCCCCTAAATCCCTCTCTCTTCCCTGATCTCTCTCTCTCTCTCTCTCTCTCTCTCTCTCTCTCTTATGTGAATAATAAGAACGTACTCATGTTACAATCAATCTCAAACTATTTTCTTCTACAATTCTTATTTCCTCCCTTGTTATTTTTGTTATCTTTTCATATTGATTATATGAAAAAGAAAATTTAAATCGTAAACCATTTAAATATTTAGCTTCATCTATTGTAATAAACATGATACCTTGTCTCTCTTTCTCTCTAATATTAATAGCTTCAATTATTATAACACAAAAATCAATCTACATTGTCAATAAATTTAATACAATCAATCAAATAAGATTAGAAACCAACATCTACACTGAAATCAGTGCATTTACTAAAAGTAATCAAATAGGATTAGAAATCGCCATCTACACTGAAATAAATTCATTTAGCGCAAACAATCAAATGTATTAGAATAATCACAATGAAATCAATGCATCTAGTGCAAGCAATCAAATATAATTATAAATCAATACTAAATTGGAAACAACACATCCAAAGGTAAAAATCAAATAGTATTAGGAATGAACACCTACACCGAAATCAATGCATCTAGTACAAATAATCGTATATCATTAGAAATAAATATCTACACTAAAATCGATGCATCTAGTGCAAATAATCAAATAGATTTTAAATCACCATCTCCAACAACCGATCCATCTCGGTGTAAAAAATATTCTTCCCTCTCTCCACCCTCCATCCATATCTATATCCCCATCCATCTCTTTTTTTTTTTTTGTCTCTATCTCACCTCTAAACACACACGCCCGCACCCATATATCATTCTCTACGATTACTACGATCACCCTCTCTCTCCCCCCATCTCTCTCTTTCTTCCCTCTTCCCCTTCCTCTCCCCCGCTAATATCTCTCTTCTCTTCCTTTTTTCCTCACTCTCTCTCTCTAGAAACCAACATCTACACTGAAATCAATGCATTTACTCAAAGAAATAAAATACGATTAGAAATCGCCATTTGCACTGAAATCAATTTATTTAATGAAAACAATCAAATAAGATTTGAAATCATCTACATTGAAATCAATTCATCTAGTGAAAGTAATCAAATTATAAATCGACATATAAATTGAAATCAATATATTCATTGGAAGAAATCAAATTGTATTTGAAATCATCACCTACACTGAAATCAATGCATCTAGTGCAAGTAATCAAATAGGATTATAAATCACCTTCTCCACTTAAATCAATCCATATAGTGCAAGAAATATTCTTCCATCTCTCCACCCTCCATTTATATCTATATCCCCCTCCATCTCTTGGTTTTTGTCTCTCTATCTCACCCCCCTAAACACAAACACTCTTGACCTCCATATACATCATTCCCTTTTACAATCACCCCCTCTCCAGATGTCTCTCTTCTTCCCTCTCTTTACATTCCATATATATCTCTATATTCCCATTCTCTCCCTCTCCCGCACTAATATCTCTCTTTCCTCCTTTTGTCCTATATCCCTCTCTCTCCATATTCCTTATCACTCACTCTCTCTCTCTACAAACCAAAATCTACACTGAAATCAATGCATTTACTCAAAGAAATCAAATAGGATTAGAACGCATCTACACTAAAATCAATGCATTTAGTGCAAACAATCAAATAGGATTAGAAATCATCTACATATTGTAACCAATTCATCCAAAGGAAAGCAATCAAATATAATTATATATCGACATCTAAATTGAAATCAACAAATTCAGTGCAAGCAGTCAAATTATATTAGAAATCACCACCTACACTGAAATCAATGCATCTAATGCAAGTAATCAAATATCATTAGAAATAATTTTCTACACTAAAATCGATGCATATAGTGAAAATAATCAAATAGGTTTATAAAACACCATCTCCACTTATCTCAATCCATCTAGTGTGAGAAATATTTCTTTCCCCTTCTGCCACCCTCCATCCATATCTATATCCCCCTCCATCTCTTCTTTCTGTCTCTCTATCTCACCCCCGTAAACACACACACTCTCGCAATCCATATATATCAATCTCTTTGTTAATCCCCTCCTCTCCCCATCTCTCTCTTCTTCCCTTTCTTCACCTTCCATCTATATCTCTATCTTCCCCCTCTCTCCCTCTCTCTCCATATTTATCTTAGCCCCAAACATACACACTCTCTCTCTGTCTCTCCCTTGTCACTCCCTCTCTCTCTCCACTTCTCACTCTTTGTATTTATTATTTCCTACATCTCTCCCCCTCCAAGTCCATCTCTCTTATCGATCCCTCTCTCCTCCTCTCTCTCAAGTCCTCTCTCTCTCTCTCCCCTAAATCCCTCTCTCTTCCCTGATCTCACCCCCCTAAACACACACTCTCGCAATCCATATATATCAATCACTTTGTCAATCCCCTCCTCTCCCCATCTCTATCTTCTTCCCTTTCTTCACCTTCCATCTATATCTCTATCTTCCCCCTCTCTCCCTCTCTCTCCATCATCCTTATCACTCACTCACTCTCTCTTTCTTCACCTTTTTCTCTCTATTTCTTTCTTCTTACCTCTCTCCCCCTCCCCCTTCAAGTCCATCTCTCTTTCCCTCCCTCTCTCCACTCTCTCACATCCTCTCTCTTCCTTCCTCGCTTTCCCTTTCTCTCCCATCTCTCTCTCCCTCTCTCTCTCTCTTCACCCACCAACTATGTTACTATATCCCTCCCTCTCTCCTTATATCTCCTTCTCCCCCCTTATCTCCATCTCTGTCTCTCCCTTGTGACTCCTTCTCCACTTCTCACTCTTTATATTTCTTATTTCCTACATCTCTCCCCCTCCAACTCCATCTCTCTTATCGATACCTCTCTCTTCCTCTCTCTCGCCCTTCCTCTCTCTCTCTCTCCCCTAAATCCCTCTCTCTTCCCTGATCTCTCTCTCTCTCTCTCTCTCTCTCCAATACTCTCTGTTCCCCCATCACTCTCCTCCTCTCTCTCCCTTTCTCTCCCACCTCTCTCTCTCTCTCTCTTTTCCCTCCAATCCTCTCTCTTCTCCCATATCTCTCTCTCTCTCTAATCTTCTCTCTTCCCCCATCCCTTTCTTTCTCTCTCTTTTTCCACCCCTCTCTCTCTCCAACTACATTACTATATCCCTTCCCCTCTCCTTCTCACTTCTTCTCTCCCCCCCTTCTTTCCATACATTTTACTTTGTCTCTTTATCTCACCCCTAAACATAAACATTCTCTCTCCATCTCTCCCTTATCACTCTCTCTCTCTATTTCTTCTTAGTTATGTAAACTAATGAACATAAATATTCGTAAATATAACACAGATTATGGAGTAAATATGAAAAGAGGTTTTATTTACTTACCATACCCCTAGTTTATTTATATTTTTAACTATTTACCATACCCCTTTTCTTTACTATGGTATTTGGCCCATAGGCTTGTTATATAATTATATTTTTATTTATAATCCTATTTGATATATTGTTATTTATTTACGTTACCTCTTGATGCCTCTTTTATATTTATTTATTTACCATACCTCTTTATATCTATTTTTTATTTATTTATTTATTTATCATACTTGTTTATACCTCTTTTATATTTATTTATTTACCCATGGTATTTGGCCCATGGTATCAATATTAATTTGTCCCAAGGTATTCGTCCCATAGGCTTCATCTAAATAAAACTTATTTTTAAAGTTTTTTTAAATATAAAAAGGTTTATGGAATAAATATAAAAATCATTTTTATTTATTTACCATACATCTAGTTTATATATTTTTTTATTTATTTACCATAACTCTAGAGTAAGTATAAATTCATTTTACAAATATTTAATTAAAAGAAATGTTAAAAGATTTTATATTTTGATTGTTTGTATTGAATTAACTCTTTTCTTTTGATTTAGAAAATGGTATTGACTTTAGTAAAGAGTAAAGATGTTTAAAATTTTACTTAATTTGGAAATTCAATGTGGTATTTTTTTTTGCTAAAAGTAAATTTATGATCCATTCAAATTCATGTATATAATTTACAATCCATTCAAATTATATAAATAATACATAATTGTATTAGAAATTGATATATGTTCTATTTTTTTTAAATTTAAAACTTAAGCCCACACTTATTTTTTATTTTTATTTTAATTTAAAATTTCAGCCGACATTGGTGACCTCCCTGACATCGGGGTGATACTGGGTTGTAGATGCGCCTCTCGGTCCAACCAGCAATATATAACAAAATCCAATTCACTGTGATACCAGCAATATATAACAAAATCCAATTCACTGTGATATTTTCGGAGGGTTCGATTACATATAGAAGCTGGGTTTGAGTACATACTTGTTGGCGATCAATCAGCAAAGAAGGGTGAAACTCAAATAAAAAATGGCAGGACCAAGAAGCAGTTGCGGGGTTCGAAATCATGGCCAGAGAGAAGATAACAAGTTATCAGGATTGAGCGATGGATCACCAGTCCACAGTGAAAATCTGCGAGAGGATGAGAGATTATTAGCAATGCGAGGATCTACTTACCTTAAGAATCGAAGCGATAGAGAGGATCAGGAGATATTAGAAATGGGAGGACCAAGGAATCAGAGTGAAAGGCTCGAAAATGAGAAACTAGTTGTAGAGGAGGATCAAGAAATGGAGGTGGACGTGGAAGGATTGGATGAGAACCAGATCAGCGAGTATGTAAAAGGGCAGAGCCGGTCTCGTTTCACCATGGTGCGTCGTAAATTCGCTGAAGGGAAGAAGTGGTATGCGCAGGTGATGAGACCCCGCGTACTCAACGGAAAGCTCTTCACGTCCAGTGAATACGACACCGATGTGGAGGCTGCAGTCGCTGCTTCTGTTGCTGCTCGCGTCTTTGAGATAAAGGTGTCTACACTACCCCGCCCCCAAAATGGTAAGAGGCTCTCAAGCTCGAAGCCTCCCTTCAAATTCCACAATTACCTCATTCACCTTTACAATAACCTTAACAACTCTCCGCTCCCCGACACCGCCGAAAACGAAGATATGAAAGAATTCGTGAATGCCTGCGTAGAGCTTTTCGTGAAGACAGTGAAAGATGTGGGGAATGAGATCGAACGGATGCTCGAAGAAGATAAGGGAATGGCCGAAGCCGTCAGACTGTACCCGGAAGCTGTACGTTACGACCAGAAATACAATGTGTGGGAGGTGCCGCCCTCACGGCGTAGGGAAAATAAGCGAAAACGAAATCTTGTGGAAAGTGACGGAGCTGCTAGTGGCCCTAATGCCTCCACTTCCCTTGTTTGACGTTAAACCGTCACATCTCCGGCCTGATGTCACATAAAATTATGCCGGTGAAAACGGTTCGTTCGTTGTAGGAATTATAGTGAAGTACGTTTGTTTGTATTTCTTTACTAAGTACTTTGTTTGTCGAAACCTTTTTGCTACTATTTTTGTTGCAGGGCTTTAAACGTTGTTTTCTTGTGGTTTTACCAGAAATACGAAATGTGGGAGGTGCCGCCCTCACAGCGTAGGGAAATTAAACCAAAGCGAAATCTTGTTACAGGGCTTTAACCTTAGTATTTTTGAGTGTTTACACGGATTTCTAGCTCCCTGTGATCAGGAATTAAGTTTTGTTAAAAGGCATCGGTACTGTTGTCTTAGAAATGCTATATGCTTTTGAGAATTTAAGTGGATTTTCAGAATTCTGTATTCCTAGAAAATGATTAATTCTGGTGTAGTTAAGTTCATATATCACTGAACAAGTTTAGTATTTAAATGTTTTTTTTAATGTGCAAATTTTTCATGCCATAGCAATTTTTACATTACAAGGACTTATGATTTTGGGTATTATGAAGTTAGGTGTCTTTTCAGGTTGATATTTTTCACATGATGAGGTTGTTTGTTTTTTTTTTCCTTCATTCTTACTTATTACTATATATATATATATGAGAGGTTGGTTTTTAAGAGGTAATATAAGTGGTGACAATCTTTATGGCTGGCTGCATACTTTGTAGCTTTCTGTGATTATTGTTGTGTGGCTTTATGCTTCTGAGATTTTAAGTGGATTTTCAGAATTATGTATTTATGAAAAATTATTTCGGGTGTAGTTAAGCTTGTATATAACTGAACAAGTTTAGCATTAATATATTTTTTTTAATGTGCAAAAAATCCATGTGATAAATTTTACTTTATTAAGTTAGGTGCCTTTTGATGTAAATATTTTTCACATGATCATGAAGTTGTTTTTTTTTTCCTTATTACTTATTATAGTTTGGATATATATATATATATATATATGTGTGTGTGTCTGCTTGTGTGTGAGATTGGTTTTTAAGGGGAAATATAAGTTGTGACAATGTTTATGGCACTTGTTCCATGATTGAATTTAGCAGTTATACTTTGCCATTATACCAATGGCATTTTTAGAACCTGGTAATTTCAGTGGGCCATTGAACTTTCAGCAGTTGCAATTATTTTGGTTCAAGCTTGCAATCCTAAAGTAGCATTAACATTGTGAATCTTTCTCATTCTCATAGGTGTTTTTTTAATGGTTACAATTGATTAATTTGTTATTAAGCTAAAGAACTTTTACATATGGACCCAAATCCCTCATATTGTGAAGCAATTGAACAGTGATATTGTGAGGATTGTTTGATGAATTTTGAATATTCATCAATATAATGAATTGTCCTATGCATTTGGTTCGAAGTACATATATCCTAAGTACATGAAGCTAAGTACATGACACGGACATGATTTATATTTAACAGAAGGTATTCTAAGTGGTGGAGACTTTTCCTTTTCTCTCAAGAATTTGGAAAGTCAATCCTTCTAGTTTCTTTCAACATTTAGGCCGCTGAATTTATAAATCCAACAACACATTAACTTATTAACTATTGTTAATGTTTAATTTAATAGTTAATTTAACATCCATTTACATCATTAATCAGCTAATTTCAGCTCCAACTTAAAAACACAATTCTAATTAATGCAAAACCTTACACTTCACAAAACAATAACAAAACTTATTTTTGCTCACTATCCCATCCTTTTGTTTACAAATTATTGACTAAAAAATACAAACACAGAAAAACAACAAAACAATAACAATATTATTATTTGCCTTTACCTAGGATCAAACTCAAATTCTAATGTGTAACAATACATTTTGTTTTCAAATCTCCTTTGTTGCTCTCCTTTTGGTTAAACCTTTAAAATATTTTCTTTTTATCTTTTTATTTTCAAGTTATATTACGAATTTTGTTAAAATTATGAATTTTATCATAAAATTTTAATAAAATCTATTAGTAAGATATATGAGAAATTTGAAATTTAAATTTAATCAAGTATATTAAGATTTATAAGTGAAAAATTGAAAAAGAAATACCAAAAACAGTAAGAAGGAAAAATTAAAAATAACATTTACTTGCATCAAATTCTCTAAGTTATAACCTTCTTTTATAGTGTAAAGCTTGAAAAAAGGCTTACATCTCTAGAGGTTGATTTGATCCTTCTTAACATGTGCTAGATTAATTTGATCCCTCTTAACACTTGATATAACATTGATTGACATCTATGTTTCTCTCCCTCTCAACTTCTCTCTAGAGTACACATACCATGTGTAATGTCATATTGTTTAAATAATATTTTTGAATGCATAAATGTATTCAACTACCTGGAAAATGAGATATTCAATTGAAAATTTTAAATTTGAAGTTCCAATAATTATTTAATATATTTTACACAAAATTAATAGAAAAATATAATTGAAAATGGAAAAAATATAAAATAGTGATACTTGAAATGTTTTAGCCATAAGAGTTTTACTTTTTTGAAATACTTTATATAATATATAAGTAGACTTTTTTTTTCTCAAAACAATATATAGTATATACATCTCTTTTTACATACTAGAGTACAGAATACAACTCTCAATGCAATTATCTATTGTTTTAAATAAATCTATGCAAAAGACTTTATTCATTATGGAAAATTAACTATTTATGATTTCCTCTCCTTAACATCACTACCCCAATCCATATTAATGTATCTTAGCCAAAATGGATGTGATATTGTGATGGAGTATGAATGCATGACAAGATTATTTTAGAAACCAGCTAAAAACTCTTGCTCATTTTTTAATAAAATTATGAACTAAATTAACTACAAAAATAAATATTTAAAAAAAGGTATGTTGAATAAATTATATAACAAAAAAATTACCTATATAATATAGCATCCATTTTCTTGGAAGAATATTATTTAGTAAAATTCACTTCATATTAAAATGGAGTAAAAATAATTTTTCAATCAAGCATTTTGATTTCATTAGAACTTCTAGTAATTCTTTTGATTGTGAAAGCAACAATGTATGAGATATTTTACAAATTTAGAACATCTAGTACATGCTTTGAATGTGAAAGAGACAATGTATCAGATAGTTTACAAATTTAGAGCATTGAATGCATGTTTTGATTGTGAAATATACTTTAAATCATTCATACAGAATGTTTTATTTGAAAGTTTTGATCAAATATTTCGATAGGAAATTTTAAAATTATCTAATTAAATAAATATAAACATCATAAGAATTTTTTTAATTAAAATTTCATTGCATGTGGATTTAGATTTGATTTTCATTTTTGAGTCCATATTGTTGAAACTACATATCTAATTTTTTATTAGATGCCTTTGAAACAAGTTTTTTCCATCAAGTGGTCTCTTCAACATACAAACAAAGTGACCATGTTTTTATTTTTAATTTTAATTCATAAAATGGTCTCTTTAGCTTAAAATAAAGTAAACATGTTTTTATGAATTAAAACTAGGTTGTTGTTCTATGTATATTTCTTCACTAAAATTCACATTCAAGAATGCATTCTACCTAGCGAAATAACTATTAGAGTAGTACTCAAACCTATAGTAAAATGTACATTTTTCATTATAATCAATAAATTTTCCCATTAAAACCGTTAGGTATTAATCTAACTTTCAATTTCTGTATGATCCTATTTGAATTAATTTTTTTCTTATAAATTCATTAACAACTTATAACATTTATTCATTTAGGAAGAGAAATAAGTTCCCAGGTTTGGTACTTCATCCATGTATCATATTCTACATTAATGGCTTGCCATCAATCAAGTTATTACATGCAAATTCCTCAAACTAGATTAGTGATTTGTAATACTTTATCATAAAGTCATTATCATATTCCTATTTTCTTGTACATATATTTTGGTAATGCTATCCACTCTATGTTTAGAATAATGATCATCATTGTGGTCACCTTTGTCTTTATTTTAAAAAATGTAAAGAGTTGAATAAATGAATAGAAAAATGTTACACAGTAATTTGTCACCATCCCTACCATTCCCCATCTCGCACAATGGAAGACCCATTTTGTGACCTGTGAACATTGTCATACCTTGAAATCATCATCAATGCATTCTTCTCCTTTTTCATTGGCGCGGGCAGACAGTTCATCACTCGCGCCAGTGGGGAAAATACTACAAAGAGGCCACGCCAACTGGCGCTCTGTCCTAGAGCAGTAGTCGTGCCAACCAATTTAAGGAGTGTTTTTTAAATAAAGATTGCGGAATTTGTGTTTCAACAAACTCAGAAACCATTGCCTATCTTGAGTTGGGAGGTTTGGCTGTGGGAGTTCCATGGAATGGAAGTGGTTTTCCACCTACCATGGAACCTTCCTTGTTGATAGGGCTAATCCCATAATAATAGGGATCCCAACTCCCTCCTTCCCCATCTATAAAAGCCTGCTCAATTCCATGGCAAGCTAGTCTTGAAGTGCCTAAGCTTTGAATCTCCAAATTCCCAAGAGCCTTTGTGCTGTAAGAGCCCTCTTTCTTCCCTTAAGGCCGACTCAAGTAAGGAGACTATCGTCGAGAGACTCTGGAGAGGTTTACCCTTTCCCTGGCGAGCTTTGCGAGATGTGAATGACTAGACACCCATCCGAAGGAGACCGCGACGTCAGAACATTGGTTGTACTCTCTTTCGATTGTTATTTAATGAATGATTACGATTATGGTTCCACTTTGTTTTCACTTATGTTAATAACGAGTTATATGCTTTCTAACTGATATATAGTTGCGTATTCTGGATTTTATGCTTGTATTCGTGTTGTTTCTTGCATGTGCAGGTGTCCATCTGCGGAGATCGTGGGAGGATCGTGATATGCCAAAGCTGAGGAACGGGAACGCTTTCTTCTATGGATCATAGCGTTGGATTCTAGGTAGGCCTCCATCTTTGGTATTTTATTCGTAACTAGGAACTTGCGTCGTAACATTTGATGATTGTTGCTAGACCCCTGCTGGGCTAGTAGGGATCGCCTCTGTCCGTAGAGGGGATTTACCTCCTCAACAATTTGATGACTCCGCTGGGGATTCGTCTGGTTGTTTTATGATTTTCCTTTCTTGGTTAGCCTTCTGGGCTGGGTTCTTTTGCTGTTTGTTGCTTCTTGGTTTGCTTATTTTACATTGATCTGCTTCTGGAATAGTTATTTTTTTTTTGGCTCAGAAACCCAACGGGCGCGCTTTTTAGCCTGACAGTCGCGCCAATTGGCGCATGTTTATTTTGTATAGCGCGCACCAATTGCTTGCTGGCGCCAGTTACAGCCTTACAGTCACGCCACTCCTGTAGGGTTTTTGAGTTTGCTCAGTTTTGAGCTCTCTGGGTCTGGTCAGTGCTTTTCTTCTTGATTTTTTGACTACCTAAGTGTATTGGAGTCCTGTTTGACTGGGAATTTGCCTTCATCCTTTGGTTGTTTGCTTTTATCTATCAATTTCATGTTTTAAGCCCTAGGGCATCTAGTGGCTTTGTGTATCGAGCCCTCCTTGGGAGTCGTTGGTCCAGTCGACTCTCTGATTGCTCCTCCGCATCCTCTTAGTAGTTTTTCACTGTTTTGTTGCGATTTTTGGGTGAGTGCTCATTCCTTCATTCAAATTTCGTTTGGTCTTGGTTTGGGCCAAGATCACATGGTCCATTGGAGCCTTTGAGTCTTTTGGTTGGTTTTGAGAGACTTTGGTCGATTTGAGATTTGATTTCTTGTGTCATTGAGTGAAATTTGTTCGTTTTTCTCTCTTAATATCGTTTCTCAAGTTGTTCCGTTGGTTTTCAGTGTGTTTAGTGCATCTAGCCATCAGACATTGAAAATTACAAAAAAAAATCTCTTTTGCTTTTGGTTGAATTAGTGCAAATTGAAATTTTTCGATTTTACTAGTAATTAGTGACTTGAATGAAAAGTTTTCAATTTCATTAGTTGCATTAGAGATCTCATTGTTTGTCTTCCGATCATTTTTTTTCTGTAAAGACTCTCAACTCTTCTGTAGCTAGTTTTTCATCGAACGAAATGGTGTACTTTGGCATGTAGCTTTGCATTTAGGAGTTTTTGAAACAACAAATTTGTTAGGGCTTGAAAATTGAAACCTAATTGAAGATCAACTATAAAATCTATTCAATTAACCTAAGGCAGCATTGAAATCTAACGAAACATATTTAGAGATCTAGGCTAGAGACGTGTTCTGGCGTCTTTAAACCTAGCAGCTGTCATTCGCCTTTTGGCTTTAGACAGCTCTAGTACAGACTTGTGCTCCCCGTACCGTCGTGTATATAAAGGGAGACCCCTCTAGGTTTTCAATCCTTTATCCACAGGAAGCCTAGTATGCCGCCCTATACCCGTGATACACCGAACACAACATTCGGGGAGAGTGCATGCACATAGGGAAAGTCGTTGGTTGATTTCTGTTTCATTATTAAAACCAAGGTGTATATTGCAGTTCATGGTTATTTGGTACACCCTTTGTGCCTAGTGTTCCTGAGTAGTCATTTGGTCTTTTCTAACTCCCTAAATTTGAAAAGACCATCAAGCGCTTGTCCTTTCACGCTTGTGTCAAATCTGAAAGAGATAGAGTCATCTTTTATCGTTTCTCGAATCTTAAAACATGAAATGGTGAAGTTTCATATTTTTCAATGCGGGAAAAATTAATCACCCGCGATTAAAACACCCTGTTAGATATTGCTTGTTGGCCGTTTGATCGTGTGTCTTGACTCTTTTTCGACCCATGTGTGGTTTTGAGTTTTGATGACAACCTTTTCAGAGTTTACCAACCAAGGGATCCCCTCAGAAGGGAATCTTGGTCATTTTCCTCCTTTTGGAAATGTTGGTGCTCCTTACATGGCGACGTTGTCCCTTCCTGGGTTAACTGTTGGGTTTCCTATTTGGTTGTTCTGAACCTCTGTGGTCCCGAATGTATCCACTACTGTTCAATCAGTTCCTCCACCTGAACAACATCATGTTTAATCCAAGGTGGACCTCTCCCCTTCTTCGCCCATTTTTGCGTCTTCATCTTCTCCTTTGCCTGGTGAAAGTATGGATTCGAGTAACCAGGGGGTGAAGAAGAAGAAGAAGAAGACAAAGAAGAAGAAGTCTGATAAGCGAGAGGCTAAAAGTGCAGCCACTGTTTCTGAAATATCTCCTCTCGATAAGCCTTCCAACCCTCCACGGAAAGTCAAGTTTCCTTGCATGTTGTGCACAGGAGACCATCTTCTTCGAGACTGCCCTGGCATTCCCAAGGTACTCGAACTATGGTCCAACGGTTGCCCGCCATTGCCTTTGGCTTCCGAGAGTCAGTTTGGGGGCACGTCTTCAGCTGCTGCTGATAAGAATCCTAAGAAGTAGGGTAAGATTACCAATCCCTGTAAGTTGTGTGAAGGGCATGATGCCATTCACCTTTTTCCGTATATGGATGAAGCCAAGCGAGTTTTGGACAACTCAACTGTTTCTACACCACACCTCCTGGCTGGTTATAAACAGCTTTCTTTGAGTCTTCTGCCAGCTGATCATACGATTGGTTAAGATTCATCCTTGGTCGATCCCACTCCCCCAGAAATTCAAATTCACGAATCCGTCCGTGACCAACCATTGGTCGTAGGATCAGTTGGACTGGCCCCGTCCGCGGTGCACCAGGTCTTTTTTGTCGAGAGTGGATCTCACACCCCCCATGTCCTTCTGATTTCTTCATATTCTTCAGACTTGGAGAAAGATTCTCTTGTCCCCATATCTCAATAAGTTGCTCCTCCGCCTCTTGTGATGGAGGCTACGGAGGATATTCCTCCCGCCTTCGAGATGGAGGTTATGGAGGATGCTCCTTCTTTCGTAACACCAGGGGAAGATCTTCTCGGTTCGATGGTATCCCCTCCAAGTAGTCTGGTCGCCTCCTTTGATTAGAGTCGATTTGTAGGATTCTGCCTTCCGTCTTACGTGCCTTTCGAGATCACAGTACAGGCTCTTGGTCTAGTCGTACCCAGCACCATTATAGACGAAGGTGCCTCTGTTAGTATTCTATCCTCAACTACCTAGCAAGCTTTCGGTTCACCACCGCTTGCACCTGCTACGCAGAATATGTTGAATTTTAACAGAAGGACGAGTCAACCATTGGGGATCCTTCCAAGGTTACTGATTACTTCGGGAGGCAAAATCGTCCATATGGATGTGATGGTCATTCCAGGCCCCTTGGATTTCAATCTGCTCCTGGGGCACGATTACACCTATGCCATGGGAGCGCTCGTCTCCCTTTTTCGTGTCGCATGTTTTCTACATGAAGGACGGATCGTGACCATTGATCAGCTTTCGTTATTTGTTCCTAATGTGGCAACTGGTCTGCCATCACCCCCTCCTGGTTTTTATTCACCCGTTGTATCTGCTCCACCGCAGGTCAACTATGTGTCTACCTACCCTGTGCCCTCACTGAGTGAAGACGCCGTCGTGCATAGTGTACTGGGGCCATTGGGTCCTGACTTCCAGGATGTTTTCCTTCCATCAGGAGTGGAACTCTTGGAAGCACTGCCTTCTTGTTCATTTTGATCTAAGTCGGTTAGAGCACGGTTTCCCCCCTATGTCAAGCTATTTAAAAAATGAAACCAGGTTCTCGGAGCATAGTTCCTCCACTTGTGTCGAACTCCTAAAAACAATGAAACAAGCTGTTTGAGGACAGTTCTTTTAAGTGTGTCAACCTCGTTAAAATAGTGAAACACAAGCATGTTCAATTCGAATTTTTTTTTGAACCTTCACTCCATTTTCAATGGACTGAATCTCGGGGGGCATGCACCTCGAATTGAGACACCATGCTGGGGGGCATGCCCGTTTTCCCTGATTCCAAGCATAGTTTGCATATCTATTGACAGGTGTGCTTTTAAGCTTGTTTAAAAATAAAATTCAATTTCAAGCATAGTTTGCATATGTGTGTGTTCATGTGTGCTTTTAAGCTTGCGTAAAAATGAAATGTGTGGGTAGATACATTGTGTGAATACATTTCGCATTGGGTCGTTTGTTATGTAACTGATACATTAGATTACATTTGTATTAGAAATTTGCATGGCACATAGAAAACATCATCACATGTAAAAGATCCATCCAAAATAGTCATATGTATATATATATATATGTGTCGAAATGTTTGCACAGTGTGCATCACGAAAGTCAAAATATAGATAATTGTCTTAAGTACATCCGGAGATGATACGTCTCTCAAAAAATAGGTGTGGTATAATCCCTAAGAGCTAGTCCGCATGGTGCTCATGATAGAATGTGACTGCACGCACTAAGCGTCTGAGGATTCGGTGGATCCGACTTGGAACTCCGACCGTATGACGCTGGTATGCCATCGGTACGTCCGCCAACCGAGCATAGTCCGAGATCCCTCGGGCAATGCCCTCGAGATTCTGGATCAACTCCTCTCCTCCAGTGCCCTCTCCCTGAGGATCAGGAGCGAGCTGAGTCCTCCGTGAGATTGGATACATCCCAGCTGGTCTCTGAGGTCCCACATCTACATACATATATAAAATGTGTTAGGACGAATGTGTATTAACAAAAAAACATAAAAAATAAAAATAAAAAAACATGAGGTCTTACCCAACTCCTCGTCCGAGTCATCTCCTTCTGGCAGTGGGAGATCTGGGTCTCCGGTGAAGTCAGTTCCTGAATATGGCCAGTCCTCCACTACAATCAACTGGTGCCGTAACCACCTAAAGAACTCCGGCCTCCAGGACATCTGTTGGCCGCAACAACTCTAGGCATTAGTGCTGCCTAGCGAGCCATTCTTGGCTTGCGTGGTATCGGATCTACTACTGAGGCCCCTTGGCCCTGGAATATTGGTAAATGTTCCAAAATGAACGATAACATGATGGAACCGTAGCCAAACTGTTTCAGTTTAGCTTGTTTTCATTTTGTGAGCTGCCTTTTCTTGTTTATTGTTACTACTGTTGCCCAGTAAAATAGTAAGGGGCTCATGCATTATGAGGCCAGCAGGAGTTGGACCTTTGTGGCCTCGTGCGGTGCCTGCGACCCTGCAGCCCGCATGATGTTATGTAGGACAACTCTCAATGCCAGATCGGGGATAGTGTGGATATCCACCTTTTTGCTCCCTGATCCCATTTGTGCTCCTTGGCACACTCATGCCATCACTTCTTCCATCTTCTTGCCAGATGGTCTACTTCCAGTTAAGACAGGGATCGGACCTCTGCGAGACAATCCGGTGATAAAATACACATCAGAAAACTCCAGCTCCAATACCTGATCTCGCAACTTGAACACTTGTTCATGTTCATCCCAAATATTGATCAAATACTGGAGGAGCTCAGGCTGAGCTCGTAGACAGGGTGTAAGGAAGAACTTCTTTAGCCCATAGTTTCTGAGGTCATTCATGCAAGCCTCACTTTATATGGCCTATTCATCCTCTTCTCCATGCTCTCGTTCTTTCCATTCAATCACCATTTTGCTTGATTACCTGCATCCATATGGTCATAAACCCTTAGTTAGATCTCTGATAGGCTTCAAATTCCATTCAATTTGGTTAAAATATCGAATTTTTAGGTGGAATTTTAGGTTCCGCCACTGGCGCGGCTGTTTTGTGAACAGTCACACCACGTGACGCGAGCGCTCTACATAAAAGATCCCATTGGCGCGGGTTCGTGCCCGATACCCATGCCAATGAGCGTGGCCCTAAAATTTCAAAAAGTGGCCACAGAGGACTGATACACAAGGGAGAACTATTAAAAAATGGATGGAAATGAAGAGCAGGGAAGCGCCTCTTACCTGTAGCAGACGAGAATCTGAATGGTCAACCCGATCTGTCTCAATCGCCGTCAGAAGTTTCCACTCCAAATGGACCATTGTTGCTTTTTTACCAAGGTGAATAGTAAATGTAATTTTATTTTTACCATTTTGGCATATTTATAACTTTTTGACATAAAATGAGTTTTAAAAAGTTATTTTTATCAAATATTTTAATATTTTATGTCGAAAATGGGTTTTACGCTTGCTTGGTATGTGCAGCAGCAGGTTTTTGCGACTCTAACGATAGAAACAAGTTGTATTTTATACTTTTTCGGACTCGGTAAATACACGAAAAAGTCACTTTGGAGTCATATTTCAGCTCTTTTCTGACTCTCTAAACATGAAAAGATTGCCGAGGCCTTTGTCGTTTCGATCTCGTTAAATTGGACATGAATCGACATCTACCCAATATACGTTTACCCCTTTTTCGGGCTGGGATGGATTGATTACGAAAAAGGAATACCCTAGCCTATTGCGACTAGGAGGTTTTCTTGGATATTGTTTTCTACCTTTTCGGATCTGAGGAACTATTTACGAAGAGGGACTTGTGGATTCTACTTTTCTGTTGTCTTTTCAAACTCTCTAAACATGAAAAGGTGCCAAGTTCTCCCTTTGTCAGACTCGTTAAACCCTGATGACATCGGATCTAGTCGAAATGACGTTCTCTGAGTTCCTCCTTCCTAGGACTCGTTAAATGCACTAGGATGGATTCGCCCAAGGGGCAGACTTATATTACAAGCATATGCTATCCCCTTCAAGCTTGTTATCAAAAATAATTGGGGTACTCGCCAGAAATGGTGGGGGGGAAATGGAACTATCGTCGTTGTCGTCGGCAGTATGCCGCTCTTGAACATGGCACTTGTCTGCATTCTTGTCGGGTTGGGGACATCTCATCTCGTTTTCTTCACTTTGCCTCCATGGGTTTGGATAATCCCTTTTGACCTCTCATCTGTTCGTTGCCTCGTCACCATGACCTCTGATCCATTGATGTCAAATACTACCAAGTCCACTGTCGTGCCATTTATATGTTCAAGATAAGTTAGCCTCTGCGAATATCAACCTTCCTCTAATTCTCACACGATCTTGATTCACAACAAAACATCATGTTCCTATGTCTCGTGTCGATGATGTGGGAAAAATTATGGCCCACCTTCGATCAAGGTCACTTCCTGTCGACTTCAGCTCATTCTCCAAGAAGTTGATCTAGAGACTCCTTCGTGGTAACTTGGAGCCTGCATGCCTCAATGGTAGGTTCTTCGCATTCGATGTGAGGTTTTCATCATTGGCCTCCAATCGAGTGATTTTGCGGGTGTTTGACGCCAAATCATTGATTCACACGCCGTAGATTGTACCTGTAGTACCTTGAGGACCATTGTCATTATTGGTGGTTCCTCTCGCGTCTGTTAACAACTTTCATCATTGACTGGTAATCAGACGATGTTCTTGCATGTTTGACTTCAACTCACATATTCGCATGATTGAACTTGTACTTTGTTTGGGTCGAGATGGAGCACAAGACCCTGGATTGTGTCTGTTATAATCCAGGCTGCGATTGTGGATTATTATCATTATGTACATGACTCACTGATTGGATGGCTACGACCATACCTGAGTCTATTTATTTGATCCTCGTTGGATGGTTGTGCCCATACCCTGGATCCGGATTATAGTGTACTCTGTTTCGGATGGCTGCGCCCATACCACATATACATCATGTACTTGAGATATTAGTTGTATTTTTCTGCGCAGGTTTTCCGACAGCGGGGCTTCAGTTGAACATGTTCTCGTAAATCATTTCACCCCTCTCTCTCTCGGGCCTCATACTTTAAGGGGCATCTGTTACACAGTAATTTGTCACCGTCCCTACCATTCCCCGTCCCGCACAATGGAGGACCCATTTTGTGACCTGTGAACATTGTCATACTTTGAAATCATCATCAATGCATTCCTCTAAGCATGAGCTTCAATTACCCTAAAGACATCTCCTTGCAAAAAATCATGAAAACATCTCCTTTTGCATTGGCGCGGGCAGACAGTTCATCACTCGCGCCAATGGGGAAAATACTACAAAGAGGTCGCGCCAACTGGCGCTCTATCCTAGAGTAGTATTCACGCCAGCCAATTTAAGGAGTGTTTTTTAAATAAAGATGGCGGAAGTTGTGTTTCAACAAACTCAGAAACCATTGCCTATCCTGAGTTGGGAGGTTTGGCTGCGGGAGTTCCATGGAAGGGAAGTGATTTTCCACCTCCCATGGAACCTTCCTTGTTGATAGGGCCAATCCCACAATAATAGGGATCCCAACCCCCTCCTTCCCCATCTATAAAAGCCTACTCAATTCCATGGCAAGCTAGTCTTGAAGTGCCTAATCTTTGAGTCTCCAAATTCCCAAGAGGCTTTGTGTTGTAAGAGCCCTCTTTCTTCCCTTAAGGCCGACTCAAGTAAGGAGACTATCGTCGAGAGACTCTGGAGAGGTTTTCCCTTTCCCTAGCGAGCTTTGTGAGACGTGAAATACTGGAGACCCATCCAAAGGAGACCACGACGTCAGAACATTGGTTGTATTCTCTTTCGATTGTTATTTAATGAATGATTACGATTATGGTTCCACTCTGTTTTCACTTATATTAATAACGAGTTATATCCTTTCTGACTGATATATAGTTGCGTATTCTGGATTTTATGCTTGTATTCGTGTTGTTTCTTACATGTGCAGGTGTCCATCCGCGGAGATCGTGGGAGGATCGTGATCTGCCGAAGCTGAGGAACGGGAACGCTTTCTTCTACGGATCATAGCGTTGGATTCTAGGTAGGCCTCCATCTTTGGTGTTTTATTCGTAACTAGGAACTTGCGTCGTAACATTTGATGATTGTTGCTAGACCCCTGCTGGGCTAGTAGGGATCGCCTCTATCCGTAGAGGGGATTTACCTCCTCAACAAAAAGTCTCATGAAACTTTATATATATGTTCACAAAAGAATACTTTTATACTCATGATGGGTCTTTCTTTAGACTCTAAACCTAGACTTAAAAATTGATACTGTGGAGATTCCTAATTCCTCATGTAAAAACCCACACCACAAAAATCTTCAAACTAATATGGCACTTCCTAAATTTATTCCTTAAAATTTATTACAAAAGTTTAAGCAAAATAAATAACTCAAATGAATAATTATAGAATTTAACAAATTTATTAGCATTCAAAGTACCAATTCCTTTACAACTTTGAAATTATTTTAAAGACATTCAATACTCTATGTAAATCAAAATAAGATGCATTGGTTTACATAGATCACTATGAATGGTCACTATTGTTTTCTATTGGGATAAAACATGACTCTTACAAATTATTTTGGTTGAATTTTTTGTGGAATCTATAACCATGTTTTTGTTTCGTTGTCATGTTTTATTTGATCCTCTAGGCTTGATTTGTGGCTTGACAAATAGCTACCAAAGTACATCTAATCGGTCAAAGTCACTTGGGGATGACACCAAACCTAGGAGGAGAGGATTTTTTAACATGTCTCCTCCCCATAGCACAAGGCACAACCATCCCCCTTGAAGTTTGATCCTTGGTCACCTTGGTAATGAGGTTCATCCTCAATGGGTTGTGCTAGTGAGACTTGAAATAACATATAACCATGTTCTTAGCTATCATATTTTACAATTTTCTATAACTTAAATATCTAAAATTATCTCAACCACAATTTTGATAGATAATATGTATGAACTAAAGAATTAAGCACTATGATATCATCAATATAACCAATTAACATAAAAAACTAACATTGTGGTAAATCATGTTTATATCCATAATTCTATTTAAGGCTTTTTTTTTTTTAATAAAAACCTATATTAATTAAAATAGGAAATTTAAAACCAATAAATATATAATTTATCAATCCCTAGCATCCATGTTAATAATTGTTTTTAGTTGTATTAGTTATTGCATAAATAAACTTTTTATCCCAAATTTCTTATTTTTTATTTGGTATTTCACAAAACATTTTAAGTAAATCTATCAAATAATCACACCCACCTTTTTTTAACAAACATAAATTTTCATGATCTTATTTGGCCTCTTCCTTGGCACCTGCCTATATTCTCTGTTTATTCCTTGAGTTGAAAAGTTTTTCACCATTCATATTTTTTCAAATAAAAGTAAGCTAAGTAATGTCAGCACTACTTTGTTAGCAATAATTTTTTATTTCATAAAAACTTTTTTTTCTTTACCTCAACATCTTACTTTTAGGGCTTTTCACTTACAACCACATGGCTATGTGCATGTATTCTGGGTTGACCCCGATAGATTCACTTTTTAGGAAGCCAAGTCTTCAAGGTATGGGACAATGAATCTTCTTATGTCTTCAGAATCTTGTCATGAACACTGCATAGGATCTTCATTTAGTGTATTACGTAATGAACCTAAGAATGAGTACAAAATACTTGATTATATTCTGCAAGGCTGGTATTCTATAGTCTATAATGACATTCACAACGTTACCTCCTCTTAATAGTTGGGCCCTACAGTTGAAATTTAGCTCTATTTATGTGCCTTACAGTTTCTCGAAAATTTAAAATTGCAATTGAATACCATATATATAAATATTCCTTCATGAACCTAAGAATGAGTACAACATACTTGGTTTTATAGTGCGTGGCCTGTGTTAGCCATCAATAATTTTCACATGTTTTAGATGACTAAATGCTTTGTTTTAGATTTCTAGAAATCAAAATTCAAGAACCATGTGTGTTCTAGAAATATTCTCAAACAGACAGTTTTCACTATCCTTCTTTCTTTGTCAAACCTGACCATTATATCATCTAGATAAAACCCCATCCTCGACTAATGTTCCTCACTCTCTCTGTATTTTCAACCCTTGCCTATAAACCTCTATCTCAGTTTTCATAAACCCTCTATTTTTACATGTTAGGTCACTATATTACTAGTACAGTCCCTTATTTTTGTTAGTGTAACCCCCTTATTGTTATTATTGTACCCTTGTAACCCCCATTTTGTTATTATTGTGCCCTTAAATTATTATTGTTAGATCGGCTAGGATTACATTGTGGCCCACTAGGATTACATTATGGCCCCATGGACTCCTATATATAGAAAGGAGGTTTTGTAAATTGTATCATCCAAGAATTGTTCATTTATGTAATGTATTGGAGGTTTCCCCCTCGAAGTGGCTCATTTATAAGGCGTTTATATCTCTTTTCTTCTCTTTTTGGAGCTAGTTACACAACATTTGGTATCAGAGGTTTGGATTCTAGGGTTTCGCTGCTCCAAACAGGTCATCGTGGCATTTTTGCTATAACTTTTTTTCTACGAAGCTTTAGAAGCTAAAATTTTTAGGGTGTGAAGCTGAAATATTGAGGAAGGTTTTCTAAAAATTTCAGAGCTTGGTTTGAGATATTTTCGGAGATATGATCTGTGGAAGTTAGGTCTTTTTTCAGGCTCCTAGAAAGGCCATTGTGGCATTTTTGCTATAAAAAATTTTATACGAAGGTTAAAAATCTGAAATTCATATGGTGCGAAGCTAAAATCCTAAGGAAATTCGTCAAAAAATTTCAGATTTTTTTTCGCAATATTTTTGGAGACATGATCTGTGGAAGGTAGTGCTTTTTCAGGCTCCTGAATTTCATCTCAAAGAGGTGATCGTGGGAAAATTTCAATAACTCTCTCTCTGGGCATCAAATTGGAGTGCCTAAAAAAGTGGTTACAATTACACAGACTTTGGTTTCTTCGCTATCAATTTCAGAGACAAAGGACAAAACAGTGACACGTGGCTAGTCGTAGAAGTTCACTCTACTGAACCAATCCCAAATTGGGGCATTGTGGGAGATTGGAAATAACTTTGTCTCGAAAAATCCAAATCAGATCATACCTATGGCATTTGAAAGACAACTGAGAAGGCTACTATAGTAATGAATTTCAGATATTGAAGATTCTCAATTACAGAGATAATTCAATTTCAATACAAAGCTCCTAAAAAGCAAGTAAAAGGTGTGCATTTTTTTGTCCGAATTGAATAAGTCTTGTTTGAAGAATCAAGTTGAATTGATTCCAAGGGAATATTGTAGAATAGATATCAGTATTGGATTCTAAAATGGCCCCTAAAAAGAATTCAACTCCCATTAAGCCTTTAGAAGGCTCTACTGTGACTCATGAAGTCGAAGAATGGCAACATGACATATCAAAATTACAAGAGCAAGTGCAACAAATTTCGCTCTCGCAAAGAACAACAAAAAAAGAAATGGAAGTTTTGAAGAAAGGCATGGAAACTAAGATGGATGGGTTGAAGAAAGGCGTGGAAGCTAAGATGAATGGTTTGTAATCTAAGATGGATGGCATGGAAGTGGGCATGGAAGCTAAGATTGATGACATGGAAGCTAAGATCGATGAAAACATGAAAGACAACATGGAAAACATGAAGAATGATCTAAAAGCATACATGGAAGGCTTGATGAAAAGCTTAAAACAAGAAACGATTCCTAATGGCGGAAATATAGTAGAAGAACCTCATGATGAGAACAAAATAAATGTTAATCGTGATTTCATAACCTCTAATGTTGGCGGGAAGAACCACCATATTCCAAAAATGGATATGAGGAAGTTTGATGGAAAGGATCCTGTAACATGGATACTACGGATGGAGCAATATTTTGATCTCCATAATGTGAAAAACACACAAAAGGTACGCATTGCAACTTTACATTTAGAACCAAATACATTTGTATGGTATTGATGGCTTTGCTCCCGTAAAAAAATTATCACTTGGTCAATTTTTACGGAGGAAATGATAGCACATTATGAGGATACAAAGAGCAACACCTTCTTTAGCCAATTGATAAATCTCAAACAAAACGGTTTAGTGGGGGAGCACATTGAGGACTTCCAAAAATTGAATATAAGGCTAACTAATATTCCAGAGGAACACAGGATTGATCTCTTCATAGGTACTTTAAAGGATAACATCCAACATGAAGTTCGCGTTTTGGAACCTGATTCATTGGAGAAGGCATTCAGGTTGGCAAGAAAAATTGAATGTAAAATTATGGCGACGAGGAAGCCTACCACTCACTTCTATAAAGAAGGAAGTGTTGCTATGCCTAGATTTCCACAACCTACAAGGTTGACACCACAACAATTGGAAGAAAAAAGAGCAAAAGGGCTTTGCTACAGTTATGATAGCAAATACACTAAAGGTCATAAGTGTGCTGAGAAGAAATTATTTTACATAGATTGTGAAGAGGAAGAAGAAAATGAACAAGAAGAGGATATACACCAGGAACCAGCCCCAGAAGAGGAAGAAACAAATCCAACCATATCGTGTAATGCACTGGCAGGAATTACCACTCCTCAAACTCTCAAGATAAAAGGAAAAATAAAGAAGAGAAAGGTAATAGTGTTGATTGATTCAGGTAGCACCCATAATTTTATTCATTTTAAGGTAGCCAAGGAATTAAATTGTTTCCTATACCCAACACCAGAATGTCAAGTGATGGTTGCAAATGGAGGAACTATAAATTGCTCTGGAAAATGCCATAACATCATGCTAACCATGGGGGAATATGTGTTGACTATTCCAATGCTTTCCATTCCTATGGGAGGTGCTCATGTTGTACTAGGAGTACAATGGTTACAATATTTGGGGATGGTAGCTTTTAATTTTCAAGAACTTTTCTTGAAATTTTTTTCAGAAGGAAAGGAAGTCGAATTACGGGGTATTGAAGGGAAGCCGGGAAGGATAATAAGCTCTAATGGCATGACAAAACTTCTAAAGAAAGAACAACGAGGTGTAATTTCACAATTATGCTCAGTATAAGTTCCAACATCAAAATCATCTATTTCTGCAGATCTCCAACAAGTCTTGGACAATCATTTCAAGGTGTTTTAAACTCCCAAAGGACTCCCACCTATTCGTGATCATGATCATGCTATTCATTTGATTCCAGGAAGTGTTCCTCCAAACATCCGGCCTTATAGATATCCTTACTTCCAAAAGAGCGAAATTGAACGTATGATTGTGGAAATGTTAGAGGCGGGTATAATTCAACCTAATCAAAGTTCTTTCTCTGCTCCTGTAGTATTGGTACACAAGAAGGATGGATCACGACGAATGTGTCCGGATTATAGGGAGCTCAATAAGCTCACCATTAAAGATAAATTTCCCATTCCTGTGATTGATGAATTATAGGATGAATTACATGCAGCAATTTATTTTACCAAGTTGGATCTTCATTCGGGATATCATCAAATTAGAATGAAGACTGAATATATTCCAAAAACAATATTTCGAACTCATGAGGGTTATTATGAATTTTTGGTCATGCATTTTGGCCTTACCAATGCACCTTCTACATTTCAAGGGTTGATGAATTCCATTTCAAACCCTTCCTTAGAAAATTTGTGCTAGTATTTTTTGATGATATACTAATCTACAGCAGGTCTTGGAAGGATCATGTTGAACATGTTGACAGGGTGCTCAAACTATTGCAGGAGAAACAATTATATGCAAAAACATCCAAATGTTTCTTTGGAGTACAAGAGGTGGAATATCTGGGTCATATTATATCTTACGAGGGTGTTAAAGTAGAACCTAACAAAATTAAAGCCATTAAGGAATGGAAAGTCCCCAAGACAATAAAGCAGTTGTAAGGATTTCTCGGGTTAACAGGCTATTATCGCAAGTTTGTTAAGAATTATGGGAGAATAGCAGCACCTCTAACAACATTATTGAAGAAAGATGCATTTTCATGGACTCCTGAAGCAACTAAGGCCTTTGAACATCTTAAAGAGGCAATGTGCCTAGCACTGGTCTTAGCTACACTAGACTTCACAAAAACCTTTATTGTGGAATGTGATGCCTCAGGAAATGGAATTGGTGTTGTTTTAATGCAATAAGGAAGACCCATTGCTTTTGAAAGTCGTCCAATCAAAGGAAAGTATTTACAGAAAGCTATTTATGAGAAAGAAATGTTAGCAATACCGCATGCATTAAAGAAATGGCGAACTTACCTAATGGAAGACACTTCAAGGTAAAAACTGATCATGATAGTCTTAAACACTTTTTGGAACAAAGACTATCTTCAGAAGAGTAGCAAAAATGGGTCACAAAGATGTTGGGTTATGACTTTGAAATAATCTACAAAAAAGGAAAGCTTAATGTTCTTGCAGATGCACTCTCAAGAAAGAATGAAGAGGTGGAAGCATTGCTTTGTGCCATTTCTATTATCCAACCAGATTGGATAACCGAAGCAAGAGATGAATGGAAGAAGGACAAAGATGTATGGACACTTATTCAAAAGTTGCAGCAAGATCCTAGTACATCTGATACATTTAGTTGGAAAAATGATTCCTTATGGTACAAAGATCGCTTATATCTTTGTAAAAATTCCCAACTAAAACAAAATATTCTTCTGGAATTGCACACTTCTCCTTTAGGAGGACACTCAGGATTTTTAAAAACTTACCACGGGGTGAAGAAAGAATTTTTTTGGGATGGCCTTAAATCTGATATTCGAAAGTTTGTGGCGGAATGTTTGGTTTGCCAGCAGAATAAAGTGGAAACAATTAAGACCCCAGGACTTCTACAACCTTTATCCATTCCAAGTCAACGTTGGGAGGAGATTTCAATGGATTTTATCACAGGTTTACCTAAGTCCAAAGGAAAGAATGTCATCATGGTGGTAGTTGTTAGAATTTCCAAGTATGCACACTTTTGTGCATTATCTCATCCATTTAAAGCAAGTACAGTTGCTACTACATTTGCGGATAGAATTCAAAAGCTACATGGAAGCCCAAGGGTTATTGTGAGCGACAGAGATCCCATTTTTATGGGAAATTTTTGGACAGAGTTATTTTCTTGTTTGGGTACTCAATTAGCTCATAGCTCATCTTATCATCCTCAATATGATGGTCAAAATGAGATAGTAAATAAATGTTTGGAAGGATATCTTCTTTGTTTTGTATCTGATAAAAAAATGCAATGGGTCAAGTGGTTACCTCTCGCTGAATGGTGGTATAACACTTCCTTCCATACTGCAGCAAAAATGTCCCCATTTATGGCACTTTATGGATATCATCCATCATCGATCACATCATCTTTAAGGTAAAATTAGAAGGTTCAAGCAGTGGAAGATCACATCGAGCATCAGCAAGAAGTCCTCCAAATCTTAAAGGATAACCTGAATTTGGCACAAAATCGAATGAAACAACAGGCAGATCAACATCGCAGCGAGAGAAGTTTTGATATAGGAGATTGGGTATTTTTACGGCTACAACAATATAAACAAATGTCCCTCAAGAAAGCTAAGAAGGATAATAAATTATCGCCAAAGTACTATGGTCCTTACAAGGTGTTGCAAAAGATTGGTACTATGGCATACAAATTGGAGCTTCCTGCTTCTTCACAAGTGCATCTAGTTTTCCATGTTTCATGCTTAAAGAAGGTTATAGGTGAAAATCTTCCAGTTCAAACAATATTTCCAGAACTTGATGAGGAAGGAAAAATCATATTGGAACCTGAAGCGGTCACGGAAACAAGAACTCGACAACTACGGAATCGATCAATTTCAGAGTATCTCATCAAGTGGAAGAACTTGCCCACTGAAGATTCTACATGGGAGGATGAGAATTTTATACAGAAGCACCCAGAGCTACTCAAGCGTTGAGGACAACACTTTTTTGAAGGAGAAGGGCATGTTAGGTCCCTATATTACTAGTATAGTCCCTTATTGTTGTTAGTGTAACCCCCTTATTGTTATTATTGTACCCTTGTAACCCCCATTTTATTATTATTGTGCCCTTAAATTATTATTGTTAGGTCGGCTAGGATTACATTGTGGCCCACTATGGCCCACTAGGATTACATTATGGCCCCATGGACTCCTATATATAGAAAGGAGGTTTTGTAAATTGTATCATCCAAGAATTGTTCATTTATGTAATGTATTGGAGGTTTCCCCCTCGAAGTGGCTCATTTATAAGGCGTTGATATCTCTTTTCTTCTCTTTTTGGAGCTGGTTACACAACATTACACCTTGTTTATCCAGGTAAACAAATATTTTTGTTGTGTAACCAACTTCAAAAATAGAAGAAAAGAGATATCAACGCCTTAGAAATAAGCCACTTCGAGGGGGCAACCTCCAATACATTACATAAATGAACAATTCTTGGATGATACAATTTACAAAACCTCCTTTCTATATATAGGAGTCCATGGGGCCGTAATTTAATCCTAGTGGGGCCACAATGTAATCCTAGCCGACCTAACAATAATAATTTAAGGGCACAATAATAAAAATATGGGGGTTACAGGGGTACAATAATAACAATAAGGGGGGATACACTAACATAATAAGGGGCTACACTATTAATATAGGGACTTAACATGCCCCTCTCCTTCAAACAAGGGTTGTCCTCAACGCTTGATTATTTCTTGATGCTTCTGTATAAAATTCTCATCCTCCCATCTGAAATATTTTACAGGAAAGTTCTTCCACTTGCTGAGATACTCTGAAATTGATCGTACTTTTCGAGGTCTTGTTTCTATGACTGCTTCATAACTTCTTTCGATGTGATGTTGATCTTCCTGTTGTTTCATTAGATTCTGCACCAAAGTTGTGTTATCCTTTGAGAGTTGGAGAACTTGTTGTAGATGCTCGATGTGATCTTCCACTAATTTATCATCCATATTTGCTATTATTTGATCCTTCAAGCCATCCAAATTAGCCTCCATTTCTTATTTTAAACCATCTATGTCAGCTTCGGTTGCTCTTCGTAAGATCGAAATTTGTTGCACTTGGTACCGTAATTTTGATATCTCATACTGCAATTCTTCCACTTCATGCATCATAGTATAGATTTATAAGGATTTAATGGGTGTTGAATTCTTTTTAGTAGGTATTTCAAAACGAAATACTGAAATATATGCTCAATAAGCCTTTGGAATCACTTCAAACTGATTTTTCAAACAAGATTTATGCAATTCGGGAAAAACAATACACACCTTTTACTTTCTTTTGAGGAGCTCGATATTGGAATTGGATTATCTCCGTAATTGAAAATATTCAATATCTAAAATTCTTCCCTGTAGTAGCCCTCTAAAGCTTCTTTCAAATTCCACAGGTCTGATCTAATTTGGATTCTCCAAGGCAAAGTTGTGTCAAATCTCCCACAATGACCTAATTATGGACTGGTTCAGTAGAGCGAACTTGTACGACTTGCCATGTGTCACTGTTTCGTCCTTCATCTCTGAAATTGATAGCCAAGAAACTGAAGTCTGTGTACTTGCAACCAATTTTTATGGCACTCAAATCCCATGCCCAAAGAGAGAGTTATTGAACTTTTCCCACGATCACCTCTTTGAGATGAAATTCAGGATCCTGAAAAATCACTACCTTCCACAGATCATATCTCCAAAAATATTGCGAACCAAGCTCTGAATTTTTTTGAAAAATTTCCTCAGGATTTCAGCTTCTCACCATATGAATTTCAGATTCTGAACCTTCGTAGAAATTTTTTTATAGTGCAAATTCCACGATGACCTGTTTAGGAGCCTGAAAACATACCTAACTTCCATAGATCATATCTCTGACAATATTGCGAACCAAACTCTAAAATTTTTAGAAAAACTTCCCCAAGATTTTAGCTTCGTACCCTAAAAATTTCAGCTTCTGAAGCTTCGTAGAAAAAAATTTATAGCGAAAATTCCACGATGACCTGTTTGGAGCAGCGAAACCCTAGAATCCAAAGCTCTGATACCAAATGTTGTGTAACCAGCTTCAAAAATAGAAGAAAAGAGATATCAACGCCTTATAAATAAGCCAATTCGAGGGGGCAACCTCCAATACATTACATAAATGCACAATTCTTGGATGATGCAATTTAAAAAACCTCCTTTCTATATATAGGAGTCCATGGGGCCATAATGTAATCCTAGTGGGCCATAATGTAATCCTAGCCGACCTAACAATAATAATTTAAGGGCACAATAATAACAGTATGGGGGTTACAGGGGTACAATAATAACAATAAGGGGGGCTACACTATTAATATATGGACTTAACACTTTCTCTCCTTCTCACCAAGTACCTCAAGCAATGATGGTGTTAGATCTTTTCTAGAAGGCCTTCTGAAGTAAAAAAAGTTTTCTAAGTTATCTAAGATAATGGTGCATAGTAGTGTGTCAAGGCCCTATCTCCTCATCCAAAAACCCTGATCCAATTTTTTCAATCAAAAACCTACTCCAAGGACATTACAGTCACTTTATAGGTTCACCTAGTTTATGCACTATCATTTTTCTGATTTCACTATTCCTACATGGTATTCAAAGATGAAGTCAAGAGGAAAAAAGTGCAGGCTTCTCATTATCCAAGGAACATTAAAGGACCTCCAAAGGTACACTCTTGATACAATAGTAAGTCTAAAAAGGGGAAATCTACCATGCCCAAGCATTTCTGCAGGAATGCCTGGTAATTGGATTACAGCAGAACATAGGCAAAGGAAAAACACCTTAAAGAGCTCATGAAGGAATCTACAGTAAAATCATGATATCATGATAAAATGATATGAAGCACTGCCCATCAAAAGGTCTATGATGATTCCAAAAAGACAATGGCACATAAGAAACATTGCTCATTGAAACAAAGAGACCATTGGGAGGATATTTGGCCTCAATCATGAATTTTGTAGAGGGACAACTGCCCTTTGACCACATTCCTGCAAAGAGACTAAAAAGCCATCAGATAATCCATAAGGTGAGGTAAAATAAAGGATCAACACAAGGAGCCCATTCATAACAATAAGAAAAGAAGTAAGTGTGTGTTTATTGGGAATGCAAATGTATAATTGTTTTTTCCGAACAGTGGAAAAATAATTTGGTTACAAAAGTCAAAGAACTCGTCCAACCCTTCAAATGATCACTAAGCATGAGTGATAAGTTTTAATGGGTGTTTTCTTTGAGAAATTTGAAGGAAAAATTATTTACTTTTTCTAGACATCTCTAGAAGCTCAGAAGTTGGGAAACTGAACAAAATGGTCATAATAAGTGGCCAAGAAGCCTCCTTCATCATAGGAGATGGTTTCAAAGAAATTTCCAACCATCTTCTAAGATTTGGAAAAAGGGAATCAACTCCACTTGATAAAAGGGTAAGATCAAAGGTCCAAAAAGTTTAAAGGAAGAAATATTGAGGCATTATGTGCCACTTCACTAACAGAGACAAAAAATTATCTCAAAATATTTGATTTTTAACAAGAAAAATAGGTATGATCAAAATTTTTAAAAGGGAGAGCATGATTTTAAATCACCCTATCAAATATTTGTGACAATAATGAGTCTTTATGGATCTATCCAACTTCCCAAGTTCAAAAGAGACAATGGTTAAAACGGGTTGTAAAAGACATTTAGAGTGAGCTCCAAAAGACATTGGCAAAAGGAAAGGGTGCAAAAGGAAATTGTCCAAAAGGAACCTTAGAAAAGGAGGTTTTAAGTTTAATTATTTTTAAAAAGGGGTATAAAACACTATAGTAACTCTTCTCCCTAAATTAACTACAGAAATAAATATTTGAAAAAAGGTATGTTAAATAAATTATATAACAAAAAAATTACCTATATAATATAGCATCCACTTTCTTGGAAGAATATTACTTAGTAAGATTCACTTCATATTAAAATGGAGTAAAACTAATTTTTAAATCAAGTATTTTGATTTCATTAGAACTTCTAGTACATGTTTTGATTGTGAAAGCAACAATGTATTAGATAGTTTACAAATTTAGAACATCTAGTACATGCTTTGATTGTGAAAGAAATAATGTATCAGATAGTTTACAAATTTAGAACATCTAATACATGTTTTGATTGTGAAATATGGTTTAAATAATTCACACACAATGTTTTATTTGAAATACGAAATTATAAAATTATCTAATTAAATAAATATAAACACGCTAAGAAGATTTTTAATTAAAATTTCATTGCATGTGGATTTAGATTTTATTTTCATTTTTGAACCCATATTGTTGGAAATACATATCTAATTTTTTATTAAATGCCTTTGAAACAAGTTTTGTCCATGAAGTGGTCTCTTCAACACACAAACAAAGTGACCATGTTTTTATGCATAAACACTAGGTTGTTGTTCTATGTATCTTTATTCACTAAAATTCACATTCAAGAATGCATTCTACCCAGAGAAATAACTATTATACTAGTACTCAAACTTATAATAAAGTGTACATGTTTCATTATAATCAATAAATTTTCCCATTAAAACCTTTAGGTGCTAATATAACTTTTAGTTTCTGTATGATCCTATTTGAATTAATTTTTTTTCTGATAAATTCATTTACAAATTATAACATTTATTCATTTAGCAAGAGGAATAAGTTCCCAGGTTTGGTACTTTATCCATGTATCATATTCTACATTAATGGCTTGCCATCCATCAAGTTATTTCATACAAATTCTTCAAACTAGATCAGTGATTTGTAACACTTTATCATAAAGTCATTATCATATTCCTATTTTCTTCTACAAATATTTTAGTAATTCTATCCACTCTATGTTTAGAATAATGATCATCAGTGTGGTAACCTTTGTCTTTATTTTAAAAAATGTAAAGAGTTGAATAAATGAATAGAAAAGGCTAATGAAACTTTATATATATGTTCACAAAAGTATACTTTTTTACTCATGACGAGTCTTTCTTTAGGCTGTAAACCTAGACTTCAAAATGGACACTGTGGAGATTCCTAATTCCTCATGTAAAAACCCACACCACAAAAATCTTCAAACTAATATAGCACTTCCTAAAGTTATTCCTTCAAATTTATTACAAAAGTTTAAGCAAAATAAATAACTCAAATGAATAATTATAGAATTTAACAAATATATTAGCATTCAAAGTACCAATTCTTTTACCACTTTGGATTTTTTTAAAGACATTGAATACTCTATGTAAATCAAAATAAGATGCATTGGTCTACATAGATCACTATGAATGTTCACTATTGTTTTCTATTAGGATAAAACATGACTCTTATAAATTATTTTGGTTGAATTTTTTGTGGAACCTATAATCATGTTTTTGTTTCTTTGTCAAGTTTTATGTGATCCTCTAGGCTTGATTTGCAGCTTGAGAAATAGCTACCCAAGTGCATCTAATGGGTCAAAGTCACTTGGGGATGAAACCAGACCTAGCAGCACAGGATTTTTTAACATGTCTCCTCCCCATAGCATAGGGCACAACCATCCCCCTTCAAGTTTGATCCTTGGTCACCTTGATAATGAGGCTCATCCTCAATGGGTTGTGCTAGTGGGACTTGAAATAACTTATAACCATGTTATTAGCTATCATATTTTGTAATTTTCTATAACTTAAATATCTAATATTATCTCAACCACAATTTTCATATATAATATGTATGAACTAAACCATTAAGCACTATGCTATCATCAATATAACAAATTAACATAAAAAACTAACATTGTGGTAAATGATGTCTATATCCATAATTCTATTTAACACTTATTTTTTTTTAATAAAAACCTATATTAATTAAAATAGAAAATTTAAAAGCAATAAATATATCATTTATCAGTCCCTAGCATCCATGTTAGTAATTTTTTTTCAGTTGCATTAGTTCTCGCATAAATAAACTTTTTATCTCAAATTTCTTATTTCTTTATTTGGTATTTCACAAAACAATTTAAGTGAATCTATCAAATAAACACACCCACATTTTTTTAACAAATAGAAATTTTCATGATCTTATTTGGCCTCTTCCTGGCACTAGTCTATATTCTCGATTTATTCCTTGAGTTGAAATGGTTTTTACCATTCATATTTTTCCAAATAAAAGTAAGTTCAGTAATGTGAGCACTGCTTCATTAGCACTAATTTTTTATTTCATAAAAACTTCTTTTTCTTTACTTGAACATCTTATTATTAGGACTTGTCACTTAAAACCACATCGCTATCTGCATGTAGTCTAGGTTAACCCATTTCGAGTCACTTTTCAGAAATCCAAATCTTAAAGGTATGGGAAAATGAATCTTCTTGTGTCTTCAGAGTCTTGTCATGACCACTTCATAGGCTCTTCATTTCCTGTATTATGTAATTAACCTAAGCATGAGTACAAAATACTGGATTCTATTCTACAAGGCTGGTAGTCTATAGTCTATAACGAGATTCACAATGCTGCCTGCTCTTAGTAGATGGGCCCTACCATTGAAATTTATCTCTATTTATGTGCCCTACAATTTCCCTAAAATTGAAAATTGCAATTGAAAACCATATATATAAATATTCTGCCATGAACCTAAGAATGAGTACAACATACTTGGTTTTATAGTGCATCGCCGGTGTTAGCCATCAGTAATTTTCACCTATTTTACATGATTAAATGCTTTGTCTCGGATTTCTAGAAATCAAAATTCAAGAATCATGTGTGTTCTAGAAATCTTCTCAAACATAAATTTTTCACTATCCTCCTCTCTTTGTCAAAAATGGCCAATTTATCATTGAGATAAAACCCCATCCTAGACAAATGTCCTTCATTCTCTCTGTATTTTCCACCCTTTCCTATAAACCTTTGTCTCATTTTTCCTAAACCCTCTATTTTTACACCTTGTTTAGCCAAGTAAACAAATCTTTCTCCCCTTCTCACCAAGTACCTTAAGCAATGATGGTGTCCGATATTTTCTAGAAGGCCTTCTGAAGTAAAATAAAATTGTTTAAGTTATCTAGGATGATGGTGCATAGTAGAGTTTCAAAGCCCTGTCTTCTCATCCAAAAACCCTAATCTAATGTTTTCAGTCAGAAACCTACTCCAAGGACATTACAGTCAGTTTATAGGTTCACCTAGTTTATTCACTATCATTTTTTTGATTTCACTATTTCTACATCGTATTCAAAGATGAAGTCAAGAGGAACAAATTTTAGGCTTCACATTAGCCAAGGAATGTTAAAGGAACTCCAAAGGTATAGTCTTGATCCAACAGTAAGTCTAAAAAGGAGAAATCTACCATGCACAAGAATTTCTACAGGAATCCCTGGTAATTACTCTACAGCAGAACAGGGGCAAAGAAAAAACACCTTAAAGATCTCATGAAGGCATATACAGTTGATAAATAGGCACAACAAGCTGAAGGCTACAGGAAAATCATGATGACATGATAAAATGATATGAAGCACTTCCCATCAAAAGGTCTATGCTCATTCCAAAAAGACAGTGGCACATAAGCAACATTGCTTATTGAAACAAAGAGAGCAATGGGAGGATATTTGGCCTCCATCATGAATTTCGTAGAGGGACAACTACCCTTTCACCACATTCATGCAAAGAGACTAAAAATCCATCAGATAAGGCATGAGGTGAGTTAAAATGAAGGATCAACACAAGGAGCCCATCCATAACAATAAGAAAAGAAGTAAGTGTGTGTTTATTGGGAATGAAAATGTATAACTATTTTTTCCAAACAATGGAAAAATACTATGGTTAAGAAGATCAAAGAACTCCTCCAACCCTCCAAATGATCAATGGAAAATTTTTAAGCGTGAGTGATAATTTTGAATGGATGTTTTCTTTGAGAAGTTTGAAGGAAAACTTATTTACTTTTTCTAGACATCCCTAAAAGCTCAGAAGTTGGGAAACTAAAAAAAATGGTCATAATAAGTGGCCAAGAAGCCTCCGTCATCATAGAATATGGTTTCAAATAAATTTCCAACTATCTTCTGAGATTTGGCAAAGGGGCGCCAACTCCACTTGATCAAAGGGTAAGATCAAAGGTCTAAGAAGTTCAAAGGAAGAAATATTGAGGCACTATGTGCCACTTCACTAACACGGACAAAACATCAGCTCAAAATATTTGATTTTTAACAAGCAACAAGGTACGATTAGAATGTTTAAAAGGGATAACATGATTTTAAATCACCCTAACAAATGTTCGTGACAAGCATGAGTCTTTATGGATCTATCCAACGGCCCAAGTTCAAAAGAGAAAATGGTTAAAAGGGGCTGTAAAAGACATTTAGAGTGAGCTCCAAAAGACATTGGAAAAAGGAAAGGGTGCAAAAAGAAATGGTCCAAAGGGATCCTAAGGTTTTAAGCTTAATTATTTCAAAAAATGGGTATAAAACACTACAACAACTCTTTTCTCGCTCATTGTTTCATTTGCAAAAAACACAGTGAGGTTTTAAGTTTTTTCGGAGAGCCCTCATGTGACGAAATCAAGGTGCTATGCTCCTATAGAAGTATGTTGCGCTCATGTATTGACTTCCTTTTTTTTCCTTGTGAGTGTTGTGCACCTATGGATTGGCTCTGCGCTCTTGTTACTCCACCCAACGTGCAGGCGAAGGCCCGAAACATCGCACAACCTTCCCTGGAGATGCTGCGTTCTTGCCACACTCTGCAACCCTGCACGAGACTGTGCTCAGGCCTGCCTGCCCTCGTACCGACATGTTGCACTCCCACCAAATACTTCAACCTCTGCATAGTTTCCCTTTGAATGCCCGAGCCACTCGGAGGTGCTGCGCTCCTACCACATGCGTGCAAGCCCTGCACAAAATTGTGTTTAGGAGTGCCCAAGCCACCCGTAGTTGTTGCGCTCCTGCCACACGCATGCAAGCCCTACATGAGATTGCGTTCAAGAGTGACCCGAGTCACCCAGGGCTGCTATGCTCCTGCCACAAAAGTGCAGCATTACCCGAAAAGGAATTTAGAGAAGAGAACAATGAAAGTAGTAATAATGATGAGTATGTGGATGAAGAAGAAAACAAAGATAAAATAGTGATGCAAGTGATGAGCTAGAAAGCAAAAACAGTGGGTCTGAAAATGAAGAAAATGACACTGAGGGTACAAATGCATACAGTGGAGAGGATTCATATGAAAGAAATGGAAAAAACAAGAACGAAAGTGACAAGAATGGCCAAGGCAGCAAAGAGACAAGGTTGAAAGTTGTTTTCAATAGGGAAAGAAATGGTGACAAAGGGCCAAGTAATGAAGACAATAAATAGGGCAGTGAAGAAAATATCAGTCAAAGGGACTCATCAAATAAAGAAGGGAATGATTCTCATAGCGATGAGAGGACCAATGAAGGTGCCCAAAGAAGTGACCCTACAAACAGTGCTAACAGTGATATAAAGAGTGATATTGACAATGAAGACAGTAGACTAAAATATCGAAAGAAGGACAAACATGAAAGTAAATAAATGACTAACATAGCCACCTCTAATAGTGCAAAAATAGAGCATGGCAGTCTTGAAGGTCTTGGCAGAAAGGAAAGATATAAAGAGGTTGAGCATGTGTATCAAAAGGATAGCCAAGAGCAATGCAAGAAGGACACTCACACAGAAATCATCCATGGAGAAGAAAACAATCTCAAGGTCATTAGTGACCAAACTTTTCAAGTAAAACTTATGGCACCTTTCACCATCACTTATCAAAAAGGAAGGAGGCATGTGTTTGATCACTCCAAGAGGCAAGGGACCATGCACTCCTCCTCAAAACCAGTGAAGGACAAAGGTAAACAACAACTGAAGAAGGAAGAGGACAATCATGAGGAAGAAAGAGAATTTGAACTCATTATCATAAACAATAATGAGGAAAATGAAACTAGGATAGTGAATTCCCTTCTACAAGACCGGAATGCACAGATTAAGGACTTGGAGGCTGAGCTAGAGAGATCAAAAGATCTCATTCACTTACTAAAAATGTAGAACAAACAAATGAGTGTCCAACTATCCATATAGGAAGCAAGGGCACTCAAATATAGGAAAGAATCTCAAAGGTCACAAGTGTAGTTGGAGGAATACATGGGTGCCTATGAGGAAGATGATGAAGAAGAGGGGCAAGCTAGAAAGAGATATAAGACTATGGCTCCTAGGAGAGCATTGGCAAAGCAAAGGAGGAAGAATCAACCCAAGCACAACAATTTCTCCTCACTGAACTCCTTGCCATGGAAATTGAGCATACCAGGGAAGCATGGATTGACAGAGAAAATCTACATGTAGAGACCAAATTGGAGAAGACCAACAAATACTTGAGCTTGCAAAGGAGGATGACTAAGAATTATAAATGGAGAAATCACTTTGAAAAACTAAAGCTCAAAACTGCCCAAAATGAGGGCCCGACACAAAGTGATGAAAAATACCAAGATAGGATTATTATTTTTCCCAAGTTTCTCTACAGGTCTCCAAGGACCCTTGAGGTGCCTACATACCAAATTTGGGGAGAATGGAACAAGTTTTTGTTTCTTGCAAAATTTCAAGCCTAAGAATGCAGCACCCCTTGTGCTGTGCTTTTTCCTAGGGAAATTTTCAGAGGGACAGCTTACAATTTTGGATTCCCATCATGAGAGGTGTATGATCACCGAATTTCGATTCAATTGGAGTTTTTTTGGTCCCCCAAAAGGGTTAAAAACACTTAATTTCTCACCTTTCTGCCTTCTTTTTTGAGCAAGTGCCGCGCTTGTGGCAGCTTTTGATTTTTCCACTTTTTGGGAAACTTTTAGAGATCATATTGAGGAAACAAAGGTATATTTGGAAACTAGACATCCACAACTTTCCATCATTGGAAAGGCCTCCAACACTTTTTTGCAAAAGGACCTTTTTTGGTGCTGCGCTCCTGGAAAATTTTCAAGTTTTGAGACAATATGTTGTGTTCCTGTGTGTAATTGATCAAATGTGCATTAGGAAAGTATCATCATGTATGTCAGAGCCTAAAATTCAATATTTTTTCTATTTTAGTCTAGAAAAGTTATTTTGGAAGATATATTGTGCCTTGGACCTTATAGGACCTCAAGGACAAGTTAGGATATTTGTTTTTAGCCAATAGGCTTCTAGATGCACTAGTGAGTTCTCTTCCTCCTTGATAGTTATTTAAGCCATGAGGATTCATTGTAAATAGTTGGGACTTGATCTGTTATAGAGAAATACATGGTTTATGAGCTTGGAGAAGATATTTGGTTTTATGAAGTGAATGAATGGCTTGTGTGGCTTGATGTTGGAGAGGTTTGCTTGTAGTATTCCATAGCTTGGTGAATGGTGATGTTTTTCTAACCTATTAATGTTTTCTTTTCCTCATTGTGTTTCAGTCTACTTATTTTCTATATATCAGAAAAGTATTGGTTGAGATATGCTCATGGAAGCACCTCAAACCTTCTGTTTGCTATAGTTTTGATGTTTTCTTCTTTTAGTTCATCTTAAGGAAGTATTTACTGCTCCTTAGGCCCACTAAAACTTGTTCTTTGTTTAATTAATGATCATTATGTTAGCTTATACATATGATTCATGGTATGCCCTACTTATTTAAAGTTTTTAAGAACTTATTGTGAAGCTTTTCTATGCAATACTGATTGATTATGTAACACCTCCAATTTATGTGTTTAAATTTCAAAACTGGACATTTGAACTTTATTCCTAAGGGGAGTGGACCCCAAAGGATAAGTATTTTGTGAATTTAATAAAATATTTAATTTGAGGAAATGAATAAAATGATTTTGTGTAGATTGACCAAAATGAGATTTATGAGATCACTTGCTAAATCCATGAGGATGGATAAGGCAACTAATCCCCAGAATCTTTCAAAAATCCTTGAAAGAAATTATTCTAATTTAGATTTTTGAGGAAGAATCTAAAATTCCCCAATGATGAGGAAATTAGTTGGGAAGAGGTAAAAATATGGAAAAGATGAGGAAAGCATAAAAACAGCTTTAAAGAATCCAAAAAATGGGAATCCTAGGAAAACAGGAAGAAAAACATCCTGATATTCTGGACGCAGAATTAGAAATAGGCTTTGGGGAAAAATAGCTTAAATAAGCTGCTTCTAAACAAATTAGAGGGTGATCTGTTCTAGGAGGTGATCTTAGCTCGGGGTTGAGTTCTGGGAGACAAAAGGACTCTAAGGTTGGGAGGTTGGTCGACTGCATGAGTGGTATGTCTCTAAGTTGCATTGTGTTTTTTTCTTACTATGGTATGAATTGGCTACATATAAAAAAAATTGATTATATGGTATTAGATTTATTAGTACTACCTTTAACAAAATTAATCATAAGGCATTCACCCTTATAATTCTGTATGGTGGTAGAGAAAAATTCTGTAGAGTAGAATCCAATAGAGAGTCTAAACCAAGGTTGGTTTAAATCTGAAGATACATATCCTCTACAAATAATTTACTGTAAATTTCTTTTGTTCTATTTGCACCTAATTGTGAACATGAGTAGGTAAATTAAAGAGAATTTCTCCAAAGTCTCTAAACAAAACCTTAAAGTAAAAAAATTGGAGATTTCTAATATCTCATGAAGCATAACTTTGTAACCTTAATCTATTTCTCGGAAAAATGGAGCAGTGAGAAAGTAAATGCATAGAATGCAGAATTAATTATTTAGTAATTATTAAGTAAAGAGCAGGGAGGTATAATATTTTTAACAGTTATACCCATTAACATTTAATATAACTATTATGCCCTTAACCAAGATTAAATGGAAAAGTAGAAGACCTTAATGCTGTAACAAGTAATTAAGTAGCAAGGGAATGAATCCCAAACCATGCTCAGTTCTACAGAATTTCCTAGAACCAGAGAGCTATGTATGCAAGAGATGTGAATAGCTATAAGAAAATGAAAAGAAGATCCAAATAGAATTATATAACATGGAAAACAAGAAGAGTATGGAAACCTACCAGCATATAGTCTTGGTATTTCATACATATTTATTTATATATAAATGAGAATGGACACACAAAACTATGCCTGCAATTATATGTATAGACAGATATTAGTAAAATAATTTCAATGTAAACATGAGTAGAGGGAGTCTGTTAGCCATGATACTAGTACAAGTTTAGAGATATCTAGCTACAGAAAATAATGAATAGATACATCAAAAGAGAAGTTAAAATGAAATATGACTCCCCAGAAATTCTGAGAGTCTATTATAAGAGTCATGCAGAACATAAATAACTAAGGAGTTTGTTGCACATTGAACAACATTAGTCCTACAGAGAATTACATCAGATACATTCACTGCTATGATAAGAAAATTAAACAAGGATTAATTCCATTGTGTTAAATCGTATACACGAATCACTCCATGAGAGGAAGCACGAGACAGTCCGTATAAATTTGAGTTGTAGCTTCGTTATAATTATGTCAACATAAGAAAATATGTGAATATATATATACAAAAGTCGCAATACATGCTATAATATTCTGAGCCTATAAGGCTAGGGTCTGAGGACCGAAACCCTTATCCCAATAAAAACAAATTTAAAAGAGCGCCAACATACAAACGAAACATATTAACAATCTAACTCTGACAGAGTCTCGTTCTGCAACGAACACTGGGTAAAATCATAAGAGAGAAATGATTCTACATCAGACGAAACAATGCAATGAGAGGGTGATAGTATTTCCACAAGAATATCGACCTGAAACGTCAACATCCATAGAAATGGAAGGGCTCATAACTGCTTTCAAAGGCATACAAATGAATCTTCGTTACCTGTGGAAAAAACCAAGTTAAGATGGAAATTAGTTAATAGCGCCATTGCTAGAAAAATGTTCGAATGGAGAAGATGCTCATAAAAATGAGGCGTTACCTGTGAACCAAGATTCTCGGTTCCTACGAGCTCTCTGAAATAAAAAATTGTAAACAGAGTATCGATTAAATTGAAACCCTATAGGATAATAATATAGGGAAACAGAAATATATGTACATATAGGAGGAAAATCGAACCTCACGAAGTCCGAGTGAAGGACTATCGTTCTCCTGAAGCGAGGCGAAGCAAGTAGATTGGGATGCTACATAGTATTAACAAAATAAATTAGTTATCATTCAATGAAATAGACAAAAGAGCAAAGTCGACAATAAATCCGAAATGGAATACAATGAAAATTTGGCACAGAGGGTATAACCAAAATCTCCATAACGAAATGCATTCATCTTATTAACGTTTGAAGACTTCCTCAGAATTGAAGTATGGAAAGTTCTGAGCGACGAACCTGAGCTTTAAAGCATAAAATGAATAAAAAAAAATGAAGGTATAAACGATTACCCAGTAGCATCGCAGTGGAGTAGGTAAGCCACAAATCTCGTTCGTGAACTGAGGGAAGTAAACCCCCTGAAGAGCAAAGACCTTGCAGGTGAAGAGATACACAACCAAATGACGAACATAGAAAACTATATCTACACAATATCAAAGGTTTATATAATTATTCAAAGGACCCCAGAAAACCTAATACGAAAGGATTGCCACCATCCACTTGGAAAAACCATAAGAGCCAAGCAATGGATCGAGGGGTGGGCGAGTGCAATTAAACCAGTCGTATAACATTAATGGTGCCAAGATCCGAAATAAATTTCATGCGTCCTGTTCGCATATAGAAGAGCGCCATTTAAGCCGAGTAAGCCTGACTGGTAATACGATATCGATGTGCATCTACCACGTGAATGAAATAATGGGACGAAAACCAGTATAAACCATACAACGCAACCATACGTATCATAAAATCTGACGTGGAGAAGACTTACCCCGTCGCCATGAACACAGTACCTCAAATCGAGTTGAACTACACGCTCTACATGTAAATCGATAATGTAATCAAGTTTCACATTAAAATTTGATCTGAAATCTCATGTACAATGATATGCTATCATATCTACGCAGATGTGAAAACAATTATGAATGCCACCTCATCTGACTGCCAAACGCATAAGAAGAGTCATTCATATAATAGTATGTACATTGAATTCAATTTTAATCATTATCAAAGGGATATACATATACGTATTGGGAAAAGTGAGGACATGTAGATTTGAAAGGAGTCCAGAATGCTCGTCAGCATAACCAATTCAAACCCATCGTATATAATTCATGAGAAAGGACCGGATGGCCAAGAGCAAATAAACATCCAAGTAAAGGTTAACTATAGGTGTTATATGGTACCCTAATAGAAAATAAAATGATACACATTCACTCCATACTTGGATTTAGAATAACATAAAACCAGTTAAAGAGGAAGTTAATAGAGAGTTCTTGGGGTTATGGTGTTATGATGAAATGAATCTTGTTTAGAGAATTAGGGTTTCATGATAAACCTATGCTTAAAAGCCTGAAATTCTTGGAGAAAAAAAAAAAAAAATTGTGTAAATGGGAGGTGTGAAAAATGGTATCAGAGCTCACGTTATAAAACTGGGCTGGTGACATTGTGCTCACTGTTGCTGTGTGCTCACTGTATAAAATTATTTTTGTGAAAAAAAATTTATTTTTTTTATTTTCACCGATCTGTGCTATGTAGTGTACAGTGGTGCTAAAATGATGGCAGAAGGTGACGAAATTTATGTTGATCTGCGTGATGAGGAAAATGCACCAGATCCGAATGTGCCCATGATGGCTATGTTGCAGGAATTCCAACAAGAATTGGCTGAGATAAAAGGCCAGAATGAAAGATTGTCATTAGCCAGTGAGGAGCAGGAAAAGCTCATCAGGGAATTAACTTCGCGGAAGAGCCAGGAAGGCGAAGGTTCCGGAAAGAGGGAAACTGATGAGTCTAATGAGGAAGATGCTATTAGACATCAGAATAAGCAGAAAAAGGAATTACAAGGGGAATTCCAGAAAATCAAACCTCCCTCCTATGATGGAGAGAAGGAGGAAGATGCTGAAGCCTAGTTGTTGAATATGATTAAGTATTTCTAGGTTTATGAATATGAAAGCAATCTGAAGGCCAGATTAGCTGTCTACCAGCTACAAGGTAAGGCTAACTTGTGGTGGGAGGAGACAAAGATGGTGCATGCCATTGATGAAAAGACAGTTACTTGGGAAGATTTCCAGGTTAAATTCAAAAATCGCTACTTGAATGAGCATTACTATGATGACAAAGAAAAGGAATTTCATGAACTTAGACTGGGACAGCTCACTATCGATGATTTTTTTACTAATTTTACCAATCTGCTGAGATATGTACCCTACATAAGGGAAGAAAAGGAAAAAGTACAAAGGTTTCTGAATTGTTTGCCTGCGGTATACAAAGAGAAAATCGAGTTTGACAACCCAAAAAAAATGGACGAAGCTGTTAGAAAAGCCAGATTATGTTACCAACAGTTCAAAGGAAAAACTGAACAGGGGAAAAGCTTGGTAAATAAGAATGAGTTCAAAGGGAGGAAGCAGAAACCAACCTATTTGAATAATTTTGGCAGAGATCATCAGCGAAACAAGTTTAATAAACCCAAAGAAAGTCAAACTTCTCAGTCCCAAGTGGCTTCTAAACAAATAGATGGAGACAGTAAAAAGGAAGGAACAGTCATAATGAAGGAAACCTTGAAATGTTGGGGCTGTGGAGAACCTCATCTTCTGAGGGATTGTCCTCATCGAAATATTCAGATGATTATGAGAGATCGAGAAGCCACTACAGTAAATGACATAGCTAGAAATATACCAACTATCAGTGCAGCCTTGGAAAATCGACAAGCAGAACATCAAGCTACCATGGTGGAAATAGAGGGTTAGATTTCTGACCTAGCTGTTACTGTTTTGATTGATCCAGGTGCTTCTTTGAGTTACGTTAGTCCAAAAATAGTAGAAAAATGTAACCTAAAAGCTGAAAAATTTCAGCAGTCATGGTTGGTACAGCTGGCCACTGGAACTAAGAGAAAGGTAACACATAAACTATCCCGGGCATAAATCAAATTGAATGATTTCCAAACATAAGTAAATTTGAACATCCTACCCTTAGGTTCATATGACCTAATGATAGGAATGGACTGGCTAGAAAAGAAGAAAGCTTTGATGAATTGCTGGGATAAGACTTTGCATTGTGTAGATGAGGAACGGAAACCTTTTATTCTCAAAGGAAGACCAAAACCTATCTCTGTAAGACAAATATCAGCACTGCAATTAAAGATAATAGCTAGGAAAGGATATCTGGTTTATGCAGTCCATGTGGAGAACATGCAATAGGAAACTGAAGAAAATCTGTTGGATGTATTACCAGTAATAACGGAATTTAAGGAAGTTTTTCCAGATGAGATCCCTCATCTTCGCCCCAAAAGAGAGATTGATTTTTCAATCGATCTAGTTTCGGGAGCAGTACCTGTTTCCCAAGTCCCCTATCGAATGAGTCCCCCTGAACATATGGAACTGAAAATGCAATTGCAAGAACTGTTAGATAAAGGGTATATCAGACCGAGTGTGTCTCCTTGGGGAGCACCGGTGCTGTTCGTGAAAAAGAAAGATGGCACTTTTCGGATGTGCATTGATTATCTCCAACTGAACAAGTTGACCATTAAAAATAGATACCCTTTGCCTCGAATTGATGATCTTTTTGATCAAGTGAGAGGAGCTTCAGTATTTTCGAAGATTGACTTAAGAACTGGTTATCACTAGCTCAAAATCAAGGAAGAAGACATCAGCAAAACATCCTTTCGAACCAGGTATGGTCACTACTAATTTGTAGTCCTACCTTTTGGATTGACAAATGCCCCTACCACATTCATGTGCCTAATGAATAGTGTGTTAAACAAGTACTTGGATAAATTTTTCCTTGTGTTCATAGATGATATCTTAGTCTACTCAAAAAGTGAGGAGGAACATAAAGAACACTTGAGGATAGTATTGCAAACTCTAAAATAAAATCAGCTATATGCCAAGTTTAGCAAATGTGAATTTTATAAAGATAAGATCCAATATTTGGGTCATATTATTTCTGAACAAGGCCTTGCTATTGACCCTGAGAAGATAAAGGCTATAAAGGAGTGGCCAGTCCCAACGGATGTTTCTGCAGTGAGATCATTCATGGGGATGGCTGGCTATTATTACAGATTTGTGCAGAGGTTTTCTGCCATAGCACATCCCATCACATCATTACAAAGGAAAGGTGTCAAATTTGAGTGGACTGAAAAATGCAAAAACAGATTTGACCTCTTGAAACTGAAACTTACTACAGCCCCATACTGAAGATTTTAGATCCTGACAAAGAATTTGTCGTGTGTACAGATGCCTGTAGAGAGGGGTTGGGAGGAGTTCTCTTGCAGGAGAATTCAGTTATTGCATATGAATCTAGGAAATTGAAGATACATGAACAGAATTATAGTGTTTATGATTTAGAATTAGCTGTTGTTATCCATGCTTTGAAAATGTGGCGACACTATCTCCTTGGAAAGAAATTTACCTTGATGACCGATCATATTAGTCTCAAATATTTCTTTTCCCAAACTGATTTGAATGCTATACAAGCCAGATGGCTGTATTTTCTAAGTGAATTTGACATGGACATAAAACATATCAGAGGGAAAGAAAAAAAAATTGCTGATGCATTGAGTAGAAATGCTTGTCAGAATATCAATAGCATTGGAAGTAGTGCACAGATTGATGTGGAAAAATTGGTGGAACAGGCAGCAAACCAAGATCCAAATTATGAAACACTCCTGGTGAAAATTCAGAAAAATGAGAAAACTAATTTCACTCAAAACAAAAAGGGGCTAATCTGCTATAAGAACAGATTGTATATTCCCAATGTGGAGTCCTTAAAAAGAGAAATTTTGGATGAATATCACAAACAACCATATGCAGGACATGCAGGATATCATAAAATGTTAACAGCCCTGAAAAAGAAGTTATTCTGGCCAGGAATGAAGAGAGATGTAGCAGAATATTTAAGTAGATGCATGGAATGTCAACTAATCAAAGTTGAGCATCAGCATCCAGCGGCTCTTTTAAACCCTTTACCAATTGCAGAATGGAAGTGGGACACCATTTCCATGGATTTCATAACAAGATTACCCAAAACCAAACATCAACAGGATTCATTAATGGTGGTAGTGGACACTTTAACAAAAGCTGCACATTTTATACCAGTGAAATCTACCTTTGGAATAGCTCAAGTAGCAAATGTGTTTCTGAAGGAAGTAGTAAGACTTCATGGGATTCCGAAGGTGATTATTTCTGACCGAGATGCTAAGTTTACAGCAGCTTTTTGGAAATGACTGTTTGGAGGGATGGGTACTAAATTGAATTTTAGTACTGCTTACCACCCTCAGACAGATGGTCAAACGAAAAGAAATAATCAAATTTTGGAGGACATGCTGAGAATGTATGTGATGGATAGACCGTCAAAGTGGGAAGATTATTTGCACTTAGCTGAATTCACCTATAATAACAACTACCAATCCTCCATTAAAATGAGTCTGTTTGAGGCACTGTATGGAAGGAAATGTCGTACTCCTTTGAGCTGGAGCCAGCAAGAGGATAAACTAATGTTGGGACCAGATGCTTTACAAGAGATGGAAAGAATTGTCAAACAAATACAAAGAAACATCAAGACAGCACAAGATCGTCAGAAAAACTATGCTGATAAGAAAAGAGTGCATCAAGAATTTAAAGTAGGGGAGCATGTGTACTTGCGTATTAAACCCAAAAAGAGCACACTTTATGCTGGAAGTTGTGCAAAACTAGATCCTATATATTGTGGTCCTTTTGAGATATTAGAAAGGGTGGGACCAGTGGCTTACAAACTGGCCTTACCACCCAATGTTAGAGTTCATTATGTGTTTCATATTTTGTTATTAAAAATATATGTGCATGATGCTTCTCACATAGTTGATTGGAATGTTGTACAGGTGGACCCAGAAGGGGAGTTTCTACCAGAACCGCTTCAAATATTGGAGCGGGAAGAAATTGAATTGAGAAACAGAACAGTAGCAAGAGTAAAGGTCCAGTGGAGGCACTTTACTGCTGAAGAAGCTACCTGGGAAAGAGAAGCTAAAATGATGGAAAGATATCCATTTTTGTTTGAAAAATGAACTCTAGTAGTTGAATAATAACACTGAGGATGGTGTTTATTTTCAGAGGGGGAATATGTAACACCTCCAATTTATGTGTTTAAATTTCAAAACTGGACATTTGAACTTTAGTTCTAAGGGGAGTGGACCCCAAAGGATAAGTATTTTGTGAATGTAATTAAATATTTAATTTGAGGAAATGAATAAAATTATTGTGTGCAGATTGACCAAAATGAGATTTATGAGATCACTTACTAAATCCATGAGGATGGATAAGGCAACTAATCCCCAGAATCTTTCAAAAATCCTTGAAAGAAACTATTCTAATTTAGATTTTTGAGGAAGAATCTAAAATTCCCCAATGATGAGGAAATTAGTTGGGAAGAGGTAAAAGGCTGGAAAAGATGAGGAAAGCATAAAAACAGCTTTAAAGAATCCCAAAAATGGGAAGCCTAGGCAAACAGGAAGAAAAGCATCCTGATATTCTGGACGCAGAATTAGAAACATGCTTTGGGGAAAAATAACTTAAATAAGCTGCTTCTAAACAGATTAGAGGGTGATCTGTTCTAGGAGGTGATCTTAGCTCGGGGGTGAGTTCTGGGAGACAGAAGGACTCTAAGGTTGGGAGGTTGGTTGACTGCATGAGTGGTATGTCTCTAAGTTGCATTGTGTTTTTTTCTTACTATGGTATGAATTGGCTACATATAAAAAAAATTGATTATAGGGTATTAGATTTATTAGTACTACCTTTAACAAAATTAATCATAAGGCATTCACCCTTATAATTCTGTATGGTGGTAGAGAAAAATTCTGTAGAGTAGAATCCAACAGAGAGTCTAAACCAAGGTTGGTTTAAATATGAGGATACATATCCTCTACAGATAATTTACTGTAAATTTCTTCTGTTCTATTTTCACCTAATTGTGAACATGAGTAGGTAAATTAAAGAGAATTTCTCCAAAGTCTCTAAACAAACCGTTAAGGTAAAAGAATTGGAGATTTCTAAAATCTCATGAAGCATAACTTTGTAACCTTAATCTGTTTCTGGGAAAAATGGAGCAGTGAGAATGTAAATGCATAGAATGCAGAATTAATTATTTAGTAATTATTAAGTAAAGAGCAGGGAGGTATAATATTTTTAACAGTTAATATAACTATTATGCCCTTAACCAAGATTAAATGGAAAAGTAGAAGACCTTAATGCTGTAACAAGTAATTAAGTAGCAAGGGAATGAATCCCAAACCATGCTCAGTTCTACAGAATTTCCTAGAACTAGAGAGCTATGTATGCAAGAGATGTGAATAGCTATAAGAAAATGAAAAGAAGATCCAAATAGAATTATATAACATGGAAAACAAGAAGAGTATGGAAACCTACCAGCATATAGTCCTGGTATTTCATACATATTTATTTATATATAAATAAGAATGGACACAAAAAACTATGCATGCAATTATATGTATAGACAGATATTAGTAAAATAATTTCAATGTAAACATGAGTAGAGGGAGTCTGTTAGCCATGACACTAGTACAAGTTTAGAGATATCTAGCTACAAAAACTAATGAGTAGATACATCAAAAGAGAAGTTAAAATGAAATATGACTCCCAAAAAATTCTGAGAGTCTATTATAAGAGTCATGCAAAACATAAATAACTGAGGAGTCTGTTACACATTGAACAACATTAGTCCTACAGAGAATTACATCATATACATTCACTGCTATGATAATAAAATTAAACAAGGATTAATTCCATTGTGTTAAATCGTATACACAAATCACTCCATGCGAGGAAGCAGGAGACAATCCATATAAATTTGAGTTGTAGCTTCGTTATAATTATGTCTACATAAGAAAATATGTGAATATATATATACAAAAGTCGCAATACATGCTATAATAGTCTGAGCCTATAAGGCTAGGGTCTGAGGACCGAAACCCTTATCCCAATAAAAACAAATTTAAAAGCGCACCAACATACAAACGAAACATATTAACAATCTGACTCTGACAGAGTCTCGTTCTTCAACGAACACTGGTGAAATCATAATAGAGAAATGATTCTACATCAGATGAAACAACACAACGAGAGGGTGATAGTATTTCCATAGCCATACCGACCTGAAACGTCAACATCCATAGAAATGGAAGGGCTCATAACTAATTTCAAAGGCATACAAATGAATCTTCATTGCCTGTGGAAAAAACCAAGTTAAGATGGAAATTAGTTAATAGTGCCATTGCTAGAAAAATGTTCGAATGGAGAAGATGCTCATAAAAACGAGGCGTTACCTGTGAACCAAGATTCTTGGTTCCTACGAGCTCTCTGAAATCAAAAATTGTAAACAGAGTATTGATTAAATTGAAACCCTATAGGATAATAATAGAGGGAAATAGAAATATATGTACATATAGGAGGAAAATCGAACCTCACGAAGTCCGAGTGAAGGACTATTGATCTCTTGAAGCGAGGCAAAGCAAGTAGATTGGGACGCTACATAGTATTAAAAAAATAAATTAGTTATCATTCAATGAAATTGACAGAAGAGCAAAGTCGACAATAAATCAGAAATAGAATACAACGAAAATTTTGCAGAGAGGGTATAACCAAAATCTCCAGAACGAAACGCATTCATCTTATTAACGTTCGAAGACCTCCTCAGAATTGAAGTATGGCAAGTTCTGAGCGACGAACCTGAGCTTTAAAGCATAAAATGAAAAAAAACAAACGAAGGTATAAACGATTACCCAGTAGCGTCGTAGTGGACTAGGTAAGCCACAAATCTCCTTCGTGAACTGAGGGAAGTAAACCCGCTCAAGAGAAAAGACCTTGCAGGTGAAGAGATACAGAACCAAATGATGAACGCGGAAAACTGTCTCTACACAATATCAAAGTTTTATATAATTATTCAAAGGACCCCAGAAAACCTGATATGAAAGGATCGCCACCATCCACTTGGAAAAATCATAAGAGCCAAGCCACGGATCGAGGGGGTGGCGAGTGCAATTAAACCAGTCGTATAACATTAATGGTGCCAAGATCCGAAATAAATTTCATGCGTCCTGTTCGCATATAGAAGAGCGCCATTTAAGCCGAGTAAGCCTGACTGGTAATACGATATCGATGTGCATCTACCACGTGAATGAAATAATGGGATGGAAACCAGTATAAACCATACAACGCAACCATACGTATCATAAAATCTGACGTGGAGAAGACTTACCCCGTCGCCATGAACACAGTACCTCAAATCGAGTTGAACTACACGCTCTACATGTAAATCGATAATGTAATCAAGTTTCACATTAAAATTTGATCTGAAATCTCATGTACAATGATATGTTATCATATCTACGTAGATGTGAAAACAATTATGAATGCCACCTCATCTGAATTCCAAACGCATAAGAAGAGTCAGTCATATAATAGTATGTACATTGAATTCAATTTTAATCATTATCAAAGGGATATACATATACGTATTGGGAAAAGTGAGGACATGTAGATTTGAAAGGAGTCCAGAATTCTCGTCGGCATAACCAATTCAAACCCATCGTATATAATGCATGAGAAAGGACCGGATGGCCAAGAGCAAATAAACATCCAAGTAAAGGTTAACTATAGGTGCTATATGGTACCTTAATATAAAATAAAATGATACACATTCACTCCATACTTGGATTTAGAATAACATAAAATCAGTTAAAGAGGAAGTTAATAGAGAGTTCTTGGGGTTATGGTGTTATGATGGAATGAATCTTGTTTAGAGAATAAGGGTTTCATGATAAACCTATGCTTAAAAGCCTGAAATGCTTGGAGAATTTTTTATTTTATTTTTTTTGTGTAAATGGGAGGTATGGTAGATTAGGTTAATACAAAGAGTTCTTGTTTTGATCTTGCCCTTTGCCCATGCTCATCAAATTGTTTCAAATTTCTCGATAGTTTGATATATGCTATTTAGGAGTTCCCTCTCCATATATTGATTTTTTTGTTTATCTTATGTGTTTTCTCAAAAATATGAAGGTGGATTTCTTAAGTTAGGAGTTCTAATGCTTCTATGTACCACTCGATTGTTCATCTTGTATGTTTATCAGTTTTAGTATTTTTCATAGATATTAATGGTTTTCCCTCCTGTTGTAGCCTCTACAATACCCTCCAAAAATACAAAAAAAAATATAATAACACACACTTCAAAATTTTTGGAGCCCCCTTTGAAACTAGAAAGAAAAAGCTAAGTAAAGTTTTCAAGGGCAAATCGCTAAGTCGCGAATCCATACTTTAAAACAATTGCGACCCCTGCAACCTATGGGACCCCGCGACCTTAGGGTCACCGGGTCACTAGGTCGTAGGTTTCGGGATTAAAAAAATTTGCGACTCATGCGACCTGTGTGACCCAGCGACCTAGGGGTCGCCAGGTCGCAAGATCACAAGGAGAAGTAATTAAAGAAATTTGCGACTCAGCAACCTTGCGACCCAGCGACCTTAGGGTCGCGAGGTCGCAAGGTCACATATCTCCTAACTCTATCAATTTGTGACCTCATTAAGTGCTTGCACGTGCGACCCCTTTTTAAAAGGGTAGGTCGCTAGGTCGCATTTGTCACTGGCAGCGAAAATTTAGAAATTGCTCTGACAGGTCGACTGACACGTTTTCTTCCGGGTAAGTTGCTATTTCCTCTCTGATTTTCCTTCATGAGTTTTTCTTTCCCAAATCTGGCCTCCCCATCGTCTTAATTATCATCTGGTGAAGCTGTGGGTTTTTTCTGTTGAGTTTTCACGTTGTTTTGTTTCCCTGTTATCACCATAAACCTCGAGGTCACCTTTTTCTTGTCCAGCCCCTCATGGCTTCATCCTATCCTCAGCCTGGACCCCTTCCAGCCTTGTATGCTTCCCATTAGAAAAGAGATAGACCCCAAACCTCGCGCGCTCGAAAACCCCGGGCAGGCCCTAGTGCGACCTGCGACCCGGTGACCCAGTCGCAAGGTCACAAAGTCGTGCGGTCTTCTGTTTTTAGAAGTTAGCAACCCTGCGACCCAGCGACCTAGTCGCGAGGTCGCGAGGTCGCATATGAGTTCTTCTTTTTTAATCAGCGACCCTGCGACCCCAAAAAAAAATAGTTAATTAAATTCTGCATGTGTAGACTGTATTCAGCTCATTATCATCATGTCCTTCTCATCCTAGGATTCTTTCCTGAATGCAACAGGTGAATTTGGAGCAGACACGATACCGGTCCTCTCTGACTCTAGCGACATGGCACCCCCAGTGTCCTGGAAGAAAGGCAACCAGGTGGTGGAAGAAGAGTCAGACACAGACACGCAAACGTCCCCTCCACCAATATACAGAGACACCCTTTGCACCTTCGCAAAAGGGGACAACCTGAGATGGTATGAAGTATACCACGAGTTCGCTATAACAGAAGATGAGTTTCCAGAAGATCTCCCAGACCGGGAAATATACCTAAAGGTCAAGAAATCCAAATTACATCTAGCAGGGGCACATCCAGCCATCTTCCCGTGCCCAGAAATATTATACTGGATCATACAGAAAATGGATCCCAAGAGGTTCGTGATCCGAGATAGCGAAGGTAAAGCTTTCGTGACGTTGGAGGGCTCAGACGCCCAAGTCTACTACTCGCTACCCAACTAGAGGAAAACTTTACCCCGAGATGGGCTTCTGCCCATGAAGTACCTGTGGTTGATACAATCAGGAACTGGTGGGTGGAACTGGACAAATTTAAATTCAAGAAAGACCAGGAGTACCCGGTGGCCGGTGTGAGGAAAGTGTATAAATTAGTGGCCGCCATGCTTTGCAGATTGTACGGACGTCTAGACGCCACCACCTTCAACGGCACATGGGCAACTATAATGGAATATGTAACGGTGCACGACACTCGTTTCAACTGGGCTGGTATGTTAATGGGCTCAATGCAAAAAAAATTGGCTTCGGCTTTAGCCCCAGATGAAGGAATGCCGTCAGAGTTTTATATGGCTTCGTATCTATTAGATGTTGTCTGTGCCCGGTTGCATTTTGAGGGATGGCCACATAACTGGGACTCCACACAGACTCGAGCAATCCATTTGCAGACCAAGGTGTTCTGGGAATCTAGGTACAAGCCAGATATTGAGCAAATCTCTCAGATATTCATTCCCGCCCTTTACCGGAAGCTATTTGGTCAAGACACCCCCTGCATGTCCTGGCGAGTGATGGAGACACTAGGCCAGGTGGCGCACTGGTTTCCATTCGCTGAATATACAATCATCCGAGTATTTGTCACATTCAAAGCACCACATGCTCTACCTAGGTTTGTTACCGATAAGGTGCTTATGCAGGAGGTATGTTTCCAGATGACCTCGGGTTTCTCCAGTGTCCTTTGCAAAGGAAAGAAGAAACCTTGGCCCGCTCTACCCCTCACCATCGGTGCTTATATAGTCAAGGACTTCAGAGAAGTAGGGGCTGAAGGGGAAGAGATAAAAGGTTATCAATTTAGAAATCTGGATTACCGAACATATGACCCGGTCAAGATAGTTCCTGAGCAGTGTAAGAGGGCCAAGTTTAAATGGAGCTATCAGCATGTGGAACGCCCGGCAGAGGATGAGAAAAGAAACTGGTACAACGTAGACAGGTGACTAGCTCCGGGGATTGACTCTGACCGAGAAGAAGAGGATCACAAAAATTTAGAAGACAGGAGCCATAAACTAGGAGGCTCTTCTTCCTCTCGGGATAAGAAAACCCGGACCAATACAGGGCCTGACACCTCGGATCAGCTAAGAGGAGCAGAGGCCCAAGCCAAGAAGGAAGAGGAAAAGAAAATGAAGGAGGATGAAGAGAAACGTAGAAAATATTCAAAGACAGAGCGGAAAAGGAAACAGGCCGAGGAAAAGGAAAGACAGGAAAAGGAAGCACATGCGGCGGCAGAACAAGCACTTAAGGAAGAACTTGACAAAGCTGAACGTCAAAAGAAGGTAGACCAAGCTGCCGTAACAGAGCGAAAAAGAAAAGTTGAAAGAGAAGCAGAGGCAGAGACAGAACGCAGGAAGAAGGAGGAACATGACAAGGCGGAAGCTGAGCGCCGACAAAAGGAGGAAGGAAAAGGACGAAGGCAGGATGAAGAGGATGAACTAATAGAGGACATCGACATATCTCCCCTGGAGATCCCTCCGAGTGGCACGAAAAGTATCCTCTCTGATGACGATTTTCCTGGGGAACAAGAAGAAGAGGTCTTCGACCTGACTAGATTGACATTTGACCAATTCTCCTTCAAAATACGGCAAGAGAAAAGAAAATCCTTGGCGCAAAGCCATCCCGCCATATCTACGGTCGCCACTGGAAAGGACATAGTCCTGGATACAAGGACTAACCCTGTAATGATAGCATCAGCAGGCACCGCTTTTGCCGCGGCCATGGAGGAGAATGTCACTAGAATGAGCAGGGAGATTATTTCCCTACAAAACAGGCTAAAAGCAGCGGAACAGGAGAAATCAGTACTGGAGAGTGAAGTGCGACAGCTCCAAAGTAAGTCTTCCCAAGTCAATGAGGTTCCACTGGCGACCATGAAATAATGTGATGTATTGGAAATGACCATGAGGCAAGTATATAGAGAAATGCTCACCCTAAAACAAACAGTGGCCCCATTGGCAGAGGCACGAGCGGAAACCAAACAGAAGCATGAGCAGCTCAAGGAGGCTTCGGTTGCTTTGGACAGAATGATAAGCTGGATAGCGCAGTACCATCAAGCTCCCAAAAATTTGCCTAGGAAGGATTGGAGTCACACCCAAGATGCCAAAGTACAAATCCGGATGAAGATGCAGTCCAAAGACAAGCTGGCCAAAGATTTGGACAAAGTGATGTCTGCATATAATCATCTGATCAGTGGTATAGACTCCATGAATGCTCTTCATCACATTCCTTCGTTAGGGGCACTGGACGAAAATAAAGACTAGGAGCAAGTAGATCAGGAAATCGAGTCGTTTCTGCAACCCGTGAGACAAGCTGCTGCCGCACCAGAAGTTGAGGCATCACAAGAGAACCTAAGTCGATTTCTTGTCACTCCAGTACAAATCTATACCAAGCTTGCCTCCCTCTCAATCCAGATCTCCCAGAAGAAGGAAACTCTGATACCGAATGCCCTGGAATGTATGCACCGATTAAAAGAGGAAATCCCTCTAGTCTCCCCTATAGCAGCAGATTACCAGACATGGCGAGATTTCCTCAAGGGGAAGAAGATTGATGCTCCAAATCTCTCAATCACACGACCACCTCCATAGCTAAGTTCCTTCGGTCGCAGGTCGCGATCGTCCCCGGGTCGTAGGTCGCGCATACCCCTTAGTCGCAAGTTGCACCTACACCTGAGTCGCAAGTCGCAATCACTTCCGCAGGTCGCAGGTTGCATGTTCTTCCAAGGTCGCAGGGAAGCTGAACCGTCGGGAAGTCGAAGCGTCGGAAAGCCGAAAGGGCGTGTCTTGAATCTATAAATACCCCTGCGGGGTACATAGTTAGGGGCTCCTCTTTTGGGGATTGAAGAGCGATATAACATTGCAATTGAAGGGTTATACTCTTATGCATATGTAATACAGATACTTGTTAAAACCCCTTTGTTGGATGATGTGTTTAGCTATGACAATACTGTGTGTATTCTGCGTATATCTTTAGAATATCGTATGATTAATGAATGTTGTGTTCTTAATAGTATCATTCATGCTCCATAGTTATCTGTGTTTTTGTTTGATGATGTTCAATTCTACCATTTGTTCTTACAATGAATGTTGATGAGCTATTTTATTAGCATTTCGTTGCATTTTTCGGAAAGTTAAGGGATACTCTCGCCATAAAGAACTGTTTCTTTGGTGGTTAGATTGTCTTGCATGCATTACCCCATAGATGTGTTGCTAACGACACTTCCTGGGCGTATGCATTTTGTTCATTACCTTGCTACACACAATGTTATATATCAGTTTGATACATCAGTCATGTATTCTGTATCATGTGGATAAGTGTATGTCTGCAGATTCGATCAGGTTCTTTGAGACCGAAGAGAAAGTCATTTAAGCGGTAGCCGGACCCAGAGCCCGGACGGGATCCCTATTCCAAACGGTTCAAAGTCTAATTGGGACTTTCTACCGAGGAGATCGCCTACTGTTGGCCGGACATATTTTCCCGTCAACACCTCCCTCATGAATTATTGCTTCAAATTATAGATGTATAATACCTCTTACTCTTTTCACAAAAATCAATTTTCACCTCATACATCACCTAAAGGATCCATTAAACTTGCTAAATCAACCATGCAATACACTATGTTACATCATTTAGACACCCTAAAATTCGTCTCACCCCATAGCCCTATTGATTTAATATTATTTCATTCCACCTATCCTACTTGATCATGTTACCCCAACCCAAAACAAACAAACAAACCTACACTTAGCAACTAACCTAAAATCAATCATCCATAGCGAAAAGCTCACATCCTTCGTACAATAGAGATAGCCCTCTCTGAGTCCAAGAAGGCTAGGTCCTAGGACTCCAAATACTGGTCTGATGTTACCGTGTCATGTGGTTATCCAATCTGCGAAATCACAAGACACTAACAACCGGTAGTTGATAGTTGCATTCCTAGCACTACTTACTCTGAGCAACTGCACCCTGCATAATTTATCCTAGTTAGTTTATCCTAGTTATTTTATGCCCTCTTGAATATCCTCCCTATATAAATTATTTCATGGTGAACCTAAGAATAAATAAAAGATACTTGGTTGTATAATGCAAGGCTAGTAGCCTATAGGGGCATTCCCAACACTGCTTACTCGTACCGACTGCAAAGTGGAATGGAAATCAACTTCAATATAAGTATACTCAAAGGAAACTTTGAAATTATGTTTATGTAGGATTATCTTTTTTGAGAAAAAAATGGTGTGTTGGAGCTTTAGAAATATGGAATTACTTGAGAATGGGTTGTTGGAGCTTAAAAAACAAGGTATTATCATCTTTTATGGAAATTAAGAAGAAGAAGGTAGGACCAAAGGTAAACTTATTTCTAATTTTCTTTTAGTTGGATGGTTGGGGCTTTATTTGCATTTTGTCTTGTTTTATTTAGTTTTTAATTTTTTTTCGAAATTGAATTTTCTTATTGTTTATATTAAAGTTTATGGTTATTGCTGCATTGTAGAGAAAGTTATGAAAAAAGAGAATTTAATTAAATTATGTTGTTGAGAACTTATGTGTATTTTGATTGAAGATCTTTACATTTAGGGTGAACACTTCACCCATCCTGAGGCAGAGGAAGCTTAGGCTAATATAGGAAGAGTGCATACCATGAATATATGAATAAGAAAAATTATAGCCCTTAAAAATTATCACAAAGACGAAGAAAAATATGAAGATAATTGAACTCAAAATTAAAATTAAGATTTTAGTGGAAATTTAAGGGGATAAATTGACTAGGTCACGAGTTAAATGAAATTAAGAATTAATTTAATATAAATAATTAAATAAATTGAAGTAGTTATTAGAGATATGGAATGAAGTGTTGATGATTTAATTAAGTCAAATAGATGGATAGATTAAATTTAATTTTTAGAATTATTATTCATTTAAAATAAATAAGTTAATTATTTAAGAGGATTGTGATTAAGGTAATGTAAAATTATAATTGGATTAAAAAATTTTATTATAAATTTAGGAATGAAAAGATGAAAATAGATAAACTAAAATGACAAAAGTAGAAGCTAAGGTCGGGAGAGAGAAATTTAAATTTTTTATTTTTATTGGAAGATTTTAAATAATCAAATTAGGGACTGGAGACAAGAACTAAGAAGAAATATGGAAATAATGATGGAAAATTTTAATAATCACAACTGAAGATGGGGGGAAAGGAAAATTAATATGATTAAAACGAAGAAAAGTTAAATAAAGAAGGAGAATAGAGGATTTTATAAAGAGGTTGGGGGCAAAGTGAAGAGTAACAAATTAAGAAGGTTTAGACATGGGAATAGAGGAAGGGTGTTTAGAATATATAAAGTGGTGAGTGGGCTTCCATGAGTGACTCAATTGATAACCATCATCACGGTTAAATTTATTCGGATTCTTTTCAGTTTCGAGGGCTTCTAGAATGACCCAATTGGAATGAAAGGGAGTAGATGCTAAGATCTTAGATTTTTCCAAACAAACAAGGTGTTTGGTACATCAAAAAAGGAATATTTTCCAATTATTTTATGGTTAGTGTTAGCCATGTGTTCTTTCAAACCATTTTTGAAGGATAACCCAGTTTTACCTATGTAAGATTTTCCACAAGAGCACGGGATGTCAAAGACTCTGAGACCTAACACAGGTTCTCGAATATCCTTGGATAAGGTAAGACATGATGTCATCGACTCTGATACCTAACATAGGTCCTCTAATATCCTTGGATTATATGAAGAGTTGGATAAGGGTTCATTGTGAGTTGAAGAAAGTTTTAATATTATTTCTAGAGAGTATCCTTGATAGATGAAAGATAACTCCTTGAATGTAAGGAATGGTTACCTTTGCTAAGAGAGCGTAACTCCTCATGGTTAGTTGAGGTTAACATAGGCCCCCTCTCTTCTAGTCAACCTATCTTCCCACCCACCCTCCTTCACGGTGTGTTGCGACATTCCATCTTGCGAATTTAAAATCGACTACATTTATGCTCTTCATTCTTGTCATAATGATAATATATCAATCAACATAAATAAAAATATTGGGATCGAAAATGGGAGCTTTTGTTGAGAATATCTTAATAACAATAAATCCTCCAAACCTTTTGATTCAATTTTTGAATCAGTAAATAGTAATAAATATTTTTCTGATAATCCATCTTCTCCTAATTCTAATTTGTCTTTCATTAATCCTTATCCAACTTGGGGTCCTCATCTAAACTATAATTTTTTATTTAACCCTAACCCTAGTTGTTCTAACTTTATTAATAACTTCTCTAACAATAATTCTAATAAATTATATCTCATTATTAATAATTATAATTCTCCTAACAATAAGTCTTCTCTCATTATTAATAATTATAATTCTTCCACTCCCCCCTCCTAATCAAAACCTTCCTAGCCAAATTTCTCATGGCTTCCTCCCTTCCACGCTCAATCCCAACCCTCACACCCTCCTTCCTCTCCTAACACAAAGGTTGTAAACCTCTCAATGGTAGTGCTTGATGCCCTATCATTAAGCCTTCTTGAGAAAGGTTTTATCTTTTCCCCTATTCCTTGTTCCATTCCCTAAGAGGACGTCATTTTATCTATTGAATACATCTCACATTTCCTTCCCTCCTATTCATCAGAAGATCTTGGCCAAGAATTTGGTCCCATTCTTCAAAAATCCAAGATCCTTAAACTTAACCTCTCTAAGGATGAATTTATGGCCCTTCATCTACTCAAATCCAACACTAATATTCTAATTCTTAAAGCTGACAAGGGTAATGCCTTTGTTGTTATGAACTCCTTGGATTACCATTGTAAGATGATGGATCTTATTTCCTCCTCCTACCATCCCTTATCTAAAAACACCCTCCAATCCATTTCCAGCAAGGTCACCGAAGCCATTAAATCCTCTTCCCTTGACCCCGCCACCCAGAAGCGCCTCATTCCCCTTTACCCCATCACCCATCGAATTTACGGTCATCTTAAAAATCATAAGCTGGATATCCCCTTAGGAATATCATCAGTGCAATAGGAGGTCCAAACCATGCCATTTCCAAATACCTTTCCAATAAGCTTTGCCCCCATTCTCACCATTTTTCCTCCTTTATGAAAGACTTCTTCAATTTCATTATGCACATCGAGACACTTAAACTTGATAAAAATGACTTCATGGTTAGCTTTGATGTCATTTCATTATTTACCAAGATTCCTATCCCTAAATAAATTCATCGCATTTCTAAGCTTGTTGATTCTAAAACTCTCAAACTTATCAATATTTGTCTTTCCACTACCTTCTTCACCTATGACGGGGTGTGTTACGAAAAAATTGAGGGAAAAACGATGGGATCCTCTCTTTCCTTGTCTCTCACCTCTCACATGAATCCCTATCCCATCAGGTCTAGCGCAAAAATAATCATACTGATAGATACCTTCATGAAAACTCCCACCATCATCCTGCTCAAAAGTTACTTATTATCAAAATCCTTATGTCCTCAGCCATTCAAATCTCCTCATCCCAATCATTTCCTAAAAAAACCCATATCTCAAGATCTCTTTAGTTTAAACATAAATCCTCATTTGAGATTAATAAGGCATTCCATTCTTGTTTCCATCCCCTTCCTAATAACACTTCAAACTCCCCTCCCATATCCAAGGTAACTCTTCCTTACATTAAAGACATTATCGATCATCTATTCAAAAAAATCTCTAGAAAGAACCTTAAAACCTTCTTCAAGCCCCAATGAACCCTTAGCCAGCTCTTCAGATCAGCCAACGATAAGACTGACCCTATGTTAATACCCACAGTCTCTGACATCCCCTACTCCTCTGGAATATTTTACATAGGTCAAACCGGGTGATCCTTCAAAACTATGTTGAAATAACACCTCAGTGACACTAACCATAACTAAATTGCAAAATCTGCCATTATTAACCACTCCCATTCTACCAAACAACTAATTTGTTTTCACAAATCGAATATCTTAGAATATTTATTTAAATTAATCAATGTTGCTCCTTTTAGAATCTGAGTCCTTTCATGAGTGTTGTCCACCTTTCTTTTTTCCTACACTAATAGTGGTTCATAGCAATCCTGTGATAAAATACTTCCTCCAAGGACCAATCATGATGGAAAACCTACCCTAGCTCTTTTGTCAAATAAATTGTGGAACTTGCTTACTGCTTCCTTAATCTCTATCAAATTTTTCTTTGTAGTCTTCTTGTAATAATTTTTAACAATTAATTTGTTAATATCTACAGAATATGAAATCGTATCTTTAATCTAATTCTCCTCCAACTCTTGGTAAATTTTGGATTTAATGAAATCAACAAATTTCTTTGCCCATATGGCCCTGTTAACTGTGTTCTGTTTGTCTTCCATAACCTCCTCCCAAAAATCTCTGATAGTACTTCTTTCTTCTGATACAATAGTCAAAAAACCCCAAATTTCTTTCATCTCTTTAGAATATTACTGACTATAGTTCTCTCTATATTAATTTCAGAGTCGAATAAAGAAATAATGACACGTGGCACACCGTACAAGTGCGCTCTACCAAACCAGCCCATAATTAGGTCATTGTGAGAGATTGGGCATAAATTTTCCTTGAAAAATCCAAATTGGATCAAACCTATGGAATTGGAAAGAAGACTCAAAGATACTATAGGACCAAAAATCACATATTGTGGATCTAAAATACAAAATATACACCAGGTTCAATATCGAGATCCTAGAAGGCAAGGAGAAGATAGATCATGTGTTGTCAAGGGCTGCAAAGGACCAGACTTTCTAGGGCATCAAAGAAAAGAAAGGTGCAGAAATGGTAAGCTCCAGGTAAGTACATTCTGTATATGCATGTTCATCTCTCAATTTCATTAGGTTCTTTGTATTCTAATTTCTTCTTTTTGTGTAGCACTGACATTTTCTCTGCAAGATGAGCTAAGTTTTGTTGTCATCATGTCATGGGTATTTCCTTCAACGATTTTCGTAGTTATTATATATTAATCAAGATAAGAATCAATGCATGATATAATTTTTTGAAGAGTGAGATAGCGTAGCATGACAAGAGCAGCAATCAAGGTGCATAACAATAGTAAGAATTTGACCACATGAAGTCATCACATGGGCAGCACTGCATACAGTCATTGTAAAGGTATCATTGTACTGACTCATTGTAAAGGAATTATTGCAAAATTTTTACAACAGTCTATCTCTGAAGAAGTGAAGAAGCTATGTCAGGAGGTCTAGGATCATCATTAGGTATTTGTGTCATAGTTGGGTTTATGGTCTACTTTGTCTTCTTCTTCTACATCATTCTATATCATTGTAAAGTGGACCACTTTCCATGGTACAAAAATCCATTCTTCTTTTATTATTCTATAGGTTGGTAGGGTGGTGCTAGGATGGTGCATGAAGTCACCAATAGGTTTAATCCTATCAAAAATTTACGGTGGTAGGGTTGTGATAGGGTGAGTTGTATCTCATTGGCTGTTGGGGCATCCGTTTAGTTGACTACTGAAGAATTTTGGGCGTTGCAGCATCAATCTAGTGGTAGCTCGAGAAGAATTTTTTTCTATATTCTAAGAAGTTGGAGCTTTATTTTCAATTGGAGTTGAATATTAAATAATTATTATAAAACCATTCACGTGGTTTTTTTCCCAGAGAGGGTTTCCACCTTAAAAATTGTGTGCATTTGTGTTCCTTTTTTTTACTGCTATTTTTGTACAAACATTGATAATAACTAAAGATTAACTAATTCTCTAAAAGATTAATAGTAATACTAATTGAAAGAAATGTTGATTCACCCCCATCTCAGTATTTCCAACACGCTAGGCAGCTGGATCAAAATCCTCCATTTCGATCCAACTTTGAATCCCTTGGTTGATAGTTAAATCCATTGGTTGATAATTAGATCCCTCATTGAAGCTCTTGTCTCCTTGTAGTGTGTGAAAACAATGGCTTACACACACAATAGTCAGGGTTTTAATAGGAATTAATGACTCCATGGAGCCCTCAAGCTTCATTGAGCAATAATAACTTGGGTTAAATAAGATCTCAATTCAGGACTATTTTAATCACTCGATCAACCTATTTCTTAGTGCTTGAGTAACTTTATTAAGCACTTAAAAAAGGCTCAATTGAGTGCTTAAAGTCACTCGGTCCAACTCTTTGTTTCATTTAAACATGCCCTCCTTTTGCCAAAATTTTGAACACGACTCCATGGACAGACCCTTAATGATAATTGATTAAATAAGAAAATAAATAAATAAAATATATATAATACAATAGAGAAATTAATTTATAAATGGAAACAAAAAAATTATTTTTTTGTTTAAATTTTATAAAATAATTTTATTATTACAATAAGTCTTGAAAGTAATTTTTGAAAGAAAAAAAAATAGATAAATAATTATAATTATAATCAAAAGTAGTGAAAACACTATTAAAAAAAAATGAAACTTAAATAAAAAAAATACATAAAGACCAAAAGGACAGCATTGGGAGGGATCCTAACACTTGTAATTGATGAGTGTAAAACCCTTCTCTTCAAAATCCTACCCTTACTAGGGTTTTAAAATGTTCACATATAACTTTTATCTCATTTTGGAAAAAATGAGATAAATAGTCAAAATTATGAATTTTGTATAGATATGAAATTTTTGGAGGTTTTTTCTATACTAGCAACACAACTTTTATGGGCATTATATACCTTTCCCCTATTATGGAAAAAATTAGATTTAACCTAAAACAACTTTAGGAGGTAAAACTAGATTTATCCCAACAGCTTATAAATGTATAGTGGGGGTGGAAAATTAGGTAAAATGCGATAAAATGGGATTAAAAGATGTTAAAATGATATCTTTAAATAATATTTGTAGGAATGTATCAGGTGACTAATTTTTAGGTGATAATAACATTTCATTACACTCGGGAGATGGTTGTTCGAGTATGATTGGCTTGAGGAAAAACTATAGTAGATTACCTTTAGTTGGGTTCCATTGATGTAGTATGTTAGGTCCCAATATTACTAGTTTAGTACCTTATTGTTATTAGTGTAGCCCCCTTATTGTTATTGTTGTACCCCTCTAACCCCCATATTGTTATTATTGTTTACTTACATTATTGTTGTTAAGTCAGTTGTGACCCCATGGACCCCTATATATAGAAGGAGGTTTTTTCATTTTTATCATCCAAGAATTGTTCATTTATGTAACATATTGGGGGTTTCCCCCTTGAAGTGGCTGATTTGTAAGGCATTGATATCTCTTTTATTATATTTTTGGAGCTGGTTTCATAACATATGGTACCCGAGATTTGGATTCCAGGGTTTCACCGCTCCAAAGACCTCATCGTGGAAGTTTTGTTATAAATTTTATTATAGGATAGCTTTGAAGCTAAAATTTTTACAGCACGAAGCCAAAATCTTGAGGAACATCGCGGAAAAATTTTAGATCTTGGTTTACAATATTTTTAGAGATATCATCTATGGAACTTAGGGCTTTTGTTAGGCTCCTGAATTTAACCTAAACAGGTAGTTTTGGAATTTTCGCTATAACATTTTTTCCACAAGGATTTGAAAGTTGAAATTTTTACAGAGTGAAGCAAGAATCTGGAGGAACGTCGTGGGAATATTTTAGAGTGTGATCTGCAATATTTTTGGAGATAGGGTGTGTGGAAGTTAAGTGTTTTTCAGGCCCTTGAATTTCATCTCAAAGAGGTGACCGTGGGAAAATCATCATAACTCTCTCTCTGAGCATTGGATTGGAATTATATAAAATTTGGCTGCAAACAAATGGACTATAGTTTCCTTTTTATCAATTTCAGAGCCGAAGAAGGAAACAGTGACACGCGGAACACCGTACAAGGCACTCAACTGAACCAGTCCATAAATAGGTCATTGTGGGATATCGGGCATAATTTTCTCTTGAAGAATCCAAATCAAGTCAGACCTCTGGCATTTGAAGGAATATTAGGTGGGCTACTAAAGGGCCAAATTTCATATATTAAAGATCTTAAATAACAAATATAATTCAATTTCAATATTGAGCTCCTCAAAATCAAGAAGAACGTGTGTATTAGTTTTTTCAAATTCCATAAGTCTTGTTTGAAAAATCCATTTTAAGTGATTCTAAACGCCTATTGAGCATAGATATCAGTATTGGGTTCTAAAATTCCTCCTAAAAATAATTCAACACCCATTAATACCTTAGAGTACTCTACTATGACTCATGAATCTCAAGAATTGCAACATGATCTATCAAAATTACAAGAGCAAGTGCATTAAATTTTGCTCTCGTAAAGAGAAACAAAAAATCAAATGGAATTTTTGAAGAAAGGCATGGAAGTGAAGAAGGATGGTTTGAAGAATATTATGGATGGTTTGAAGAAAGGCATGGAAGATAGGATGGATGGAATGTAAGCTGGCATGGAAGCTAAGATGGATAACATGGAAGAAAAAATGAAAGACAACATGGAAAACATGAAGAATGATCTAAAAGAAGACATGGAATGTTTGACAAAGTTGATACAAGAATTTTTTCCTAATGGAAAAAATATAGTAGAGGAAACTCGTGATGAGAACAAAATAAATGTTGATCGTGATTTCATAAAAGCTAATGTTGGATTGAAGAACCACCATATTCGAAATATGGATATGAGGAAGTTTGATGGTAAGGATCCTGGAACATGGATACTACAGATGGAGAAGTATTTTGATCTCAATAATGTGAAAAACACGCAAAAGGTACGCATTGGAACTTTACGTTTAGAACAAAATAAATTTGTATGGTATCGATGGCTTTGTTCCTATAAAAAAATTGTCATTTGGTCAAATTTTACGGAGAATATGATAGCAAATTATGAGGATATAGAGAGCAACACCTTCTTTAGCCAATTGATAAATCCAAAACAAAAGGGTTCAATGGGGGAGCACATTGAGGACTTCCAAATATTGAATATAAGGGTAACTGATATTCTAGAGGAACATGGGATTGATGTCCTCATAGGGACTTTAAAGGATAACATCGAACATGAAGTTCGTGTTTGGGAACATAATTCATTGGAGAAGGCATTCTGGTTGGCAAGAAAATTGAATGTAAAATTATGGCAACAATGAAGCCTACCACTCAAATCTATAGAGATGGAATTGTTGCTACTCCTAGACTTCCAGAACCTACAAGGTTGACACCACAACAATTGGAAGAAAGAAGAAAAAAAGGGCTTTTCTACAGTTGTGATAGCAAATACACTAAAGTTCATTAGTGTACCGAGAATAAATAATTTTACATAGATTATGAAGAGGAGGATGCAAATGAACAAGAAACTTCAAAAGAGGAGGATATACACCAGGAACCAACCCTACAAGAAGAGGAAATGAGTTCGACTATATCGTGTAATGCATTGGAAGGAATTACCACTCCTCAAACTCTCAAGATAGAAGGAGATATCAATAAGAAAAAGGTACTATTGTTGATTGATTCGGGTAGTACCCATAATTTTATTCATTGTAAGGTATCCAATGAATTGAATTGTTTCATATACCCAACACCAAAATGTCAAATGATTTCTGCAAATGGAGGAAATATAAATTTCTCTGGAAAATTCCATAATATCAAGCTAACCATGGGGGAATATGTATTTAATAGTCCAATGCTTTCCTTTCCAATGGGAGGTGATGATGTTGTACTAGGAGTACAATGGTTACAATCTTTGGGGATGGTAGCTTTAAATTTTCAAGAACTTTTCTTGAATTTTTTTTTGGAAGGAACGAAAATCGAATTACGAGGTATCACAGGGAAGTCGCGAAAGATAATAAGCTCTAATTTCATTACAAAGCTTCTGAATAAAGAACAACAAGGTGTAATTGCACAATTATGCTCACTAGAAGTTTCAACATCAAAATCTTCTATTTCTCCAGATCTCCAAAAAGTCTTGGACAATCATTCCAATGTTTTTGAAACTCCTAAAGGATTTCCACCTATTTTTTATCATGATCATGCTATACGTTTAATTCCAAGAAGTGTTTCTCCAAACATCGGGCCTTACAGATATCGTTATGTCCAAACGAGTGAAATAGAACATATGATTTCAAACATGTTAAAGGATGGTAATAATTCAACCTAGTCAAATTTCTTTCTCTGCTCAAGTAGTATTGGTGCACAATAAGGATGGATCATGGCAAATATGTCCGAATTGTAAGGAGCTCAATAAGCTCACTATTAAAGATAAATTTACCATTCCTGTGATTGATGAATTAATGGATGAATTACATGGTGCATTTTATTTTACCAAGTTGGATCTTCGTTCAGGATATAATCAAATTACAATGAAGATTGAAGATATTCCAAAAACAACATTTAGAGCTCATGAGGGTCATATAAATTTTTGGTCATGCCTTTTAGCCTTAACAATGCACCTTCTACATTTCAAGGGTTGATGAATTCCATTTTGAAACCCTTCCTTAGACAATTTGTGCTAGTATTTTTTGATGACATACTAATCTACAATAGGTCTTGGAAGGATCATCTTCAACATGTGGAGAGGGTGCTCAAACTATTAGAGGAGAAACAAGTATATGAAAAATCATCCAAATGTTTCTTTGTAGTACGAGAGGTGGAATATCTGGGTCATATTGTATCTCACGTCAGTGTTAAAGTAGACCCTAACAAAATTAAAGCCATTAAGGACTTGAAAGTCCCCAAAACCATAAAGCAATTGCGAGGATTTCTGAGGTTAACTGGGTATTATCATAGGGTTTTTTAGAATTATGGCAGAATAGCAACGCCTCTAACAACATTATTGAAGAAATATGCATTTTCATGGACTCCTGAAGCAACTAAGGCCTTTGAACATCTTAAGGGGCAATCTGCCTAGCACCTATCTTAGCTATGCCAAACTTCACAAAAACTTTATTGTGGAATGTGATGCCTTTGGAAATGGACTTGGTGTTGTTTTAATGCAAGAAGGAAGACCCATTACTTTTGAAATTCTTTCAATCAACAGAAAGTATATACGGAAAGCTATTTATGAGAAGGAAATGTTTGCAATACTATGTGCACTAAAGAAATGGAAACCTTACCTAATGGGAAGGAAATTCAAGGTAAAAACTGATCATGATAGTTTTAAACACTTTTTGGAACAAGGAATACATTAATAAGAGTAGCAAAAATAGGTCACAAAGATGTTGGGTTATGACTTTGAAATCATCTACAAAAAAGGGAAGCTAAATGTTGTTGCATATGCACTCTCAAGAAACGATGAAGAGGCGGAAGTATTGCTTTGTGAAATTTCTATTATCCAACTAGATTAGATAACCAAAGCAAGGGATGAATGGAAGAAGGATGAAGAAGTGTGGACACTCATTCAAAATTTGCAGCGAGATCCTAGTACATATGATACATTTAGTTGGAAAAATGATTCCTTATGGTACAAATATCACTGATATATCGATAAGAATTCCCAACTAAAACAAAATATTCTTTTGGAATTGCACACTTCTCCTTTAGGAGGACACTCGGAATTTTTAAAACCTTACCATAGGGTGAAGAAAGATTTTTTTTGGGATGGCCTTAAATCTGATATTTAAAATTTTTTTGCAGAATGTTTGGTTTTCCAGCAAAATAAAGTTGAGACAATTAAGACCATGGGTCTTCTACAACCTTTATCAATTCCAAGTCAATGTTGGGAGGAGATTTGAATGGATTTTATCGCAGTTTTACCTAATTCTGAACGAAAGAGTGTCATCATGGTGGTAGTTGATAGACTTACCTAGTATGCGCAGTTTTGTGCATTATCTCATCCATTTAAATCAAGTATGGTTTCTACTACATTTATGGAAATAATTCAAAAGCTACATGGAAACCCAAATATTATGGTAAGTGACAGATATCCCATTTTTACTGGAAATGTTTAGATGGAATTATTTTCTTTTTTGGGTACTCAAATAGCTCATAGCTCATCTTATCATCCTAAATCTGATGGTCGAACTAAGATAGTAAAAAAATGTTTGGAAGGATATCTTAGTTGTTTTGTATATGATAAAAAAACACAATGGGTCAAGTGGTTACCTCTCGTTGAATGGTGTTATAACACTTCCTTCCATACTGCAGCAAAAATGACCCCATTTATGGCACTTTATGTATATCACCCATTGTCCATCACATCATATTTAAGAGAATATTCTAAGGTGAAAGAAGTGGAAGTTCACAACGAGCATAAACAACAAGTTCTCCACTTCTTCAAGGATAACCTAAATTTGACACAAAATCGAATGAAACAACATGCAGATCAACATTGCAGCGAGAGAATATTTGATGTAAGAGACTGGGTATTTTTATAGCTACAACCATACAAAAAAATTTCCCTCAAGCAAGCTAAGAAGGATAATAAATTATCGCCAAAATACTATGGTCCTTACAAGGTGTTGCAAAATATTTGTACTATGGCATACAAATTGGAGCTTCCTGCTTCTTCGCAAGTGCATTGAGTTGTCCATGTTTCATGCTTAAAGAAGGTTATAGGTGACAAACTTCAAATTCAAACAATATTTTCAGAACTTGACTTGGAAGGAAAAATCATATTGGAACCTAAAACAGTCACGGAAACAAGAACTCGATGGCTACTAAATTGGTCAATTTCAGAGTACCTCATCAAGTGGAAGAACTTACCCACTGAAGATTCTACATGGGAGTATCAAAATTTTGTACAGAAGCATCCAGAGCTACTCAAGTGTTAAGGACAACACTTTTTTTAGGAGAGGGGCATATTAGGTCCCCATATTACTAGTTTAGACCCTTATTGTTATTAGTGTAGGCCCCGTATTGTTATTTTTGCACCACTGTATCCCCCATATTGTTATTATTGTTTACTTACATTATTTTTGTTAGGTCGGCTAGGATTATATTGTGACCCCATGGACCCCTATATATAGAAGAAGTTTTTTTCATTTGTATCCTCCAATAATTTTTCATTTATGTAAAGTATTGGAGGTTTCCCCCTCGAACTGGCTGATTTCTAAGGCGTTGATCTCTCTTTTCTTCCATTTTTCTGAGTCCGTTTCATAACATAGTATCACCTATGGTGAAACAAAAAATGCTTCAATTTGGTATGACACATGTTTCTTAGCATATTATGGGTGGTATCAGTCATTTATGGTCATCACCAATTAGCAAGGTGATGTTGACGCAACATGCTAATTAGGATTTTTGTGTGGTTTGGGACGCTCAAATAGAATGAAAATCCTATCCCTATGTGAAATGGTATGAGATCCATATTTGAATGTGGAAATTTGGGAGTTCTCTCTTCACCTCCAACACCTCTTTCATCAACACATTCTTGTTGAGAACATCAATAATTTAGGTTCGGGATAATGTAAGGATGTAAAACCTTCCACCCCATTATGCCATCTCGGGTTGTCCACATGCTACCATCCTACCTTGATACCATTGTCACACACCCTGTTCCTAATTTGTAGTTAAGGAAATATGGTAAATCATTTGTACATTCCCACATAACTTACCTTTATATTTATTTACTCGTGGTTGTAATTTAAACAAAATTATATTCACTAAGTAAATCCTTTACTTGAAATTATTAACTTTCTTCCCACAATTGTATTACTTTATTACTTCCTATCAACTTTAAATAATCGGGTCAAACTCTAATAAATAAAGATAATAATTTATTATCCCTTCTTCATTTACTCAGGTTGTAACCTTTATTATTTACAATTTACTCCTAAATCTAAATACCTTGACCACTTTCCAAAAACAATTATAAATTAAATACTTCTCTTTGGCCCCACTTTCTTCTAAGTGGTGGAACTTACTTTTTACCTTCACACAAGCCTTACTTCTGCAAAAACTTTAGATGCACACATGCGTTATAGTCCCACATCAGCTTTATCTCCACACACGATTTACCTTAGCATATGCCTTAGGCTTAGTAATATTTTTCAAAAAAGGAGACTTGACATATGAGCCTATAGGAATTAATATATACAAATATATTTTTTTCCAATGGAATTAACGAATGTTGTTTCCAAAAATTAAAAGTCTATCTTAAATGTAAAAAATCCTCTCCAATTCTTACCAACCACATTTGGATATACATTTGGATATACTACCTTATTTCACATAGTAAATAACTCTATCCCACCACAAATATAGGGGGAAAAGGAAATATTTCCACAAATTAAGGGACTACTAACTTTACTCTTAAGTTTCTTATAACTACCATTTTAACTATTTCCTATTTGAATATATCAAATTTAATATGGTTTTCCAGCAACATGATTAATATGAATTTAATGCTAATCAACTACTCCAGACTCTATATTTTTCTTGTGTGCATTAGAGTAGAAATTATTGGGCTCCACGTAATATGGAAATGAATAGAAATGTCTTGATATTGATTCCCTACCACAGCCATATTATTCCTTAACTTCTCTCAATGCTTTGACAAATATTAAGACATTTAATTTGGATTTTTCCATAAAAATAATGAAAATAAATCATTTAATTCATCCAAGAAAATTTGCACCCATATTCGATACTTGTACTTATATGACGATAATTATCATAAATTAAATATGGATGAACATTCCCAAATTCATGACGGGCCAGTTGGTTCTTAAATATTATGATAACTCAAAGGCTCTTCAAGGTTCCCAATTATAATATATGTTATGTCCAAAATTTTACTCGCAATTACTCATCAAAATTTATTTAATAGAATCTAAAGGCCTAAAATTAATTTTACCATCAAGAAAAATAGTAGCTATAAAATATTGCACATCCATATCATTTGATTAATAGAAAGATAATTTCACATTTATTTGATTAAAAATATATTTTTAAGAGTTGAATAAGGGACAACAACTCTCCACCAAACAATAGGCCCACTATAATGTAGCTTTCTTACAGCTATTCACCCTGTGAACTAAATCCAATGTATAAGGAGATGCTTTCTAATGAATTCTAGACCGAATGCACACTCAAAAATATGGTGTACATTTTCCATGTGATTTATTAGTATTTCTATAGCAACAAGCACTAGGGTGGTTTACTAGTTATACCTACACGAAGTACCCATGTGTTTTATTAGCTATTATTAGCAGTAAGGATCATAGTGACTCACTCTTTCTTCTAATTTGATTAACAAGGATTTCCCCAAGGTTCATATGGGGTATTTCTCAATATCAAGTGTTGGAATCTGATATCATTCTAGTTTATTAGTTATATTTTCATATAAAACCAAAGGGTTTCCCAATCCATTCCCTAGGTGGTTTATCAAGTACTTGAAAAACACCACGGTGAACAAGAATTCCATTTCCAAGTGGTTCATTAGATATACAAGAAGACCACCCTAATTTATTCATCCAATGAGCATCCCACTGGCCACATAGTTGAGTGGCCTCACACATTTAACATGTATTACACTAAGATTCACAAAGGTTTAAATCTTGCATAGACTTTGCATAACAATAGAAATCCATTCTGTCTTCTATTGCCAATAATCCAAAATGTCCATACGCACCATTAATCATCAACAAGTGCACTATGATTTCCAGCAAGAGAGAGTGTGAGAGTGTGCATGCCTTCTCTTCAACTATGTGCTTATACGTTTTTCTCCCAGCATTGGATATTTTTTTGAAGGACCTTCGACTTAGCTTCTCAATTTTCGAGGGTGGATCGGCATCCTCCTATGCCCCACCACCTTAATTCCATCTCATAAATCAACTTGTAAGTTAGTTTGCTCAATTGGGTCTGTAAATAGTAGTTCAATATTTAATTCAAGTTGATATATGAATTTTCTAGGGCACAACAAGCTCCCCCCTCAAACAATGGATCCATGTAATCCCTTCCATTAGGATAACATTAAAAATTACCATTTAGCATATATAGTGCTTTCAATTAGGTTTCCTTATCTATCCATGACCTCCATGTTGGCATTAAAATTTTAATTATAAAAGGAAATAACATGGGGCTAAAATTGAGGGATGTCACAAAGTAATTGAATTCCTCACTCGAGGAACCGTTGGAAATGGTACGATGGATGGCATATAAAGCATACTTGGAAATTTACATGGTGAATCCATATGTTTTGTTAGCCTGAGTGATGGATTTATGGTGATTTTTGAAATCGTTAGGATAGTTTAGTAGGCATAGGCTGGGAGAAGCACTGATGATTTGTAGAGTAGGATGGATGACAGGTTAGGTGTTATATAGGAATTTTCAATAGAAATTGATGTAACTTGGTAATGAGATATATTTTGTGCTATATGTGGCAAGGAAACAACCATGATAAGTGCATTGAAGATATGTGAATTACTAATGAAGAAGGAATGAGACAACTTAGATGTATGATATCATTATCTCATGTTAGGTCATCATTATTCAAATATACTTATCGATAGTATGTTGCTAGTAGTTAGATGGTGACGAGTCATTGTGCCTAAACATAGAAATTTTTTTCTTGGGTTTGATCATGACATGTTGGTTAAATTTATTCCAAGTGATATAAGTGGTTGATGATCATGGCCATGCAACAAGATCATGTGGGTGTTGTATACAAACTAAGTTCTTCTGATAATATGGGGTCTTCAAATGGGATAAAAATTATAACCAAAGAAGGATTAATGGGTCAAATTACATTGATGATATCATGGTCTCTTGTTGGACCATAGTTATTTAATTTATTTTGGTGATAATATGTTTCCTATAGTGTGATGGTGAAAAGTAAACATGCCTGAAATGAGCAATGCTCAACTTGGCTTTGATCATGACATCTTGGTTAGATGTATTATGGGTAATATAAGTGGATGATGGTGATAAAAATGTAGCAAAATCATGTGGGGGTTGCATAGTAACTAACACTTTTCAATGGCATGGGATGTTCAAATGGAATTAAAAGTTTAATTGAATGACACATTCATTTGATGTTCAGGAATTCACCAATTACTAGATGTTTTTAAGTATTCCTAACAATATATTAGGGTTATTGTAAAAAATAAGTGCAACAAAGGAAATGCCAAAGAATCTATCATAGTAATAATTGTCTTTCGATTATTGTTCTTTCTTAGTCAAAATTGTCCACACTTTTCCATAACCCACATTTTTCATAACCTTAGAATTTGATAACATGGGTATATGACAATTTCTTATAGAAAAAACTATATTTTTTTCCAATGTTAGACTACATTTAAAGGATAGTTGAAAAGTTTAAAAAAAAATTATATAAATTTATTGATGATTTTTTATTAGTACATTGAGAGGAAAACTTACTAGAGATCATATTTTTCAACTTAGCTTTAAGTATACACTTGGTTAACAGTGTCTCAATATAATTTACAAAAACTCATTTAGTACAAGATCTTCATATGTTTACCTCAATATTATTGAAATTAGTAAAAAAATCAATTAACCCACTAAGTTTTACTTTTGGTTAATATTCTAGATTAAGTACAATTTCTATAATTATTTGATAACTTTATTTTCACATTTTAATTTTCTCATAAATATTGATATCAATATATATCAAGTATCAAACATGGCTTATTATTATATTATTTCCTACATTCAATTACACTAATTGCATTATATTTATTATTCTCTTAAATAATCTATATTGTTTTTTTAAAATAGATTTTTATGTATTAAATATTCTATATTATATTTTTTAAACATATTTTACTAAAAAGATGATAATTTAGAATTAGTAAGTTGACATGAATTAATTTTTGTAAATTTAAGATATATTAAATAATAAAAATTGATCCCATCATAGGCCCACTAAGAAACTCTTCACTAGTGAACCTACTAAGAAACTCTTTACCAGACCTAAAGTTCAAAGATAAAGAAAAAAACTAGCAAACTATATATAAACAAGAATATATATAACAAAGGCCAATTCACTCAATGTTGTTGTGATATTTTCAGATGGTTTGTTTAGATACATAGTCACATATAGCATTCGTGTTTGATTACATGCTGGTTCATCAATGAAACAACAAAGAAAGTTGAAACTCATAAAAAATGGCACAATCAAGAGGCAGTTTCCACTACAACATAAAGGGTGTTTTAAGACAATATTTAAAGCAATTTTTGGGTAAATTGTCTTAACTAGAGAAAATAGAAAACTTGTGTATTGTCTTAAATATTTTTTTTAAGCGTGTGTATCAAATTAAATTGTCTTAAAATGAAAATGTCTTAAAATATTGTCTCCATAAAGACAATATATAACACAAGCATTTTTGTCTCTCGAGAGACAATTTCATTTTTGCTTATTGTCTTTAAGGAGACAATGTTTTTGATCCTAACTATTGTCACTCTAGAGATTAAAAAAAATTACATTCAAAGATAATACAACATAACTTTTGTCTCTTTAGAGACAATAGAAAATAAAAAATCTCGAAAATTATGTCAGCATTGAAATAAATCGACATATAAAATATTTAGTAAATGATAAACTACAATATCATTAATTAATTCATATTAGAGCACAATGGAATCAAACCACTGACCTCCTTCTTATCATGAAGGTGCTCTTCCATTGAGATAGCAATAATTAAATCATTATGATTAGGGATGTCAAGGGACAAATCATTATGATTAGGGATGTCAAGGGACTCAACAAATAGCATGTAAAAAGTGTCCAGTCCTATCCACACGTCACTATACTAGAAATGGTCTACTAATTGATCCTTTTCAATCATGGTCATGAGTTGGTCCCACCAACCTATGAGCTTTAGTCTATTGAGATTAGCATCGAAGTTTATTCTAGATTTCTTCTTTTTTAAGTAATAGTATCCAATGCCATTTTTGAATCACTGTACATGATACTCTTCTATTTATTTGATGGACACTTCTATCTTTTCTCTTCATTCTCTAATATGGACAATTTTTCCCATTGTTTCTTCAAAACACTTCTTGTTGATCTTAAAGTCTCTTAGGGAAAGCCTTGCTCCACAGTTCTACAAAAAATTTCTCAACCCACAGAGTTCCTCATAAAATAAATTCTCTAGTAATATTACTACCAAAACATACATTTTCATTATATTATATAAAACAAGTCTAAGTGGTAATGCAATACCTGCTCACAACAATGGACAATATATAGTGTGAATTGTTAATTCTGTAAAAAAATTAATTTATAAACAAATATCATTAATTATATAAAGAAAACTAAATCTAAAGGTTAAGGCTAGATAGAATATGAGAGCTGCATTGATATAATATTTTATTCGAAGTACCCATAATTGAACCCCCATTACCATAATGAGCTATATCCCTGAATATTTTCTAAAGATTTAGAATCAAAGAGAGTATGAGATGAAATTATGTAGGGCCAACCCTACAAACCCAGAATCTATATTGCTCTACCATGTGTATAAGAATGCATCTGATATATTGCCCAAATGAGACTCCGATCTGGGCAATCTCATTCAATAACTAATCTCGGAAGCTCTTCAAACATATGTTCACCACTTTTAATACAATCCCAATAAAAATACTTCATGCAGAAGTTTATCAACACCATTCAATTCCTTCCAAAGTTTCAACAGAACCCAATCTCTATTTGAATTAACAACCAATATGAATCTCATTCAGATATGTCATTTCAATTCACTTCAATCCTTTGAATAAATTACCATAGGTTTTGTTCAACGCGTTCCTAGACCATTCTTTAGCCACCAATCTAAGTTTCGATCAGATTCAAATTAATTAAAGACCAAAGTTCCACAACAATCTGGTTATGCAATCAACATACCTCCAACCAAATAAACGCAGGATCTCAGCACCCATCAATTTGGGTCTTCGTTTACTTCAGGATTTCATTTTCCACTGCAACTTCAATTACATTCAACGCTGCCCAGAAAACTGTTCACCGAACACTTCACTCACATTATTTCAATTTCAAATTAAAAAGAATTACCTCTCATCGCGTGGCTCCGATGTCATATCAATTGGTATATCGCATCTCCAATACGTTCTACTTTCAACATACACTGATGTAACCAATCGGCGATTGCAGCTTGCAAGAATGGAATGTTAATTGACTATCACCGATTTCATAATGCCGACGCAATGTTTCTGGACCCGATTCACTATTCCAGCCTGTTATATAACCTTTTCGCATCTGGTTTTTATCCGATGCGATACCAATCGCAACCGGCAATTGCCATGACTTGAATACCTATTGTCAAAAGTTCATAGCTCCGACCCGATTACAATTGCTACTGTTCCGATCCGACTAATCGGAATCGGAAATCATTGATCCTCCGACCTGTTCCAATCGGTGATCAGAGATCGCAATTGCGATGCACTCTCGCCTTTAGAATCTTCATATTTTCCGATCCGATTGCAGCACTAGACCCGATCTCATATCAAAACTAATATGTATATCAATTCACCTCCGCTCAGAAGTTCTGTGAGTTGAAATTTACCCAATTTTCTGTGTTAAAACTTTTTCAGCGCATTAACCTCAATAACACTAGGTTTGACTTAACACAAGAATTCGATAGTTAAAAATAAGAACACACCGCAACCATTTCAAACAATTGTACAGAATCATATAATACTCATATTACCACCAATTATCATTCGATGTGCACAAACCACAATTGCATTCAAAGAATGAAACAGAGTTTTGACCTTTTTCCCCAATCACACAAGGAATTCATATGATTGCAATTACACTACGCACAGAATCATGACTAGATCCATCCATTACACAGTCAAGCGATGATAGTGTTACCACAATTTATCATCCGACAATGCATAAATTATAATTGCATCCATAATATTCAGAACAATAAAACAGAGCCTGTGTTACACAAAATTATACAAAGAAGGGTCTCTGTTATCCCCAAAACACAGTTCTTCTCTCCTTCTGAGCTTTCGCTCTTCACCAAGACCTATCCTAATCTACTCGTTCTACCCAAACTTCACACTAACTCTAACTTAATCTACTTCTCTAAAAGAATCCCTCGCTCTCTCCTTTTTAAAACAAAGGAAATATATATCTAAATTAACCATCTCCTCCACATTTGGACGAATAATTTATATATTTATAATTCATACCCTATCCTAATCTAAACAAACTAGTCTACTTGGCTTGATCTCCACGCAGGGGGGATCACTTGCCATTTATTCCCAATTTCTGTTCTTAATTAGGCCACTCTTAACTACTTACATTTAATTGAAATTAATACACAATTAACACCCAAGTCTTCCTCCAAACTTGTATTAGCCACAACATGTGACCATTCCATCATATTGCTGGCTAGGTCTAGATGCTCCTGCATCAGACTCCTAAAGTTTAAATTAACCATGATATCCTGATCATGCACTTCATGTCTGTGTCCTCCTGGATCCCACACTTGATTTGATAATTTGTCCTTGGTTACTGCTGTTGTTGTTTGTCCTTCAAGTCTCCCACCTTTGTGCTGTAATGCCTCACTGTCTGCTGCTGTCATTTTCACATATTTTGTTGCTGTTTTGCTCACTCTAATTTGCAATTTTCCATTCCCTTCACCTGTACCATTTCTTCCAGAAAATCTTCCCTTCTTCTTTTGTCTAGCATCTATTTCACTGGAATGCTGTAATGTGATTTTCCACAACTCATTCAATTCTTTGTCCATTTCACTTCTTACGCGCTGAATACTATTCTCTTGCAACTGGTTGTGTTCTTGATTTAGAACATCATAATCTCTGTCCCAATAATCTTCGATATACATTTCTGAAATGTACAAATGCCTTTTCCCAGGTTCTTCTTCTGGTTTCTCATTTATGAATTCATCATTCCTTACTTCAAATTCCAGCATACCTTCCATTAATCCGATCTGTTTTTCCGAATTGACTTCACATTGCCTTTTTCCTACATGTAAATCTTCATCAAAATTAATCAGCTTAATAGACTCAAATGCTTTACCTGGCTTCCTCATCAAAAGATTCGACTTATACAAATCTGCCATCTCATCGAGAAGTTCTCTCAAAAGTTCTGTACAATCTGCAATATCTGTCTTTAATCCTCCTTCACTCTGGCTTGCTTCAAGATCAATGATCTTCAATGACTCAGTGTATCCTTTGAATTCAAAAATTCTTTTGCCATCCTCCTTATTCTGCATATGACTATGAGTAGTCATTTCTTCAACAGTCTTCAATAACTGTTTTTCTTTCCTCAAGTTAATGTGACCTGCAAACACACAACAACCTTCAGTTTTCAAAATATAATACCTTTCCTTTTCTTTTGATGCTTCAAGCACCAATCCTCCATCATAGATCTTTTGGATTCCAGTGGATCCTTCTTGCGGTGACTTCAAATCAATATGAATTTGTTCAAGTTTCCTGAACTCGTTCATCAGCTTGCCATTCAACCTTTGTTGCAATAGCTTCCACTTCACCCTTTTCTTCAGTTTCCATCTGTGTCTTCGGTCTTCACTTACCTTTCTTTGTACTACCAAACCAATTTCTGGTTCTTCATTCTGCTGCCAGCTTCTATACTTCTGCAATTTGATGCCTTTCTCAAATTCATTCTCATGTAGCTAATCATTCTTTCCAAATTTCTAGTTATCTCCATATTCATCTTGCTGAGTTAATATTTCTATCTCCTTCATGTCTCTGAGGACATAATTTCCTTGTTGCTCCTGATCTTTCATCTCACCTTCATATAATCGATGCTCAATTTCTCTGATTTCAGCATCATATTTATTAATGTTGTCTTCCACACCTTTTCCTCCATCAGGTTCTGTAAGCTTCGTTTCTCCTTTGGGTTCCTCGAGTAATCTTTCCAAGAATTCTATCTCCTTGTGAAATCTCTCCAGCAGATCATCACAATTTCCATTCTCAGCTTCATTCTTTTCCTAACAATTCTCTTGAGTTAACCTGTTTTCCACATCATCATATTGCAAGCATCTTTAATCAATTCCATTAAACAAATTCATTGTTTTACCTTCTTGTAGTCCCACTATGGAATTGTCTTCAGACTGCTGGTCTATATCAACCTCATCTGACTGTTTCACGCCAAACAAGATTTCATCTATGAACTCCTTCTGTTGCAAATGATCAACGCCTTCTTCCTTTATAAGGGATTCATCATCATACTTTAACTCAAGAGCTTCATTCCTGATTGTGACAATTTCATCCGACTGTCCATCATCCTCTGCATATCCTGCAAACATACACAAACTGTAAGAATCAAAATCACAAGGCTTCATTGCCTCATTTGCTTCCTTTGTCAACATATCTTCGAATTGTTTTGAACTCTGACAGTAGTCCATGAGATCTTCAGCTGATCTCTCATTATCTTCTTCCCCCAACATTTCACCTTGTTCTGGTCTGCAAATGGAAACTTCCAATTCTACCTCTGCTTCTATGAGTTTCTCTGATTCCTCTTGAGCACTCAATATCTGTTCAATCTTTCTCAATTCTTCTACTAGCTCTGACTTCACTTGCTAATTTCTCCTTTCCCGTAGCCTTGGCCACTTTACTCTTTTCCTCATGGTCCAAACACTTTTCTGCAGCATCTTCATCAATATTCCAATCTGGAAATCTATCTCAGCTTTCTCTCGGTCAAAGTCTTCTTGACTCATGCCATTTACTTTGGCATCTTCCCTTCTGCTGTGGCTTCCTTGTGAACTTCTGCTATGACTATCTGTAGTCATTTTCTTCTCCTCTCTTTCCATGAGCTCCTCGCACCTCTGCAACAAGCCTCTGCAACAGTAAGTCCTCCTTACTGCAATCTTACCTCACTAAGCTCTCCTCACTCAGTCTTTTGGTAAGCACGATCCCCTATCTGGAATCTTCTCCTGAGCAACACCTTTGCTCCCTCTAGGCTTCTGCAATCTCTTACTCTCACTTTTTAAGACACTTCAATTGTCCTCTCTTGTTGGATTCTACAGGTTCACTGCCACTTCTAAGGACTTTCCTTATTCTGCTTTTAAGAACGCATCTGGTTCTTCTCTCACGACTTCTCTTGATTTATATTGCTGCAGTCTTCACTCTTTCTAATGCTGTCACCTGTGCTTTGAATGGATTTCCTCACAGCTGCAATCTTGTACTAAACTTCATTCAGAAAACAAACATATTCAATTTCAACAGAGCCAAGCTCTGATACCAAAAATTTATGCAGGGCCAACCCTACAAACCCAGAATCTATATTGCTCTGCCATGCGTATAAGAATGCATCTGATATATTTCCCAAATGAGACTCCGATCTGGGCAATCTCATTCAATAACTAATCTCGGAAGCTCTTCAAACATATGTTCACCACTTTTAATACAATCCCAATAAAAATACTTCATGCAGAAGTTTATCAACACCATTCAATTCCTTCCAAAACATTTCAACAGAACCCAATCTCTATTCGAATTAACAACCAATATGAATCTCATTCAGATATGTCGTTTCAATTCACTTCAATCCTTTGAATAAATTACCATAGGTTTTGTTCAACGCGTTCCTAGACCATTCTTCAGCCACCAATCTAAGTTTCGATCAGATTCAAATTAATTAAAGACCAAAGTTCCACAACAATCTGGTTATGCAATCAACATACCTCCAACCAAATAAACGCAGGATCTCAGCACCCATCAATTTGGGTCTTCGTTTACTTCAGGATTTCATTTTCCACTGCAACTTCAATTACATTCAACAATGCCCAGCAAACTGTTCACCGAACACTTCACTCACATTATTTCAATTTCAAATTAAAAAGAATTACCTCTCATCGCGTGGCTCCGATGTGATATCAATTGGTATATCGCATCTCCAATACGTTCTACTTTCAACATACACTGATGTAACCAATCGACGATCGTAGCTTGTAAGAATGGAATGTTAATTGACTATCACCAATTCCATAATGCCGACGCGATGTTTCCGGACCCGATTCACTATTCCAGCCTATTATATAACCTTTTCGCATCTGGTTTTTATCCGATGCGATACCAATCGCAACCGGCAATTGCCATGACTTGAATACCTATTGTCAAAAGTTCATAGCTCCGACCCGATTACAATTGCTACTGTTCCAATCCGACTAATCGGAATCGGAAATCACTGATCCTCCGACTTGTTCCAATCGGTGATCGGAGATCGCAATTGCGATGCACTCTCGCCTTTAGAATCTTCATATTTTCCGATCTGATTGCAGCACTAGAGCCGATCTCATATCAAAACTAATATGTATATCAATTCACCTCCGCTCAGAAGTTCTGTGAGTCGAAATTTACCCAATTTTCTGTGTTAAAAATTTTTCAGCGCATTAACCTCAATAACACCAGGTTTGACTTAACACAAGAATTTGATAGTTAAAAATAAGAACACACCGCAACCATTTCAAACAATTGTACAGAATCATATAATACTCATATTACCACCAATTATCATTCGATGTGCACAAACCACAATTGCATTCAAAGAATGAAACAGAGTTTCGACCTTTTTCCCCAATCACACAAGGAATTCATATGATTGCAATTACACTACGCACAGAATCATGACTAGATCCATCCATTACACAGTCAAGAGATGATAGTGTTACCACAATTTATCATCCGGCAATGCATAAATTATAATTGCATCCATAATATTCAGAACAATAAAACAGAGCCTGTGTTACACAAAATTATACAAAGAATGGTCTCTGTTATCCCCAAAACAAAGTTCTTCTCTCCTTCTGAGCTTTCGCTCTTCACCAAGACCTATCCTAATCTACTCGTTCTACCCAAACTTCACACTAACTCTAACTTAATCTACTTCTCTAAAAGAATACCTCGCTCTCTCCTTTTTAAAACAAAGGAAATATATATCTAAATTAACCATCTCCTCCACATTTGGAGGAATAATTTATATATTTATAATTCATACCCTATCCTAATCTAAACAAACTAGTCTACTTGGCTTGATCTCCACGCAGGGAGGATCACTTGCCATTTATTCCCAATTTCTGTTCTTAATTAGGCCACTCTTAACTACTTACATTTAATTGAAATTAATACACAATTAACATCCAAGTCTTCCTCCAAACTTGTATTAGCCACAACATGTGACCATTCCATCACATTGCTGGCTAGGTCTAGATGCTCCTGCATCATGAAATTGCATCAATCCATTATGTCATTGAATGTTCTAATAATTTAATGCCCACTACCATACTGGTCTCAATCCTGAATTATCTTGTCTTAGTTTTTATAGCTTTTGGTTTTCTAGCTTCGTATCACTTTCTAACTGTCAACTAGCCACCCGTGTCATTAGAAAATATGTTCTTGTTTTCTCTCTCTATATATATGGTACTAAAAACTTAACTCTATAATAATAACAAATACTAAAATCCTACAAAATACTAAAACTCTCTAATATTTTTTTCAGTGATTTGTGCCAAGGATTGACATCAGAAATGGCTGGTTGATTCCTTGTTATCATGCAGTTTTTGAGTCATCAATACTTGTCTGACTGATGATCAGTATGTGCCTGACTCTTTCTAAATTTATCACTAATGGATCAGCAAAGTCTCGAATTTTTCTAAATTTTTTCAATTCTCTACTTGCCAACATTCATATTATTAGTTGAGTTGGTCAGAGCTCACATACTTATTGCTCAGATAGTGACCATGTGCCCATGGAGGACCCCTGATAAACAAGAGAACAATACCCTAATGTCATCAAATTAAATTAAAATAAAATAAAAATATGGTAATAAAATACTTTAAAAAAAATAAAAATAAAAATAGCATTAAAGAAATATATATCAATTTTAAATACAATATGTATTATTTATATAATTTGAATGGACAGTAAATTATATACGTGAATTTGAATGGATCATAAATTTACCTTTAACAAAAAAAATTACCACATTGAATTTCCAAATTAAGTAAAATTTTAAACATCTTTACTCTTACTAAAGTCAATACCATTTTCTAAATCAAAAGAAAAGAGTTAATTCAACACAAAGAATCAAAATCCAAAATCTTTTAATATTTCTTTTAATTAAATATTTGTAAAATGAATTTATACTTACTCCAGAGCTATGGTAAATAAATAAAAAAATATATAAACTAGATGTATGGTAAATAAATAAAAATTCTTTTTATATTTATTCCATAAACCTTTTATATTTAAAAAAACTTTAAAAAGAGGTTTTATTTAGATGAAGCCTATGGGACGAATACCATGGGACAAATTAATATTGATACCATGGGCCAAATACCATGGGTAAATAAATAAATATAAAAGAGGTATAAACAAGTATGATAAATAAATAAATAGATATAAAGAGGTATGGTAAATAAATAAATATAAAAGAGGCATAAAGAGGTAAGGTAAATAAATAACAATATATCAAATAGGATTATAAATAAAAATCTAATTATATAACAAGCCTATGGGCCAAATACCATAGTAAAGAAAAGGGGTATGGTAAATAAATAAAACCTCTTTTCATATTTACTCCATAATCTGCGTTATATTTACGAATATTTATGTTCATTAGTCTACATAACTAAGAAGAAATAGAGAGAGAGAGTGATAAGGGAGAGATGGAAAGAGAGTGTTTATGTTTTGGGGTGAGATAAAGAGACAAAGTAAGATGTATGGAAAGAAGGGGGGAGAGAAGAAGTGAGAAGGAGAGGGGAAGGGATATAGTAATGTAGTTGGAGAGAGAGAAAGAAAGGGATGGGGGAAGAGAGAGAGAGAGATATGGGAGAAGAGAGAGGATTGGAGGGAAAAGAGAGAGAGAGAGGTGGGAGAGAAAGGGAGAGAGAGGAGGATGAGAGAGAGGAGGAGAGTGATGGGGGAAGAGAGAGTATTGGACAGAGATAGAGAGAGATCAGGGAAGAGAGAGGGATTTAGGGGAGAGAGAGAGAGAGGAAGGACGAGAGAGAGGACTTGAGAGAGAGGAGGAGAGACGTATCAATAAGAGAGATGGAGTTGGAGGGGGAGAGATGTAGGAAATAAGAAATATAAAGAGTGAGAAGTGGAGAAGGAGTGACAAGGGAGAGACAGAGAGAGAGAGTGTATGTTTGGGGCTGAGATAAAGAGACAAATAAGGAGAGATGGAGATAAGGGGGGAGAAGGAGATATAAGGAGAGAGGGAGGGATATAGTAACATAGTTGGTGGGTGAAGAGAGAGAGAGAGAGGGAGAGAGAGATGGGAGAGAAAGGGAAAGAGAGGAAGGAAGAGAGGATGTGAGAGTGGAGAGAGGGAGGGAAAGAGAGATGGACTTGGAGGGGGAGGGAGAGAGAGGTAAGAATAAATAAATAGAGAGAGAAAGGTGAAGAGAGAGAGAGTGAGTGAGTGATAAGGAAGATGGAGAGAGAGGGAGAGATGGGGAAGATAGAGATATAGATGGAAGGTGAAGAAAGGGAAGAAGAGAGAGATGGGGAGAGGAGGGGATTGACAAAGAGATTGATATATATGGATTGCGAGAGTGTGTGTTTAGGGGGGTGAGATAGACAGAGATGGAGAGAGAGTGTGTATGTTTAGGGGTGATATAAAGAGACAAAGTAAGATGTATGGAAAGAAGGGTGGAGAGAAGAAGTGAGAAGGATAGGGGGAGGGATATAGTAATGTAGTTGGAGAGAGAGAGGGATGGAAAGAGAGAGAGAAAGAAAGGGATGGGGGAAGAGAGAGGATTAGAGAGAGAGAGAGATATGGGAGAAGAGACAAGATTGGAGGGAAAAGAGAGGGAGAGAGAGGTGGGAGAGAAAGGGAGACAGAGGAAGGATGAGAGAGAGGAGGAGAGTGATGGGGGAAGAGAGAGTATTGGAGAGAGAGAGAGAGAGAGAGAGATCAGGGAAGAGAGAGGGGTTTAGGGGAGAGAGAGAGAGAGGAAGGACGAGAGAGAGGACTTGAGAGAGAGGAGGAGAGAGGGATCGATAAGAGAGATGGAGTTGGAGGGGGAGAGATGTAGGAAATAAGAAATATAAAGAGTGAGAAGTGGAGAGAGAGGGAGTGACAAGGGGAGGGAAAACGAGAGAGGCGTGTATGTTTGAAGGGCTAAGATAAAGATGGAGAGAGAGGGAGAGAGGGGGAAGATAGAGATATAGATGGAAGGTGAAGAAAGGGAAGAAGAGAGAGATGGGGAGAGGATGGGATTTAAAAAGATATTGATATATATGGATTGCGAGAGTGTGTGTGTTTAGGTGGGTGAGATAGAGAGACAGAAAAGAAGAATGGAGGGGGATATAGATATGGACGGAGGGCGGAGAGAGGGAAGAATATTTCTCACACTAGATGGACTGATATAAGTGGAGATGGTGTTTTATAATCCTATTTGATTTTTTGCACTATATGCATCGATTTTAGTGTAGAAAATTATTTCTAATGACATTTGATTACTTGCACTAGATGCATTGATTTCAGTGTAGGTGGTGATTTCTAATACAATTTGATTGCTTGCACTGAATTTTACAATTTCAATTTTGATGTCGATTTATAATTATATTTGATTACTTGCACTAGATGAATTGGTTTCAATGTAGATGATTTATAATCCTATTTGATTGTTTGCACTAAATGCATTGATTTCAGTGTAGATGGCGATTTCTAATCCTATTTTATTTATTTGAGTAAATGCATTGATTTCAGTGTAGATGTTGGTTTCTAGAGAGAGAGAGAGAGAGAGTGATAAGTGGAGAGAGAGGGAGAGAGGACAAAAGGAGGAAAGAGAGATATTAATGGGGAGAGGGAGAGAAGGGGAAGATAGAGATATAGATGGAAGGTGAAGAGAGGGAAGAAGAGAGAGATGGGGAGAGGGGGTGATTGAAAAAGAGATTGATATATATGGAGTACGAGAGCGTGTGTGTTTAGGGGGGTGAGATAGAGAGACAAAAAAGAATATATGGAGGGGGATATAGATATGGATGGATGGTGGAGAGAGGGAGGAATATTGCTCGCACTAGATGGATTGATATAAGTGGAGATGGCGATTTCTAATCCTATTTGATTATTTGCACTAGATGCATCAATTTTAGTGTAAATATTTATTTCTAATGATATTTTATTACTTGAACTAGATACATTGATTTCAGTGTAGGTGGTGATTTCTAATACAATTTGATTGCTTGCACTGAATGTGTTGATTTCAATTTATATGTCGATTTATAATTATATTTGATTACTTGCACTAGATGACTTAATTTCAATGTAGATGATTTCTAATCCTATTTGATTTTTTGCACTAAATGCATTGATTTCAGTGTAAATGGCGATTTCTAATCCTATTTGATTTCTTTGAGTAAATGCATTGATTTCAGTGTAGATGTTGGTTCCTAGAGAGAGAGAGAGAGAGAGGAAAAAAGGAGGAAAGAGAGATATTAGCGGGGGAGAGGGAGAGAAGGGGAAGAGAGGGAAGAAGAGAGAGATGGGGAGAGAGGGTGATCGACAAAGAGAATGATATATATTGAGTGCGAGAGCATGTGTGTTTAGAGGGGTGAGATAGAGACAAAAAAAAGAAGAGATGGATGGGGATATAGATATGGATGGAGGGTGGAGAGAGGGAAGAATATTTTTTGCACCAGATGGATCGATTTAAGTGGAGATGGTGATTTATAATCCTATTTGATTATTTGCACTAGATGCATCGATTTTAGTGTAGATATTTATTTCTAATGATATATGATTACTTGCACTAGATGCATTGATTTCAGTGTAGGTGTTGATTCCTAATACTATTTGATTACTTGCACTCGATGTGTTGATTTCAATTTAGACGTCGATTTATAATTATATTTGATTGCTTGCACTAGATGCATTGATTTAATTGTAGATTATTCCTAATACTATTTGATTGTTTGCGTTAAATGAATTTATTTCAGTGTAGATGGCGATTTCTAATCCTATTTGATTACTTTGAGTAAATGCATTGATTTCAGTGTAGATGTTGGTTTCTAATCTTATTTGATTGATTGTATTATATTTATTAACAATGTAGATTGATTTTTGTGTTATAGTAATTTAAGCTATTAATATTAGAGAGCAAGAGAGACAAGGTATCATGTTTATTACAATAGATCAAGCTAAAGATTTAAATGGTTTACGATTTAAATTTTCTTTTTCATATAATCAATATGAAAAGATAACAAAAATAACAAGGGAGGAAATAAGAATCTTAGAAGAAAATAGTTTGACATTGATTGTAACATGAGTACGTTCTTATTATTCACATTTTCTATCTTTCAACACTATTATTGTCACTTTGCATTTAAAAAATTTATTTCATCATTTTTCATCATTATAGTTATTAACAATAATTATCATCTCAACGAACTAAGGTAACTAATAAAATTTAAAATTAGAATGACCAAGTCAATCTCAGAAATATTTAGCATATTTAAAATGATTATATTAATATTTGATATATTTACATATTACTGATAAAATTAATCATATCTTTGATAGATTTTCCTTGGCAGCACACGAGTGAAACCAGCCTAGATCTATCTTACATCTCAAAAATATACAAAAATTTTAATAATCTAAAAAATGTGACGTTGATTCCTCCGACTGGAACCAGCCTAGATCCATCTAACTCTGGATCTATCATGCACCGAGAGGGATCAAATCTCTCGAGGTGCAAACCTTTCCTCAAGTTTTTCACTCAAAAAATAGGTTTGCACCTCGAGAGATTTGATCCCTCTCGGCGCATGATAGATACAGAGTTAGATGGATCTAGGCTGGTATCGTTACAGTTAAGGAAACCATTTCCAGAGGCTTTAGAAGGATTTTCATGTTTCTGAAACGCTTCCAGGGATGTTAAACATTTCTAGAAACCTATAAAAACATTTGATCCTTTTCTCAATAGTTTCTGGAAACTAGGGTGGAGATCCACATTTTTCAAGGTTTTTCTACAAGGTAAAGGAGAAAACACTGAAAACAAAATGAAAAGATTTGGTAGCACCTGATCCGATTTGAAATTGGGAATATATAGAGTACCATTTATGGATGTGAATTCTATTGAGTTAAATATATTTAATTTATTATTGTGATGAATATTTAATGTTGTACTTCAAAACTCTTCATCGCTTGTTTCTGGAAACCTATATCTATAATTTAGTATTGTGATGAATATTTAATGGTGTACTTCAAAAATCTTCCTTACTTGTTTCTGGAAACTTTCTCGCAGCTTTTCAAAGTTCCAAAGTTTACCTCCATTTCTGATTGCTTTCCACATATCCTACCCTTATGTTTTTGCCCCTTCTTATTCCCATTACATAGAGGAAAATAGATCATTGACAGGAGTTTTAAATCTAATTTTAATGCCAACATCTTTGAGACCGGTCTGGTACATAAAGCCTTTTTCCCTAATGATCAAAATTGAAAGTGGAATTTCATTTGAATTTCAAAAGGACTATTTCACAAAACAAAGCAACACTTTGCATTAATTCACGGGTATTTCTGAGAGTAATATAATTGCACATTATATCACCATAGTTCAAAGTTTACAAACTCAAAAAACCCTAAATTTGGCATAATGGCAGATCCCCATAACGGGAAAACCCTTTATTACAAATATTATATGAACATTGAACCTATATTAACGGACATAGAGGACCTCTTGAACGCTTGGTATCAGACATCGACCTTCTATCCTCCTTTGGTAGCAGCGAATTTGTAGGTGAGAGTGAGGACGTTACTGATTAGTTTACATAAACAATGAACGTGAACCATAACCATGCCCTTAACCCTCCATTTACCATCCTGAAAGCCGTCAAGATAGGAATCATGGTTGGTAAGGGCAACACTCATCCGAGTCTCCACATTCCTCATCTACAACTTGAAGTTTTTCCTCTTCAAATGCTTCAGCTCCATCGGAGATTGGTGAATCTAGTCCGTGGTGGTTCGGAAATTTTGCATACTGTTAGGTGACTAATTCTTGAGTTAGTTTGTTTTAGATAATTTGTTATTAGAGTCCAAGAAACCTGGAAACTGATTCAACAATTTCTTGATGTATTTATATGTACATATTGTACATCATCCCTTAAGACATTCATTAATATGTTGTTGAAGTATGCTTCCAGTTTGTGTGTTGTGTGTTACCGTGGTAACAGAGCGGATAAAATCATTTGTTGAATGAAAGCATAGTTAATTTGCTCCATCAAATAGAATGAATTTGTTGAATGAGAGCATGGTTAATTTGCTCCATCAAATACAATGAATCTGAACCCTGATACTTCGTAGGTTCAGTGCGTGAGAGTACAACATTATTCCTCAGTTCATATTTTGTGTAGCAGTAACTGTCTGTTTTACGGTTTGATTCGTTATTGAAGAATACTTGGTTGCCCTCTTTATCGATTGGGGGCTTGTACTGGTGGACGTAAGAGAGAGTCGTAAACAACAAAATTCAAGCGAACTTGCCGAGTTATTCAGTATTGCAAACAATGAATCTATAAAAGGACCATTTACCATAAGAAGTCTCCCTAATGTAGTGCTACCAAAAACGTGCGTCAAAACCATTTCCAATAGAGATATAGTGCATACACGAAATTTCTCAACTTCTTTTGTGCTAAACTTGGCCCCGAGTAAGAGAGAAATATCCTCAAGAGAAGACCTGCTACGATGAGGCTAATTCCTCCTAAACCTGAAGAATATATGCCCAACGGATAGCGTTCAAATACATTGTCATTAAAGCCAGATATATGCCCAGCAGATAGCGTTCAAAGACATGATCATTAAAGCCAAAAACAGAATATTCTTCTCTGCTCTGCTGTTCTCGTCAAGATACGAAAGGAAACTGTGCAAAAGCCCGTGATATATTCGTCCACAAAGTCTGGAGGATTCCTTCAAAGTTTCAATGATAACGAGTGTTGTGATCTCTCAGCAAGTCTGAATATAAACATTGTGCAGAGGCGCTGGAAAGATGATATTGGGGAAGCAAAGACCAAAGTTTTGAATTGAAGGGTAAGTATGGTTTATAATTTTCGATGTATATGTTGATTTTTTATTGAAACTATTGCATTCTGAATTTTTTGCCCTGCTGGAGAATCGAACTTGCGACCTCTGGGATTGGTTGGCTTCGCTTGGATTCGACTGTGAATTCATGAGAATTATATTAAAGGAATCTTGGGGACTAATTCTGCTCCTGATTTAAAGGAAAAGTTGAATGTTGTGATTGTGGGATATGAAGACGGTGTTTCAAACAAATGTTTGTGTAATGCAAGTTTTGGGTCTGCGTGTTATATAACTTTTTTATTTAAAAAAGAAAACCGAATTATAAATTGTGATGTCTATATCGTAGTCAATTTTTTATGAATTTATCGCAGTTAGGGAGGCGTAAATGAGATTGTGTTATACGATGTTATACGATTTTAAAATTAAGGCGACTGTGCCAAGAGGATCAACTCTGTAGGAAGGATCAGTTTATCAGTCTGGAAACCGTTTATGGAACACGTTGATAGTTGTACCTTGCAGATGCATTTTTCACTGCCAAGAAAATAAGTCCGTGAAAAGTTTGTGTCTTATAGTTTATTATTATTCTGTCTGTAATGCGGAATGGGAAGTTGATTGCATAGGGAGGAATTCTGCTTTGCACATTTGGTGAAAAGTTTGTCGTAAGTGAAAATGAATTTTACAGTACTGGTATGACAGAGTTTAAGACTAGTTTTATATGCACTGATATGATAGAGTTCAAGACTTCGGTTGTTTTCTATGCATGGTGGTAATTATATCGGGTGAAGAATTCAAGATTTGTACTTTGCTCACCAGGTACACAAGTTGAAATCAAATTTTTATTGAACTTTGATTTTAATCTGGTTAAATTTAAATTAATGAACGGTTAATAAGGATATTGGGAATAGTTGAGGTCATGTAGTCACATGGTGTAAAAAAAATGTCACAACTTCAAATCCACATGTTTGGTAATTTTCTTTTAACAAAAGAAGATAAAGTTTGCTTGAATCTGTATTGTTGATGGGTGCCTGATAAATTCAATTGGACACCGGTTTAAATCATTGAAAATTTGTTTGTATTGGGTGCATTCTCGGTAGTATTCTCGGTAGTAGCAGACACCTCTTTTTCTGAGTTTATTGCAAGTTTACTATGATATGATATTGCACTAGAGAAAATGGGCAAACTAAACGATTTAGTACAGGAAATTTAATGTTATCTATTGTCCATAATGATGTCCAAGTTAGCAAAGACATCTCTCTCACATCCAATGATGCTTGCAAAATGCTAAAAGAAAAATCGAATTCTTGCAGTTAAAGTCGCAATCACAACAAGACGAACTTTAAAAGGAAACTTGTGATTTTGAATTTATGTTTTCTCATAACAACAATTTGTTTAAGCTTGATCATCAGTTACAGAATGATCAAAGAAATGAAGTGTTTTTCAGGTGAAAATTTGGATGTGGTTAAAAGTTCTTGCGTAAAACCTGTTATAAGGCAATGGGAAGAGATTACACACAATAAACACAAAATATATTAATGAATAAATGTCTCCAGGAATGATGTACAATACACATACATACAATGATGAGTTTATGTGTTGTTTATCTTACACATACAATACTTGAGCGCTGATTTTTCTCTTAAACTCATCGTAGTTCTTCTTTTTTTCAGGACCGTGGACCAAACGGATACAGAGTCACATTGCACAAAGTTCTGATGAATTCAGCCATGTATGTCATGATGCACAAGATTCCCTACCTTTTTTGTTACCAATGAACTCAGAATCGCAGCCATTGCAATAACATAAAGAATAGTAGCTGATGGAGCCATGGTGATTCGATGTCAAGACCTATCCATAGAAGGGATGTTGCTATGATCGAGATATGGGACTTGGCACCAGTTCTTGGACTTCTTGAAGCCCTACTCTGCTATAATATTCATCCATCTTTTACATGTAATCGTCCCTAGCGGTGAAGCATTTTCATTGTCAAAGTATTTAGATGTGATCATCGCATAGAGTGTAGTGTTGCTCTTGTCAAAGTATTATTCTTAATTTACTGGAATTCCTATATTTAGTTTTAATGAGACCCTTTTCAACTCACGTCAAACGCCACAGGTCCTCTGTTTTATATAAGTTATAGTAGCTTTCCTATTTTCTGGGCTATCTATTTCATTCCGAACCAAACCAATTGGCTGCAACTAGGTCTACAATCAAATAGATCACTTAAAAAGCATAAGAGAAGGCCCGTGGTGAAAATAGATGCAGAAAAAGAAGGCATATATTATGAGAAATTTGACCCCACAATAAATTTAGCTACCATTCATACTTTATTGGCTTTGGCAGCACAGAAAAGGTAGATTACTCATCACAAGGATTATGTGAAAACACTTTCTTGAATGGAGATTTGAAAAAGAATGTCAAAATGTCTCACACAACCAGATGTGAAGGTTCAATAACATAAGATATGCAAGCTTTTCAAGTCTTTCTATGGCGTAAAGAAAATTCCTTTGAAAAGATTCTTTCTCATGATGAGTGGAAAGAAGCTATGTTAAGATGCTCTCATCAAGGGTGTGTAGGTTGTTGGAAAGTTCATGAACATCTTTGTTATACAGAGCATATACTTTTAACATTGCATGCACACTTTTTTTTTGTTGCAGAATCTAAGTGTCAGAGTTTAGTTTCACTTAGTCAAGTTGTAGTTCAATTTCACTTAAGTCATTTGTTGTTGATGTTTCCAATGTAGTCTTACTTAACTGAATCTTAATACTCATAAGATCAATCTTCCACTCCACTTCTTTTCATTTTTCAATTCTTGTCATGCTATCAAAACTAGTTTTCATAAGACTCTCCGAGAGAGCAGAAATGATAGAGAAGTTCAAGTAGCAGAGAGAAGAGATGAGTCTTCATAATACTCTTTGAGAGAGGAGCACATGTTTGAAGAAACTGGAAGATGCCTCCTGTGAACAAGCAACACTGAACGAAGAAGTCATTTACCATGAAGAAGACGCCGACGAAATGAATTGAAGAAAGGTCAACTCTAAATCGGTTTTTATTTAAAAAAAATTCAATATAACGCACTCCAAGAAATTCATCGAGAGCATTATATCGCAGGACCATATTAATAGATACGTGGTACTCCATGTGTTACTAACGCAAGTTTCCATAGCAACCAAATTGTTACGAATGCACCACTCCAAAGAAAAAATAGGCATTAGTTCAATTAACTTACAACGTTTTCAAACCCACGCGGGTCTGGGTAGCCGCATCTCCGTAGAAATTCAACTCTACGTATTCACTCCTCATTATTCAAAGTTGTGTCAATGAAATAAAGTCTTTTCGAAATTACTTTTTAAAAAATCAATTCATAAAAGGGAGGGAGGAAGCCCATTTATGGGTGCATATTTGTCTGATTTTTTTTCTAAAAGGAGGAGAGTGAATAAAAAGATTTTTTTTCGAAAGTAAAAAAAAAAAAAATAGGAAAAAAAAAAACTTAAATTTTTTAGAAAGTGAAAGTGTGAAAGCCTTGTGAAAGTGAATGTGTAAAAGGATGTTTTTTGAAAAAAAAAAGATTTTTTTTTAGAATTAAGGTATTTGATTAGCATTTGTAGACTCCTCTATTTTTGAAAGTCAAGCACCAATGCCATTTTTATTGCATTTAGTTGCAATGTCTACAATTTGTATTACTTTTTGATGGGAAAAGCGAAGAGGCTAAAGCAAAAAAAAAAATGTTTAAGATCTTTTTAGATGTGGAAGTCAAGAGGAAAAAGGACTCCTTTGCATTAAAATTCATAAAGAATCTATGGATGAAAGCACTCTTCCTCTGATTTGAGATGCCAAGATAGCCAAAGAGGCTTGGGATACCCTTAAGAGGTGTTTTGGTGCAAGGGGTAGCATTAAAGTTGAACATTAAGGTGGATCTATAACATTAGATCTACAACGAGATAAAAATACTCAGCGAGAAGTGGATGATGTCTCTGAAGAAAATGCAGAAGTAGCAGAGAGAGAGCATGAAGATGCTCGTGAACCACACTGTGTACAGCCACAAGTAGATGAATATTTGATCAATCCAGCAATGGAGCTTGCTGGTGAAGATTTGATGAATCCAAAAATAAATATTGGTGACGGAAATTTGATGAATCCGACAACAGAGCTTGCTGATGGAAATTTAATGATTCTAGCAACAAAGCTTCTTGATGATGACTTGCGATTCTGGCAACGGAGCTTGTTGATCAAGATTTGGTGAATCCAACAACATAGCTTATTGATGACAACTTGGTGATTCGAGCAACAAATATTGATGATGATATGGTGATTCCAGCAACAGAGCTTGTTGATGATGATTTGTAGATTCCAGCAATAGAGCTTGTTGATGATGATTTGATGAATCCAAAAATAGAGCTTGCTAATGAAGATTTAGTGAATCCAACAAAACAGCTTGCAGATGAAGACTTGGTGAATCCACCAATGGAGATTTCTAATGAAAGTAAAAATAATATGGTAAATCCAATGATTAATATTGTTGATGTGAATTTTGATACAAAATTTTTGGCTAATGATGACTGGTTATAGATGATGCAACAAAAAAATCATATAGACATAATACTATTTGTTGAGATAATCCCACTTCAGTCAGTAGAAGGAAATCTGTTTGTAGCAGCACATGTTAGTGATGAAAAGACAGAGATAAAGATAGATGGAAAAAAATAATTTTGCAAACGGAAAGGAGAAACAGAGAAAGAGGCGGAAACATAGAAGGAAGCACAAAAAAATATGTCATTGTAGAGTTGAAGAACCAGAAGCAATGTCATTCTACAAATATTTTTAATTCTAACATTGATTTCCAGTGTGCAGGTACACATATTGATTATGAAGAGGAGTTAAAGTTCCTTGAAACATGGCTTGCAACCTCATGTCTAGATGATATCTACACGGATGTTGTAGATATGAATTTTGAAGACAACATGCATGAAGAACATGTCACTAAAATTTTCAAGTATTGGAGTTTTGAAGAGATGGTATATTATTCTGATCTTATGTTGCAACAGATTTTTGATGAAAAGCACACTACGTAAGACAATATGTGGCAACAGCCCGCATAGAATTCATTTCTTGAAGAATTCCATGACATGCTTAGACAACCTGGAATGATAATAGACCCACACCAACAAATAAAGAAACAAAGTTCTCAAGGATACAACAAAGAGAAGAAGTTGAAACAATTTAGTGGCTATAGAATCTCGAAGAAGAGAAGAAGAAAACTAAATCTAGTTCAACTCAGGTTTTTTAAATTGTAGCCCTCGCTGAAACATAGACCAACAAGTGTATTCAATAAGGTTTTATGTGGTTGTAACTAAGGGTAAGTGTTGGAGAATCTAATTTCAACCACATGCTAGGCAGAACCGTCCATCCAAGTGTCCTAGTTCAGTTTTAGTTAGTCGAGTTTTAGTTTTGTTTCACTGAAGTCATTTACTGTTGATGTTTCCAATGTAGTCTTATTTAACTGATTCGTAAAAATCAGAAGAGAAATCATGTTTTCCACTTCTTTTTAGTTTTCACTTCTTGTCATTTTCTTGTAGTGGGTTCTGCGAGAAAATAGTTTGTCACCGAAATTGCCTACTAGTACCAGTGAGATAATTTAATGAGGCTGGACTGGACAATAACTACGGAATGCCATGACCTTTCTTATTTCTAGAGCCTCTTTTAGATAATTATAACTTTTCTTTATTGAGAATGGTTTAGTGACTCATCCATTTATAAATCTGTGTATAGCTTTTTTGGTTGAATTTAGTGGATGTGTGCTAGATGTATTCATATATTGTTTGTTACATGGAAGTTAGATTATTACTCTTACAAATTTGGACATGGGAACAAGATGGTTTCTTTGGATGACGTGATTGTTGCAATATGTGCACTAAGAGGATGAGAGTTGCATTACTCCAAGCCATTGTGGTTAAGGCATAGACTTGAGTTTATCTTTAAGTTTGCTTTCAACATTCCGAATCAGGATACCTTTGACATTATTTGTAGGCATTCAAATATTTGTCGTAAGTGAATGTCGAATATTTGGGTGACATAAAGTCAATCTATAAGGTTACTTTTATGAGTTTTCCATCCAAGAAACTAATAATAACAAATACTAAACTCCTTCGAGACATGAGGTTAAATTCTAATGAGGGGTGTAACTAATCTCATTTATGGGGATAAGGCTAGAAGCTACTTGTAAGCCCATGACCCCATTTTTGTAGCCACAATAATAATTGTGGAATATACTAACTTTCTTGCAAATATTAACTTGATTGAAAATTCCTTTTGGTCTTGAACTATGAACTAAAACTTTCTCTCATTGGCTAAGATCTTATCTTTTTCAAATGTAAGGAAACAAATTAATTACCCAAACTCAAAGGAATTTAGCAAACATGGGAATTTGTCCTCTTATGGACCACTGGTCAATTATTTCATGTGACAAGGTTTTCCACACAATTTAATTTTTTTGCACGACAAGGTTTTCAGACTGTACCATACATAAAAAAATAAAAAATTATATAAGTTTGTAACAATGATATCAAATTAAAACTAGAAAATCAATCCATGCATTAATCACATCATAACATTTTACATATAACAACAACCTCACTACCTCACTGCATTGGGTAGTGTGTCCCTTCGCTAGTTGGAAGAGAGCCAAGGAATCTTTCCAATCATTCCAAGACACTCCATTCATGCACTAATGTGCATAAAATGTTTTTATTTTATATAATTTTATAACTGTGAAATCAAATTAAATGAGTAAATAAGTTCATGTGTTAATCACATTATAAAATTTTACATATACCAAAACCTCATTACCTCAGTCCATTGGGTAATGTGTACCTTTGCTAGAGGGAAGAGAGCCAAGGCATCTTTCCAAAATCATTCCAAGACATTCCATCCATGCACTAATAGGCAAAGGCATTGTGCCAATGCCAACCACTCTAGTAATGGGAATGCAATGAACTTGTAAGGATACATATGAAGTATTGCATAGGTAAATATATATGCATCACCATATGAAACAATTATGAGAACAAAAGTTAAAAGTAATTAATAAATGAAAATTACGTTGAAAAACAAATTAACTCATGAGAACTTATTGAATTTTTGTGGCTACTAATTAAACATGTCAATTTTCAAAATTCATCCCTTAAATATGGCAAACATATTCATTTAATATATGAAGGGACACCATGTACCATGAGTAAGGATCAACCTACATGCTCTCCAACATTTCCACACTACTCTCAACAATCGCAGGCTTCGGGAGGCTAACCTCATCTCTAGGCTAGAAAAGATATAAAAGAAATGGGTGGGAAACCACTCGGTCCCTAACAAGCAACAAAGTGGGTCCAAAATTGATGGCTAGGAGTCAATCATTATTAATCCAAAGCTTGATGTTACTAGCTAGGGCCAGCTGATAGAAACCATGATGATCCACCATACAATGTTTTCCTCTACTCATCCCCGCCAAATGTTATTGGGTATTTGGCTATGCAAGAAAGTCCCTAATTTGGCTCCCCCTAGATAAGCTGCGCTAGTCTCTCAATAGGTTTAATATTGATGTCATCCATAAGTGTTGAGATGCATCCTATAGGTTTCCTCATGAATTTTTCCTTGAAAAAAGGGAAAAAATAATATATATATATATATATATATATATATATATATATATATATATATATATATATATATATGTACGTATGTGTGAAAGAATCAACATAAAAATTTCATTTATGGCAGAACCATGATATTCATATGCATGTGTGCTTCCCACACACTTATTTGTCTCACATATATAGGGACAAGAAAAAGGAAGCTGGTGGCCTTTCAAAGATGCATTGGAGCTCAAGCAGGGTGTTTGGACCATTTCAATTTCTTAGCATGGGCATACAAATGATTTCATTTATGAACGTTAGCTATCAAATTCTCTACCAATAGATACCCTGACTTATACAATGACGTATTTTTATTTTTTAAAACCATGAAAAGTTTTCTTTATGTTGTTGATACAACTCACATGTTCTCTAATAGTCGACAACTTTCAGAGCATGCTTTTAAAAGTTCTAAGATATGTCCTTTTAATTCAAGAAACAAATTATTATTTTTTTAATTATCTCACTGATTTGTAAGCCATGTATGTACAACAGTCATGAGCCAAATGTGAGACCTCTCACTTAAAGTTAGGGAGGTTATAGATTCAACTCTCCCAATAATGTAGCAATTAAGCACCCTAATTATTACCATTTATTTACCGAATATACCATCCATGAATCATGCGAAAGTGCTTGAAGCATTTTCCACAAGGTGTTCTCCTAAGAAAAACAATATTCATGAGGTTTCCTTGGAAAAGAAAACAAATATGTGTATATATATCTAGATAGGTAGGTAGATAGATAAAAAAAAGTATAGCCGCAATTCTTAGTTCAAGTTATTTGGCATGCCACGCCAAAGCCATAATGACCAAAAATATCACAAGGTATATCCACTTTGGTCCCTTGAGGGTTGACACATGTCTACGAACAACAGACCACCATTCAAATTAAATCGAGTCACTTGATGGTTGGAACATGTCTACAAATAACAGAGCACTATTCATAGAATGTGAATAAAATCTTGGAAGGTTTCCCCAAGGAATTGTTATATGGGAAAAATGATATTATCATCATTTATATCAATAATTAAATAATATTTTTATCAACAAAATCAAGGTGGCAATAACACGCTACCATTCTCTCAATTAGCATTACATTGGAGAACCTGCAGGTGATGTTGCACATACTTGGAACCAATATTACATTTGGAAGTGTCAAAGTAAGGCTTATATTTATTATTTTTTGTCTTATCTTTGGATAATATAGCTAGTACAACTCCAATGTTCTAGATATTTATCACTTCAATAGTCCCAAGTGGCTCTTTATGGGGAGAGGATGAAACGTAAAATTACCTCTATCTATGAGTTTATGTCAAAATATGGAGCATTTCTCAGCTTATATTCATCTGTAGTACAACTAAAATATATCTAACAGTTATTTTATATTTTGAACCAGTTCCAAAGTCTGGTTCACATCATCAGGATCCTGACTTGTAACCAATATAATGCAATGTTACGACGTGTTTGTGTTATGCATTTAAAAACATGGCTGCAAAGTTTTCATACGACTCATTACTTTGAAAATATTTGGGAAGAGATTTTCCAAAAAAACACACAATATTTTTTGCATATATACAATATTCCCTATAATATAGAAATGGAACAAGGTTTGTCTTTTCTACAATCCTCTCTGTTGTTCTATGAATATTAAGTGTTTGAATCCTAACAAAAATACAATCTATGACTTTTCATCATATCAAACAATCAAAACCTACTGTAATATCTCTTTCCATTATTTTCTTTTGCACCAAACTAATGGAAAAAGAATTAAATGATATACAAGTAAATAAGGATTAACTTAAATCTAGGGAATCATAGCAATGGACACTTAAAAGACAAATCTATGAAATTCACATTATTGACCTAGAAGTAATCCCTAAGATTATTCACAACATTCTGGAGAACATGTAAGACTAATGAAAGGAGGAGACTGAAATCCCTTCAAAATATACACACATTGATTTTGTCCATAAGGCTCACCTTGCTATCTTAAATAATTGTTAATATGCCCATAAAAAAGGGCTCCTTCCGAAATATCTACAAAAATAAATAAAACAGTAAAAATTCATAAGAATTTTTTTTTGTATGAATAATTAATGTGGTCTCTTAGCAATGCAAAGAATTTGTCTGAATAATTAGTTTGTTCTTTTAACAATGTTTCTTTGTTTACCTTTCCAGCAAAGCTAGAACCAAGGCTCAACATATATATAGAATAACCATAATCTTGAATGTCAAGAAGAAGTTTAGGACCTCTGAAGTATCTGATACACAGAGATGCCTCACTATTACCTGGCTACCCATTTGAACAGATGAAATACTAGATCATAGAGATGTCCATCTTTTTAATTCTTTTTCTTCAATGCAAAATATTGTGTTCCTAGTTCTTACCAGTTTTGCGAGCACTAAAATGGTCAAGAAAATATGAACTAGTGTAGGATACACATATGGGAGTATTAAAAATATGATAGAACAAGAACATAGCAAAGAAGACACATATCCAGAAAAAAATCAGTATCCCTAAATTAATAAAATTTTAAATGGTAAATATTATTATGAACCGAGGCTCAACCAACCAGAAAAATCAATACCTTCACAATAGATCAGAAGGATCAACCAAATGAAGCACATGATGGGATGATGGGGAGAAACAATGCACATAATTACTTGGTGTTAATCTTTAATAAAGCAACATTGTTTTTTACTTTGATAGTTACATTTTTTCAATAACATGTTAAGTTCACCCAAAATAGTTATACCATTGTACAAATCCATATTATTAACCATAAAAATATGAAACTATACAGTTCGAACAATACCATCATCACCATCATCATCATCTAAGCAGTGAAATGTAAAATATCAAAGGAAGAGAGGCATGAACACATATATACACCAGGATTGGTTCACGACCAGGGAAACACCCACTATGGGGAAACCCTTACAAGTTATTCTTAATAGATATTCATCAAATGATTTAGCTACAAGAGTACAATGATTCATAGATACATATCTTAAGAATTAAAAAAAAACTAACATACATGCAATAAAACCATAACCATACTTCTACATGAAGGAGCCTAAATCTAAGAACTAAAATGCACTGACGCAGTCTATATAAAATGGATGAATATGATTGTTACTAAATGAGGAGTCTAGATACATCTTGCAATGGAAGCAAATATATCTAATATACAAATCAATAGATCTATAATACCAAAACATGGAACTGATAGATCACCAAGTGATCTCAACTCTGAAGTCCTAGATATGAACCTAGGAGACCATCAATGAATGTTCTGACACAACTATGATTGAATGAATAATTTTTATAGGCACTAAGAAATCAACTAAAGGTGAAACAAATCTGATGTACCCATAAAATTTCTTGGTTATGGCCTTAACACACTCTTCCCACAGCTCTGGGGTCCTTGGTCATTGACAGGACACTTTGTGCCATCGTCTCTGCTTCAGATCAGGCCGATCTGACATTAGAATCTTGGTTGCGCCCTTAAAAATTCATGTCAGCAGCTCTGGTGTACTTGGTCATGGGAATAACACACCCAAATCATGGCTCTGCTAAGCTAGGCTACTATCTTAGCTCTTCTTGCCCGCCATTATACTTCAGATGACCGAGATATAATCCGAGATCATGTCTGTGATCACGAACCTTTGCGCAATAGCCAGAAAAATAAAATACAAATAAAAAAACAAAGTAGCATGGAGGATATCTCATGAGATAATGAATGCAAATTTACTTGGGGTCCCTTCTATTTATAACTTTGGGAGGGACCGCTTGGGGCTTTGACCAAATAAACAAGTGGTTAGGTCGACCCTTAAAATAATAAAATAATTCATAACTTTGTTTTTCTTAATCAATTTGGGTGGTCTATAGGTTGATTTTTTTCCTCTCAAAAAGAGTAATCTAATAAAATTATTATATTAATCATATGAGCTATCCAATGTGGATATTTACCCTTGTTTCAGAAATTAACACTCACTCTAAACTAGGAAGAATTACATTTTGAAATCTTTGCTTGTAGGTCTCTCCATCAGGGTTTCATCACGGCTCAACTCCATATGATTTTATCTGATTATCAATCAATATGCCTTTCTTTTATCTTCATCAATCATCATATATGGTCATTGAACATCTTTGGCATGTAGTCGTCATGTTGTGAACCTTTCTCATTACAAATCATCAATGTACTCTTCATTCTTTCTTATGCTTATCTCTTGATTATTCCTCCTTGTATGATGAGCATTCTTGTATCTAGAAGAATGATTTGTTACAACAGATACCATATTGATGATATCCTAATGGAAGCAGGGGAGACCATCTCAACCCTGGTATTAAATCTGGGAGATCACTCTCCACTTGGGACCACAAAGGGTTATCTCAGCCCATCCTCTTTCCTACTCATCTTCCCATTTATGACCCTAAATACTCATGTGGTAGAACACCTACATCATAATACAATTCGGTTCTACACCCTGAGTACACTCTGATAAACTTGTTGGCCAAATGAGGAGTGGTATTCTCAGCAAGCCCTGCTTGTGGGTATGATGCCAACTATGGTATACTCTGCAAAGACTAGATAAGGGAGTAGCATTCTCCGACCCTTTGTAAATAGGTGAGTATCATTATCAACTGTGGGTAACACATAGGAAAGTGCCATATTGTCGAAAGGTTCCCCAACCCCAGGAGTCCTCTATGCCAATTCCTCGTTATGGAAGCTCATACAGAGAGGAAGAGTTTGCTCAGTGTCCTCGATCAACGCTGCTCTTACTTGCTATCTATTAACTCATGTTCCTACAAGTCATCAAATCAAGTGTTATGTTAGATCATACATAATCATGTAAATCACAACAAGATACCAATCATAACAATATATCATAATCATCCTCCCTCTCATAGAGGTGTAAGCCACACATGGATACTATAATCATCCTCCCTCTCATGAAGGTGTAAATCACAATCCTAAGCTTCTCTCAAATATCAGAACTGTCTCAAATAAATGGAGAAATCATAGTCCCAAACATACATATGTCATCATAGTGTATCCGTGTCTTATCAATATCATGCTTGGTCAGCTCTCTAAGGAGCTTCTATATCATGCCTCACAGCTAGCCTTCCTAGTATCATACTAAGGCAACATCGAAATGTGTTCATCAATACTAATCCCAAACATCATTAGTTCATTCATGCAACTACATATCATGGGAGAAATATCTCAACCTTTAAGAGTAGAACAAATAAAAGATTTTTTGTTGAAATTCTGAGTGAAGCAACTCAAACATGTGTTAATGATGTTCTATACATATCATATGCAGATGGATGTTCAAAATGGAACTTCCATGCTTCAACCAACTAATAGAGGACATCTCACATTCAATCAACATTTTAACTTTAAATCATAGCGTCCAAGAAATTACATTACAAAAAGACATTTCAACAGTCTTGCAATATGGAATTTATTTCCCAAATTCCAGAAATCAATTCATCATGTCATGACACATCATTACGATATTCAGACCATCTCCATTTTACTTATATTTTATAGGCTTATCACCTATCAAGGATAGACCATCATCTATTCATAATCAAATCCATAATCAAAATAAAGGCCATACCTTGGAACTCACTATCTTGACTTCACCAGATAAATGTCAAATATAGACAAATATGAATCAAGGAGCTTGCATTAGGCAAAATTGTCTACAAGAATAATGCCTTTCCATGCCAACATATCCAGCCTTACACACATCGATGTTTTGTCAATGAAATCATCTCATGAAATATTATAATCGAGTCAAAACTAGTATCAAAGACATTGATTTCATAGTATCAATCCTTTCAAATAGAGACAGGTAGAGCTCATATAAAGCCTCGACCTCGTTTCATGTCAGGCTCTCAAGTCCGATATTTAGCATGTCATTATAGGCCATATCCATCACTAGATGCAAGTGCATGGACATCAAGGTTAATTCATGCATGTTCATACTAAGTCACAACAATCATTTTTATAGGAACAAGGAGACCAATATAGAACCATAGTTTTGAATACTCACATACGAAACTAAAGGTCACTATGCCCACATAGCATAATCATCTAGGAAAATCAAATATAACCATATAAAATCATGTCAAATACAAATGTGTGGTCATGGTAAGATCTATAATTATAGACATATCTCAATTATTAAGCATCATGTCAAAATTACCAAACACAGTTTATCAATATCAATTAGCCAAAACATGCTCTAGAATCCTCAATCATAATGACATATCAATATGAATTTCTTGGTTACCTGGACACACAAGTTCAATTCAAACATACAAATTTTTCCTACTAACAAATATTACTGGCATCTACAACACATATGAAGAACTAACATATTCCAAGTAACCATACGATTTCATGTTCAATTCTATAAATTCCAGAAATTAGTTTACAATGGGAAGACAAATCAGAGATCCATGGATTCAGAGTACAGACTGTATTCATTGTACAAAAAATCAATTTTGTGCCCATCCGGCATAGACACACCTATGAACCTTCTTTTACATGAATGAGTCTCAGACCTCTGTTATTTTTTAATCAATGTCATATATCCATAAACCATATTTTAATAAAAAATATAGTAGCAATGTGAGTAAGAATATTTTAGGAGATACAGTCTCCCTATAAATGAGAATCCACTTCATTCATGTCATCCACTAATCTTTAATGGAGTCATTCAACAACATATTTTTTATATCATAAACACATATATATTATGATCATCAACATCATGTCCTTAATCTTTCATCAAGGGTTGTAGGTAAAAGATCAAGGCGACAGGATGATGTGACAACGCAATATTAAAATCTGAATAAAAATACATCGAGTTAGAGAATTTAATTTCATTACATGTTATAACCACATATAGTCAAAGATATGAAACATAAATCTCATAGATATGCCTCTATCATCACAATTTCCAATACCATTCAGATAATAATCAATGCGATCAACTTAGATTATTCAACATACCAACAAAGTGCAGTCACTCCTTTTCCAGGAGCTTTCGTCATGCTTATCATAGGCACTATCAATACCTTCTATAAGTGATCCAACACATATTATGCATAACAAGAGTCAAGAGAACCATCCATTGGAGTAAGAATCAGGATCTCAAAAACAATGGATGTTATAAAAGCATCAAGCTATGCAACTATATCCAAGATCAAGAATCACATTAAGTACTCTTATAGAGTCAAGCATATCATCATGATCAAAACATTCATGACCATATGCATCATTTAATCATAGGAAACATATATCCCAATTACTCTCATATGCATGCATGAGCCATCTCAGAAGGAGGTATTCTAAATATACCGTAGCGATTACCTAGCCATCTAATGTTCTAGGTGAATCATAACATTAAAATAATATATTATGCATGCCTTTTGATATTACCTATTCACATTAACATAGGAAGCTTGTAGTGCTCAAGTCCCTCTTTCCCTTTTGAAAATCTATCCATCTTGCCCTTTTCCAGATCTAGCCATATTTCCTGCATTTCTAGATCTAGCCATCATTCCTTCACTTCCACATATCCTTAAGAGAGATCCACTCTTCACATCTCATCATCGAGGTTACAAATGTCCACGTGCTCAAATATATGTGCAAGAAGTAATGAGTAGAAACAATAATAATACAAATAAGATCCATACAAGTAAGAAAGAGTAAGATTATAAGTCAAGAAATACTTATCTTCAATGCGAGGTGATGATCCTCTCCCTTTAGAACCAGCCTTCAAGAGTTGTCCACAGACCATAAAACAATGTTTCCTTTAATCAGCAACTTTATCAATAATCAGGTCATTTGTCAAATCGATCCCAAGTACTTGAGAATCTTCACTACGGCCATGAAAGGGTTTCATATACCAAATATTGATATTTTACCATAAACCAAGGTTTATCTCAAACCCTTATCCACTAACTGCCTAGGGTTTTCTTCATACCCTAGAATTCTTTTAGGTCTAGGTGGGTTGACTCGCTAGTTTCTTCCAAGTCACTAGTCAAGTTTCACTCGTGAGCCAAAATACGTTTGGAGTCTAATTCAGCCCACAGAATTGCATCTTGTCATGGTTGAAGACTATATGTAACTCAAATATTTTGAAATGGTTCCATGTAGTGGCTCTTCCTTTTGGGAGCCATTAGAATGCCTCTAATAATGAAATCATATCTACAAATGAAAAATCTACCCTTACTTCCCGATGAAGAATGTAACAACCCTCTTACAATATTATACATTTTAACAGTGAAATTATATCTGAAAATGAAAAATATACCCTTAATTCCTGATGAAGAATGTAACAACCCTCTCACATTATTACTATAATGTATATGCATCTCTACCTTTTTTTGAACAATATATAGAAAAAACTATAGTTTGAACCCACCACCAAAAGGCCTTCAAGTAACTTCATTCAGTGACAGAAGAATCTACTCCAAACCCCTTTAAACCTCCCATAATTCAACTCCTATATCAAGGAACCTATATATTTATAATGCATGGAAACAATTGTTCTCTAGCAAGCCCCCATATATTCAGTCAACAATTTTAATAAAAGGTGCCTCTTTCTCCGATTTAATAATATGTCACATTTTCACCTAAAGGGTCAATCTCTTTAAATTGATTATAATTAGTCTTAGCATCTAAGGTAGCCATTTTATGAAGACTCAATAGCCATAATTCACCTTATTACTACTACATAAAAGCATAAATTCGAGTTTCCCACATTCTACAAGTAGTTTCATGATTTCCCGTAGAAAAATATTTGAAGGAGTAGTCCAAATAGCCTCTCAAAATATAAATAATATTCCTTCTCTAAGTGGTATTATTTTCATTCATTACAATCATATCTCTAACACCTATCAAGGCAAAGTAAGCTCTCCTATCACATGTATGCTTTTGCATCAAATGGAACAGAGCCAGTACTTATGCCACAAGGGTACTTCTACAAATCATGCAATACACAGCATAGCTCCACTACGCTATAGGAGTAATAAACTATGTGAATCTTTTTGAACCATGAAAGTGCCTACAAGAGGTCATTTTGGTATGCCAATTCAATATGTGACATCTTGTGGTCCAGGCCTGTGGGGAATTCAATTATTATTCCATGAGCTAAACTTCCACTTAAATTTTTTGTATTATTACCATAATGTGTAACCCATTCAGCACAAGGTAGTAGACTTCAAAAATAACTCTAGGGCAAGGGAGGAATATGTTAACAATTTATATTCCACCTACATATTTTTTTAGAAGAAAATTGAAAACTCAGGCATGTACCATCCTAATCTATGGTGCAGTATCAAGAATAGAAAAATAAATTTGCACAAATCCTAGATACAACTAGTTAGGGTGTCGTGCTACTTTCAATGATAATTATTATGCATCCTTCAGAGGTAATGATGAGAAAATTAATTTGAAGACATTCAGTTAAAAATCCATTAGATGATCAGAAACCCAAATTTCTTAAGAATTGTGGTAAGATATGCATCAACAAGTTATATTGAACTCTATCATGGTATCTAAACTATGAATCATACAGACATCAATAGTTTAACCATGCGATTGACGTAATATATTATGTTGTGTATCAGTTTCTCCCTGAATTTTTTTTTACATCAATAATGACTAACTTTTATCGGGAGGAATCAACAACCTAAAATGAGTTATGTATCAATGGGCCACATGTAAAAGTGTAGCTAGAAGTTAGAAATAGTACAATGAATGCTATAAAGATATCAACAAGTGAACAATTCGATTCAAATACTTTGTTGTGTCAGTTTACTACCCTTTTACATTTATTCACCTTCAAGAATTCTCAGTATCGAACCACTATTACTACAAGTAGAATCAAAATATGAAACACCACATCCATATGTCCACAACACTTGAAAAATACATGTATTCGAGTCTCATTTCTTAAGTAATTAGTGAGATAGTTTTTAAGATACTTAGCAGTTCATGCCCTCATTCAGATCCAAATAGGAAAATGAGCCACAACAAGGCACCCTATAGTCCAAACATTAAATTATTGTTAATTTACTAATAATTTGGTCATTTTATCCCTATCAAATCCCTCAGTTAATTAATGTGAAGCAGTATTATATACAACAATTTAGGAGGAAAAGGCACCCATCTGAGTTGGAGGATGGAAAACTAGGAAGAAAAAAGTTATGATGAGAAATGTCCATCACTCTTTTCCTTGGAAACTACATCAAGAAAGAAGAGTGCAAAATTGGGCATATGATACCTTGTGTTGCTAAACCTCATAAGGTGTCAATAGTATGTATAGTTAATAATAGTAAGGTCTATGAATTACAATTACAAGTAAAAACCTACTGGGTTGTATCCATTAAGGATTGACCATGCTTCACTTAGGGTCCATACAAAAGCATATATGAATAACAAAAAAACTATCTAGGTATCCATTCAGTTATGATAAAACATCATCTTGTTATGATTCTAATTTATCTTACTAGGTGAGGTTGTTGTCTATGGTCATGGCATACAATAGTATTATTGGTTATCAAACAATTTAGTAGGTAGGCAACGTGGTTCCTCATTATGGGCTATAGTTAAGGACTGTGGTTACACCCACCACATGGTTTTTCATGTTGTTCTACCACGTAAAAAATTGAAAGACCTAAAAATAGGCAAAGGGATAGGTTTCCTAATTGCCTTCCAACCATTGACATCTTCATGTGCGCAAGTCTCACCCACTAGCATGAAACGAGTCCCAATATTTAGACCAGGTTTTCGATAGGTTATCCCATCTAAAACCTTATAGAAATATAATTTCCATAAAACTCTATGTGACTCCAAGGATATATATATACCCCCACCCACAATTTTTAATTGATTCCAAGGATGTGTATCTCCAGCCAATGTACATCTAGCAATAGAGGTCAATGTCTCCACCCTTTCATAAAAATGGGGCTCCAAAGATCAATGCCTTGGCCCTTTAGGTATATCTCCATGCATAATCGGTAAGGGAGTCAAGATATATATATCTCCACCCAATGTACAACTAGGGACTTCACAAGTCAATGTCTCCGCCCTTTCATAAAAAAGGGGCTCTAGAGATTAATTCCTTGACCCTTTAGGCATCCAAGATTCCAAAGACATGACTCTCCACCTTAAATTTTTTCCAATATTCTAGAGACTTTTCCCCACCGTGAGCTTTCTTCATTAACTTCTTCCAACTAATAAAGGAGGATTCCCAGAGACGTAGTGATAAAGTTAACATAAGGGTCAGTGAACTTGGACCGAAATGGGTCTATCTCATTTTTTTTCTCTGGCTTAAAACTATATATCTGACCCTAGATTTGACATGTTAACACAGTTGCAAACAACAAGGGTATGAGGGGCTGACCATCTATGAAAAAATCATAGTACAATTTCTAGATGAAAATAAAAACAATAATTGTAGGCACATGAAACGATTGTAAGCACATATTCAACAAGAATTTCTCACTGCAAAAAGACTCGGTGATGCTAAATCCTTCCATTTAGTATAATAAAAAAAGCAACGAAGATTGCAAGGGTTATTGAGGAAAAATGAAGTGTCTACAATTTTATGGTACTAAATTGTGATGCTACTGATTCAGTTATATCCTTGTTGATGCCTTTTCAACCAATCCAGAGCATATTATTTTTTTACTGGTCTTCCAAATCTGTACCTCAGTTGTTAAAAAATATTCAAACCCTCTTTTTCTTCTTAATCATGTTCTTCATAATGCTTCCTTATCTTCCCTTTCCTCCTCATATTCAGTTGCTTCCCTTTTATACTATCACCCCTCACCTCCAGTTACTAAGGCCTTTTACCCATCTCCTCAATTTTTCTGTGATTTGTCCCTTCTCCATCCTCGAAGGTTGGTTGCTATCTTCCACATTTACGAGTATCTTGTTAGTGTTAGTCTAGTCATACTGCCATCAATGATAAAATTTAATCTTTTTCATTTGCATATTAGGAGTCCCATACCATAAATTTTCATCATTCCATTAGGTCATGAATTCATGGATGGTAGTGGTTTTTCATTCAGTCTTCCCTCATGTCAATCTTTTTGATCCCCCTCTCTATGGTCTTCATAAATGAGTCACTTTCACTTCATAATTCATATTATTATGTCATAGGGTGGGTCTCATTAGGTTCTAGGGTCTCACCATTGTCAAATTAATGATTCAAGTGTCAATAAATATTAGAAAGGTCATGAAGAGGTTTAAAAACCTCAAAGTCACAGTATCTGGAAAGATCAAAGAAATTTTTTTGTTCAACTTGATGTAACTTTCACCTCAAAACCATATTTTGAGGTGAAAACATGATACTTTGCCTTTATTATCATCTATTATGTAATTTTATGTCATCATATGTAAAAAGATGCACTTCAGAAGTTGTTATCTCCACAAGGTCACCATCCTGCCTTTCAGAGAAATTTTCCACAACATTTTCAGCACAAAATCATGTTCTAACATGTCCATCAGAAATATCTCGGAAAGAGCATTCCAATGGTATATTGTATTCTCAAAACTGACTCCTAGATAAAAAATTATGCCTAAGTGAACAAAGTCCCCTATAGCTTAACCCTACCCCTTTTCCCATTTTTCCCTTAAACTTTATTTGATAAGAAGTTTAAAGATTCTCTTGATAAAACCCCCCCTTTTCCCTATCCGATTGCATAAATCACATTATAAAGGTCTTTTAAAACCATAAAATTCCAATGCGATTAACTAATCCCCTCAATCCAATCACACCCTTTCCCTCTGATTGATCGCGACATCCAAATTGCTGCTCTGATTGCCTACCTCCAATTGACCCTCCCTGATTGCCTTTCCACCATCGATCTTCCCATCCGATCGGATGGCCCACCGCCAATCGCATCATCGCAAACACATATTTTATCCCTAGCACTTAAACCTGCTCCCAATTCTAGATTCTGATTACGATTCCCTTTCGGTCCCACCTTAATCCCTCCACTCTTTTAAATAAAAATTCATTTTTTCCTTTGTAAAACGTGAAATTCATTTTTTATTTGTTTTACAAACGACTTCCTTTCCATCGCATTTCATATTTTCAATCGCTCTATCCCAATACACCATCTCCTTCCCTCTTTCGATCACATTTACGATTTGTGATCGCATGAGGTCCCACGTTCTTTCCTTTTGCCCTTTTTCATGAAGAACGAGTCTTTTCTTCACTAAAAAGGCATAATTTTATTTCTATTGGTTTCAAAAGGCATTTCTCCAATGTCGGTTTTTCTTCAGAGATAAGGACAAAGAATATCAGTCAAAGGGCCGAGAGCTAAATATGAAACAGAGACTCCCACACCAACGATAAAATTGGGATATGTTCTTCAGATTTCCTATATTCATTTATTTAGTGTAACTGTAAATCTTCAAAGGTGGCCAAATGTATTTTTGTTCCTTCTTTTCAGGGGCAGATCATTGGTCTTTTTCCTATGTTCGGATTCCAATGAAACAACTCCCTTTTTCTGTGGACTTTCTCCCCTCAATTTTGGTCTATTTAATGTAATTTTCAATCATTTGTAAAGTCAGTAAGGGAAATCGTGTGGAAATAGTTGGGAAATCACTGAGGATGCTCTGTGCTCCCATTGTAATATTTTTTGACAGGGAATTAATAATAAATGCAGCTCTGATTTGTGGGATCCCTGTGGTATGAATTTTAGCACTGTTTCTTTCTTTGTGTTCATATGTTAAATGTTATGTTTACCATTCATTCATAAACATTTCTGGTTGAATGATTTCAATTTAGATAGGTAGAATCCATTATTAATGCTCTGCCTTGGGAAATCATTCAACATCCTATGTTTTCCTTTGTTTGAAAAGGATCCATCTGCTATGCCCTTTTTAGCTCCTCACCAGTATTTCCATTCCATCCTTATTTAAAATTAATTGTTAAAATTCCTGGCTACCTTGACCCATGAAATACCTTGTATTACTAGTTTAATTCCAAGATTCAAACTACCCTATCTGTTCCACACAACCCCAAAAATTCATTTAAAACATTTCTTATCATTATACCTAGCCTAATATCAGTTTTCTTGTTATACTTCATTGAATATTTTTCTTGGAGAGAGCCCACTCCTGACCTTGTAGGGCTAGCTACAAGGCTGAGCATGGTTTAAAGGTTACCTTAATTTGCCTTCTTTTAGCCTAAGGTACAAATTAGGTGCTAACATTTCTGGCGACCATACTAGGGAACTGTTTTGTAACACAAATATTGACTACCCTAGTAATATCTTCAATATAAATTCTTGGACTCTGGATGGAAATGTCTAGAATTTTATAGGCTAAAATAAAATTTTGTAAAATAGAAATTCGACCACACTGGCTTCAAGAAGATACACAAGGGCCAATCTTGATCTAAATCCTCCCCCTGTGTTTGAAAATCCTAATCTCATTCCAAGAATAGTCAAAATACAAGAAGTATCACTAAGTCCTAGACCAATTTTCAGATCCTACACTTGGCCCAGTGAGCGGTTTTTTGTAGAAGATATTTCCTTTGATGAATGTTTTGAGCTTTCTTTGTTCCTAAGTAAGTCTGAAACTGCACTTGATGACACAGTTTTAGATCCATAATTTCTTGTAGATCCAGAATTTCAAAAGGAAAATACATCAATTGATGATTATATTTTGAATTACCCTTAGTCATCTATCAATGTAACCAATATCCCTGAGGCTCTCGAGTCATCAGGAACAACATTTCCTCCCCCTAATTCATCAGCATTCCTGTCAGTCAATTCTCAGCTTTCATCTCCTCCATGAACACCTCCCTTAAATCCCAGTAGCACAAACACTGTTGTAAATCCACCTCAAGTCATGGCTTCCCGGTATGCACCCTTTGTTTTACCTCAGGTTCTAAATGATATGCCTATTGATTACCAAATTAAAATACCTATCTTTTATGCCACTCAAAGCATCACAGGCCCGCAACATGTTGATAAAATGAATGACTTTTTTGATATTCATGAGGTAGAGGTAGAGAATGTAACCACAAGATTTTTTGTCCAAATATTTGGAGGTGAAGTTAGAAAGTGGTTCAGAGCATTACCAGTAGGCTCTATCTTCACTTTGTAGGAGTTACATACACAGTTATTAGATCGGTGGGAGATAAGGAAAACCCACTCCAAATTTTGTCTGAATATGAGAATATTGAAAGAAATGTGGGTGAAACTATACAGGATTATTGTCTAAGATTTAATGATGTATATAATGCTATTATGACTAATATTAAACCTCCTGTGGGATTAGATTTGCTCAATTTTCTAGATGGTTTCGATGTTGATATGGCATATCAGCTGCGAGAAAGAGATCATACCACACTTGAAGACATGTAGAAGGTAGTTGTGAGTGTAGAAGTGAATTTACTAGCCAAAAGAGCGTGAACTAGAGCTGAAAAGAGATTCACTCTGAAATAAGAAGCCTCTCCTTCAAACAGTAAGATGGAAACTTTAATCTAGACAATGGAAAAAATGGTTGATCGATTAACCACTTTATATAGGCCTGAAGCACAAATAAGGAATCCGAATTTTAGAGGACATCAACACCTGCAATTTAGAATTAAATAGAGAGAATAGAGAGTGCAGGACCAAGCGGCACCACAGTAGCAGATCAAGACTCCATTACAGTAGAATTATGTTCAGGGAACTGAAACGGATGATGATGATGATCCTATGACTAAAGCCAATCATTTCTTCACAGCAGATGGCAGACCAATATTTCTAATAGAAGATGAGGAATATACAACGATTACAGACATTGAAAAGGATGAAGATTTTATTTTGGCTAATGATGCAGTATTAGAAGAAGAGTCTGATGATTACCAAAGAGGGTACATGAATGCTTTATCGGCCCAACAGAATCAGTATTATTTGACCAAAAAAGATGTTTCGATCAGTCCCATTCAGAAGAGAAAAGAGCTCCAATCAAAAAACAATTCTTTAAATACTCAAAGAAAGGGAAAAGAGCCTGTGGATCCTTTTCTAAGCAAGACATCTCCAACGACTAAGATTCCAAATGAGAAGAACTAGCATAGCCCAGTGAAGGAGCAAGTAGAGAAGAAATATCCTCCCATCAAAGAGGTATAAAAAGTGTCATCTTTTAATTTAGAAAATGAAATTTCTAAGCTGAAAGTGTCTATGCCCTTGACTCAGTTGGTGAAAAATAGTGCTTATAAAAATCAGGTGTCTAGAATTTTTCAAATAGACTCTGTATCAGATATGGTAAATGTTGAAGATGACTATCCTGAACTCATTTTTGGTCCAGCAACATAAGATTAATCTGAAGAAAGTGGAGTCCGACCCTTTACCTGAGTCTTAGATTACACGAGTTCATCCTACATAATGCTATGTTGGACTCTGGAGCCTTGCATAACTTGATGCCCAAGGCCATTATGGAGAATTTAAGACTTGATATTACTCGTAAATACCATGATTTTTATTCCTTTAACTGATGTAGGGTCCACTGTATTGGTATTATCAAAGAGTTGGTAGTATCTTTAGATCAAATCCCAGCCAAGAATGTTTTGATGGATGTAGTTGTTGCCGATTTTCCACCATGTTTTGGAATGCTTCTCTCTAGGTCTTGGGGTGAAAAACTTAAATGAACCATGTATCTTGACTTCTCTTATGCCACCATTCTCGTGTTTGGTCAATTGAGAAAACTATATAGGGAAAATAAAATGAAATATATGATCAGTAGCAAAGAGAAGCCAGTTAATCATCCCATTAATGCAGTCCACATAGATTTAGAGTCATTTGAATTATATTCAGATGGTGGTTTGAATGATGAAAATTTTCAGTTCGTACAAGTAGATTAAATACCTGAAATCTCAGAAAATTTTACGGAAGTCCTCAAACAGGAAAAAGATAAAGCAGCAAGCACTTCTGAGCTTCCTGCCTGCCAGCAGCAAAAAGACAGTGAAAAATAGAAAGATGCAGAAATCAGTCAGGAAAAAGTAGAGAAAGAAGCGGAATTTCGGCATCTAGAAGAAGAAGAAGAAGGCCTTTGAAGTATGGACTTTGATGGAGCTGTTAGCAACGACGGTGCTGGTATTTGAATATGGATTCGGAGTCCTATTTTCCAGCCTGAAAAAGTTCCTAGTAATGTTAGAATATGTGCTTACAAATTGGCTTTCGACTGCTCTAATAATAAAGTAGAGTACGAAGCTTTGATTGCAGGTTTGAAAATTTTGAAGAACCTAAATGCAAAGAGGATTTCTGTCTATAGAGATTCAGAGCTGATAATCAAATAGGTGGAAGGAGAGTACCAAGCAAAACATCCACGATTGAGGGCTTATAGAAACGAAGTCCTAGACATTTTGAGGACATTCCCTGAGTACACCTTGACAGCAGTACCCAGGATGCAGAATATTATCGTTGATTCTCTTGCCACTACTGCAAGCAACTTGAAGATTCCCATGAACTCTAGCAACAAGTTTGAAATTTATGTCAAACATAGGCCTACTATTCTGGATAACTTAAGGTATTGGCAAGTGTTTTGGGATGACAATGAAATCAATGCCTTTTTGTAGAGTGAAGGAAAATTCAAGGATACTCCCATAGAAGGTGATTGTGACGCTGATGACCAAGAATTCAAACAAAAGTAGATGGACATGTTGCAGCTGAAAGGAAATTTAATTCCTAGGGGTCTCATACCTTTAGACGAGCTTTTTGATCAAGTTGATGTTGCAAATAAACCGAGCTTGGTTCCTACTGATAAAGGAGTTGAAGATGTTAATATTGGAACAGCTGACAAGCCTAAGCTTGTGAAGTTATCAAAGGCGTTGTCCCCTGAGGTAAAGGAAAATTATGTTAAATTACTTTCTGAATTTTTTGATGTGTTTGCATGGGATTATTCAGATTTGAAGGTGTATGAAAAAAACATAATCTAGCATACTATTCCCATCAAGAATGATCAGAAGCCATTTAGACAAAATTTGAGAAGTATCAACCCAAAGCTACTACCATCCATTGAAAAAGAGGTAAATAGATTGTATAAAGCTAATATTATAGTCCCAATTATATTTTCTGACTGGATTTCAAATTTGGTCCTGATATGTAAGAAGACAGGAGAGATAAGGTTGTGCATATATTTTTGGAATTTGAATAAAGCATCGTTAAAGGATAATTATCCACTTTCGAAGATAGACCATATTCTGCAAAGAGTAGTTGGAGCATCAAGGATGTCACTACTCGATGGCTACTCAGAATATAATCAAATCTTGGTGCATGAGAAAGACCAAGACACAACTATCTTCACAACACCTTGGGGAACCTTCTAGTATGCCAAAATGTCGTTTGGACTGAAGAACGTTGGAGCCACTTTCCAGTGAGCCATGGACATTGATTTTGCTAATGAGAAGGATGTTTTTCTTGTTGTTTATTTGGATGATCTGACAGTGTTCTCTGGTTCTAATGATGAGAATTTACACCACTTGAGAGTTCTTTTTCAGTGATGTAGGAATTTTGGGATTTCTCTTAATCCTAAGAAAAGCCTCTTTGCTATGGATGAAGGCAAGTTGCTGGGGCATATAATCTCTAAAGATGGTATCTTCATTGATCCTTCAAGAGTGGAGGCAATTCAACACATAGATCTTCCACAGAACAAAAAGGATATTCAAGCATTCAATGGTAAGATGAAATTCTTGCACAGATTTATACCCAATTTGGCTGAACATTTAAGAGAAATGACTAACATGTTGAAGAAATATAGCGCTGTCAAATGGAGTGAGGAGGCTATCAAGTCATTTAATCTGGTAATTTTTTCTATGTATAATGCCCCAATCTTGATTAGTCCTAATTACACTCAAGATTTCACTATATTTTCATTTGCATTGAAGCATACTATGGTTGCGGTTTTGATGCAGAAGAGAGATCGGATTGAAAAGCCAATTTCCTTTCTTAGTACGACTATTAGAGATTCTGCCTTGCGGTATAATATCATTGAAAAACTAGCATTGGATCTTATAAAGGCATTGAAGTATTTTAGAGTATATATCATGCATTCACATACTATAGCATATGTTCCTAATGCAGCAGTAAAGGACGTCTTGATACAAATTGATCCAGAAGGTCAAAGAGGTAAGTGGATAGCAGCTATGTTAGAGTATGAGTTGGATATCAAACCCACAAATTTGATCAAAGGACAAGGCTTGGCAAATCTAATGGCTCAATCAAACCTGCATGCGCTGGATATTAATCTCATAACAAAAATGTTACAAGATGAGGATGAAGGTTTGCTTTTTCTAGTTTTAGAAATTTTTCTACAATCCCCATGGTATTAAGATATTATTTATGCTCTTCATCATCTTTCACCACCTCCAAGGATCTCTAAAAGCAAAGGTAGAGCACTGAAACTTAAGTCTGCTAAATATTGTATGTTAAACAGTGTTCTTTATTAGAAAGATCCAGGAGGTATTCTACTCAATTGTTTGGTTGAAGAAGAGGCTCAGAAGGTAATGCATGACTTTCACAAAGGTGATTGTGGTGGTCATTTTTTTCTGAAACACTACAGCTAACAAAGTGTTGAGAGTAGGATATTATTGACCCACTTTATTGTCAAATTTGTATAGAACAATGATGAGCTTCCATGACTATCAAATTTTCCAAGGCAAAAGGAAATTGCTTCGTCTTCCTTTAAAACCAGTTTCAGTGAATGCTCCCTTTCAGCAATGGGGACATGATTTCATAGGGGAAATCCATCCCGCATCATCAGCGTAGCACCAAATGGATCGAGGCCATTCTAACAAGGCAGGCTACAGAAACGATAATCATTCAATTTTTAGAGTTGAATATTTTATCTCATTTTGGCTGCCCTCACAAAATTATAACAGATAACCCAGCAGCGTTCAAATCTAAGAAGATGGTAGATTTCTGCGAAAAATACAATATCGTGTTGGTTCATTCAACAACGTACTACCCTCAACGCAATGGCTTGGTGGAATCATCAAATAAATACTTGATAAACATAATCAAGAAAATGTTGGAGGCAAACAAAAGAAACTGGCATCGAAATCTCATCAACGCGTTAGGGGTGGGCAGAGTTAGCAGTAAGAAATCTATAGGTATGTCAGAATCTGAATTAGTTTATGGTACTGATGTTGTCTTTCCTACATAGTTCATAGTTCTGATCATGAGATTATTACAAGAGGTTGGAATTGAAGAAGATGATAATCTGCGAAGGATCAATCAAATGATCCAGCTTCAGTAGACAAGAGAGGAAGTATCCCAAAACGTTGTTTGGTTGCAGGAAAAGATAAACAGAATCTATTACCATAAGACCAAAGGAGAAAGGTTTTAGTTGGATAATGTGGTGTTGATATGGGATGCACGAAATGAGGACAAAGTGAAGCATGGTAAGTTCGAAAACCTGTGGAAAGGAGCATATAGGATTTCAGCATATATGGGACAAAATGCTTTATTGCTTTCAGAAATGGATGGTCAAGATTGCCTTGGAGGACTAGTGAATGGTAGGCTTCTGAAGCACTACCACTATTGAAGATAATGGATCAGAAACTATGTCACAATCATTGTATATACCATGTTATTTTTGGTCAGATTTCAAGTACACAGTCATTGAAGTTTGGGGCCCGAGGTGAAGGCTATAAAACTTGAATGATACGTGTATAGTTTGCTTTTATTTTAGATATCAGTCTTAGTCTTCAGTCAAAGTCAGTCTGCATTGTGTCAGTTTTCAGTATTTTTGACTCCATGCCCAATGGATAAGGCTACTTGGTCTACGATGTTCTTGGCACCTCTAAGGAGCTACACACCCCATTGGAGCCAATGTTAGTGTCAGTCTAGTCGTATTTCCATTAGTGATCAAATTTACTCTTTTGAATTTGCATATTAGGAGTCCCATACCATAAATTTTCATCATTCCCTTAGGTCATGAATTCATGGATGGTAGTGGTTTTTCATTCAGCCTTCCCTCATGTGAAACTTGTTGATCCCCCTCTCTATGGTCTTCAGACATGAGTCACTTTCACTTCGTAATTCATATTATTAGGTCATATGGTGGGTTTCATTAGGTTCTAGGGTCTCATCATGGTCAAATTAATGAGTCAAGTGTCAATAAATATCAACAGGGTCATAAGGAGGTCTAATAAACTCAAAGTCACAATATCTGGAAAGATCAAAGAAATGTTTTGTTTAGCTTGATGTAATTTTCACCTCAAAACCATTTTTTGGGGTGAAGACATGGTATTTTGCCTTTATTATCGTCTATTATGTAATTTTATGTCATCATATGTAATAAGATGCACTTTAGAAGCTGCTATCTCCACAAGGTCACCATCCTGCCTTTCAGAGAAGTTTTCCACAACATTTTTAGCACAAAATCGTGTTCTAAGTATGTCCATCCAAAAGAGCTCAAAAATAGCTTTCCAACAGTATATTATACTCTCAAAAATGACTCTTGGGTCGAAAATTATGCCTAAGTGAACAATGTACCCTATAGCTTAACCCTGCCCCTTTTCCCATTTTTCCCTTAAACTTTATTTCATAAGAAGTTTAAAATTTTTCTTTATAAAACCCCCCCTTTTCCCTTTCTGATTGCATAAATCACATAATAAAGTTCTTTTGAAAACATAAAATTTCGATGCGATTAACTAATCCCCCAGATCCAATCGCACCCTTTCCCTCTGATTGATCGCGACATCCAAATCGCCGCTCTGATTTCCTACCTCTGATCGACCCTCCCTAATTTCCATTCCACCGTTGATCTGCACGTCCGATCGGACGGCCCACAACCAATTGCATAATCACAATCACATATTGTATTCCCAGCGCTTAAACCTGCTCCCAATTCCTAATTGCAATTACGATTCCCTTTGGGTCCCACCTTAATCCCTCCGCTCTTCTCAATAAAAAATCCTTTTTTCCTTTGTAAAACATGAAATTCATTTTTTATTTTTTTTACGAAGGACTTCCTTTCCATCTCATCGCATATTTCAATCGCTCTATCCCAATACAACATCTCCTTCCCTCTTTCAATCGCGATTTCTATTTGTGATCACATGAGGGCCCACCTCGTTTCCTTTCGCCCTTTTTCATTCAGCATGAGTCTTTTCTTCACTAAAAAGGAATAATTTCATTTCTATTGGTTTCAAAAGCAATTTCTCTAAAGTCAGTTTTTATTCAAAGATAAAGACAAAGAATAACATTCAAAGGGCCGAGAGCTAAATATGAAACAGGGACTCCCACAACAATGATAAAATAGGGATATGTTCTTCATATTTCCTATTTTCATTTATTCAGTGTAACTGTAAATCGTCAAAGGTGGTCAAATGTATTTTTTTTTCTTATTTTCAGGGGCAGGTTGTTGGTCTTTTTCCTATGTTCGGATTCCAGTGAAACAACTCCCTTTTCTGTGGACTTTCTCCCCTCAATTTTGTTCTATTTAATGTAATTTTCAATCTTTTTTAAATTCAGTAAGGGAAATCGTGTGGAAATAGCTAGGAAATCACTAAGGACACTCTGTGCTCCCATTGTAATAGTTTTTGACAGGGAATTAATAATAAATGCAGCTCTGATTTGTGGGATCCCTGTGGTATGAATTTTAGCATTGTTTCTTTCTTTGTGTTCATATGTTAAATGTTATGTTTACCATTCATTCATAAAAATTTCTGGTTGAATTCTTTCAAGTTAGATAGGTATAATCCATTATTAATGCTCTGCCTTGGGAAATCATTCAACATCCTATGTTTTCCTCTGTTTGAAAAGGATCCATCTCCTATGACCTTTTCAACTCCTCACTAGTCTTTCCATTCCATCCTTATTTAAACTTAATTGTTAAAATTCCTGCCTAGCTTGCACCATGAAATACCCTATATTTCTGGTTTAATTCCCCAGATTCAAACTTCCCTATCTATTCCACACAACCCTGAAAATTCATTTAAAATATTTCTTATCAATATACCTAGCCTAATATCAGTTTTTTTGTTATACTTCATTGAATATTTTTCTTGAAGAGAGCCCTCTCCTAACCTTGTAGGGCTAGCTACAACGCTGAGCGTGGTTTAAAGGTTACCCTAATTTTTCTTTCTTTCAGCCTAAGGTACAAATTAGGTGCTAACATATCCTAAAATCTTCTAGACGTGGGCCTTCTCCCTTTCTCCATGTGCTCTGATTCTATAATACATCCCTATCAAAATATCTCTCCAGATCCTCCTATTTCAGATTGTCCAGTTGATTACCTCGTCATCTGCATTCTAAGGTCCCCTCCCCTCAAATGCATTCTCCCCCTCTTGCTCAAAGGGATAGTGGGTCGCAATCTTCGAGTATGATGTAGGGAATCCAAACAAAATTATAAGCGACAAGATTATCATTGTTTTCATTATGATTTCCCATACCTTCGATTAAATAAGTGCTAATTTCATTTTTACCACCATTCTCCATAGTAAGAACTAATATTGGTACTCATGAGACGATGATTTGAAACCTATGTGCCCTAAACAAAGCAAATTTATGCCATTTTGTTGATAATGATTGAATTGATGTTGAGTGTTGACATGGGACCTTGACAAAATAGTTATTGTTGTTGAAGCGATGAATGATAAACTGATATGACAAGGTTGGTTGTTTCATATTTTGTAGCCATAAATGAAATGAACTTCAACGTACCTTAATACATTTAGAAAGGTGCATGTCTATGTCTGTGTGTGTGTGTGTGTGTGTGTGTGTGTGTGTGTGTTGTGTTCGATTCACTCACTGGTTCTATAAAGCAAGAGAGACTAATTAATTCCAAAAAATACAAATACATCAAAGAAATACATCAATATAAAATATCATCTAACTCAACATCATGACAAGGCCAAAACAGTCCACCTATGGCATTCTTTAAAAAATGTGCAGATTTCAAACATCTTCACCAAAGCACTTGTAAGGGAAAAGTTAAAAGATTCAATAGTTGGAATCGCCAACATCCATTCAGATTAAGGGGGGGAAATGTGGACACCTAATATTTTGGATTAGTAAAACATATATAATTATTATAAATAAAAAAAATAAAGGAAATAAGAAGATGAAGAGACATTGGGAGACGAAACCCAATAGTCTCCCTCTCCTTGTATATCTTCATATTCTCTCTTAATGCAACACACCATTTGTTTAGGATTTAAAAACTTAGACTAATAGTAAAGACACTTGGAATAATAATATCAGGTAAATGAGAGCAATAACCATATGATGGAATGATAACAAACACAATCCTTAGGCATTTGTTTTCCTTTTTTTGGCATGTGAAGCATCAAGAGGCTCGCACATGTTGGGAAATATATTACGAGGGGGGAGGGGGGGGGTTGAATCAGTATTTATAAAACTCACAAATATTTTCTTTACTTTACTGATTTCTATACATCAATTTAATTAACCCAACTAGCATATGCACGCGGATTTCTTTAGCGAAACTTGTGTATGCCGAGTAAACTTATTATTCAGATAAATATTCAGAAAATTTGCTTAGATCGGTACATCATGTATTCATGAATAATTTAGTAGGTAGTAAACATGTGGATTAAGAACATAATAAATCATCACCCATAAGAAACTAACATGAACACCAAGATTTAAGGTGGAAACCTAGGTCGAGAGAAAACCATCGATGTTGTTGTCTTTGTCTTCAATATTTATTATAAAGAAAAATTCTTACAATATTGTACTAGCGTAGACTCATACCAAAAAGTAAGAAACAGAAACAGAAACAGAATCATTTAAGCCCAAAAACATACATCAAACAGAAACATATAATTGTACCAAATCATTCACTAAATCATCAATCAACCAACCAATCGCTGATCTTTAATCACAATCAACTAGCAACATAATCAATACTCAAACAAGACAGATTCATATGAAGACATCATTGACAGATCACAACAGAAACACAGTAAAACTCATCAGACATTTCCTTCATCATTCTTCATCAAAACCCTAGATTTCATAGGTGCCTTCCCTAAGACAAGTTCGTGACTGTATGTGCTTCTCTTGAAACCACCTAACGTATATATCGTACTTTTTTACTCAATAGATATGTGCCTCTGCATAATTGAACCCGTGTGTATACCTGCCTTCCTTGAGTCGAACCCGCAGATATATCTGTAATTAATTCAGAACTGCACAACACATCACTACTACAGGGTTATTTAGATCAAAACCTTCACTTCAGCAAACATGCGCCATACCACAGATTTATACATCTCATAAACAAATCATGCAAGTACATAGTCATTTCAGGTCTAGATATCCTGATCCATCATTATATTCATGGGTGTGTCATTATTTCAGATCTATTAATAAAATATAGCCCATTACATGCAGTTATACTTCACAGTGAAGTATTCATTCAATACCCATAAACATGCACACTCTTAGCACTATGATATTCACCTTCTTATATAGTTAGAGACTTAGCCAAAACCATGAGACAAAACCACATGTTGCAATGGTATTCTTTTACAGGATCAAATAAATGTTACCACGCTCAATATTGTTGGCTAATACAATGGTAAGGATACCTGGTCTCATAAACATAGTGTGCAAGCACATACACTACTTTTCTTCTTCTTACACACACGTATACGCGACTTTGCCTTGATGAAATCATGTGTAGATCCTCAGATATGTACTTTATTCATCCTTTTATTATGATATGTTCCATCACTTTGTCACCTCTAAGCTTATCTGGAAACCATATACTTTGTCTTTTACAAGTGGGTTGCCATCAAGGACAACACATGCAATCATAATTCCAACAATATTGCCCTATGGATTTTATGGAAACCATGTCGGTGTTTGATCACCAAAACCTATAGATACTTGATAGGCACATCAACATAATCATTATTCAAAAACCAAGTTACTCTCCCCCTTTGACATCAAGGGAAAAGGGCGAAGCAATGTTGAAATAAGGTTTCTCTTTCCTTGTAGAGAGAGGAGGTTTGTAGATCTTATCTACACTATACTGACCATGCTCCCCTTGAGCGCATGTTGAATATTCAAACATATTTTCAATGAATTACATGACTCTATGACCTTTCATATCACCAGGGACTCATACTTACATTAGTCACCCAACCAAGTGGGGTTTATATTTTTTACTCAAGCACCCAACCAAGCGGGTTTACATATTTGAAAAATTCCATTCATGACTTAATATGACAATATTTACATCATAGGTCTCAACATGACCCTTACATGGAATTACAGATATGACATTTATAAAAAATACCAAAGGACCTAATTAGAGAGATATCATCGAACATAATTCAGCAACCATGACACACATAATTCCAACAATGCATTATACTCAGGAAGTCTAATGCTTATCCTAAACCTATGCTATAGCAACTCATTCATTAAAGAATCTTCATCAATTAGAAAATCATAACTTAATAACATATTAGCATACTGTAACCATCAACAACAAACCAAGAAAATTATAACTGTCAGTATTGTATCATAATATGTTCTTGAGTCTCAGACATTGTTCTTCTTATCATACAAAAACTTATGTAAATGTATATACGCGCCTTTAGTTTATGAAACTCACATATCTAAAGTGAAATACTGAAAAATTCACAGCTCCATCTCCCCTTGGAATTGTATGGCCTGTACCTATATTCTGTTGTCACATCATATGCACTCTCATAAATATAAAACAACCAAAATTACTAGACCAATCTTCTTTTTCCCTAAGTGTGAATCATCCTCATATCTGTGAGAGGTAATATATTTAAATACATATAATTTTTCAGTGTTTCTCCATCTCGTTGCTACCAATTCTTGAGTTTCTTTGTCGAGGAAATTCCATTGGTTGATGTGAACATAATCACATTTCCTTTATCTTCCATTTTACTTACACTTAATATTTTTTATTTTAGTCCTTGAACTAATAAGGTATCAACTTCCCTTCAGTTTTTGTTAATTATGGCTCTACCTTTTCCCAAAACTTTTGTTGGAGCATAATTTGAAAGAATAACCTTATCATATTAATGTTTCATGAGAGACTCCATCGTATTCTTATCACTAGTCATGTGACGAGAACATCCATTGTCGATGTACCATTCATCCTTATTTTTAATTGCACGGAGAGAAACACCACATCTTATCTCTTTTTATTTATGCTTTTTAACATGAATGTTTGTGGATCCAACTTTATTTTCTCTTATGATATGATTTTTTTGTCTTGCACATTGTCTTTGATGATTTATTGATATGTCCCTACATTATTTTTCTACATGCCCTAACTTGTTACAAGCATAACATCTTGTGTGACCAAAAAAGGGAGCAGAGGAATCACAATATGTTTGTCTTACCTTTATTCTATTCAAATCAACAACTTTATGAAAATATTTTTTGCATGAAAAAAATGCCCCTTAAAGAGACCTGGCTACCTTGGAGCTGATGGTATTTCTGTGTAGTCTCTATTTTTCTGATATTAAAACAATCTACTTCTGCAATTGGCTACAAGATGTCCATAATTATTACATACAAAGCCTTCAACATTATTGATCAAAGGAGAAAATCAATTGACACTTCTATAGTTAGGAGAGAATAATTTCCTTTGAGAATTCATGATTGTTGACCTTTTGTTTCTTTAAGCACTTCATGTTTTGCTTAGATGTCCTCTTTAGCAATATCTTGTGAACTAGATTCTCCTTTAACAGTTTCTTCACAACCAAGACCAGAATTAATAGAAGGAGACCTTTGACTACTAAGAATATTATCCAGAATCTTAGTACTCTCTTGAAACCTCAAGTTCTTATCCTTTTCTTATAATTTACCTTTTAAAATGTCTACCTCAACCTCCAATATTTGGCACTGCTTCTTTATACTTTCTTCCACCCTTTTTCCTTCTTATACTTGCTCATTCAATTTTAAAATATCGTATTTCAACCCATTTTATTGTTCTTCAAATGTCTGTAGAAGTTATTCATTCTTCTTATTTGATTTTTCCAAATTTTCTTTGAGAGAGATGATTTCTGCATCAAGACCTTCACTGTGATTAGTTACTTCATCCTGCAACTTTTGACACTGGTTTATATGTTCCTTGTTAAACTGCTCAATTTAATTTGTTTCTTGTAACCTTTTATTAAATATAGTAATCACATCTTTGTATATACATTATATTTCATTAAATATAATGTCCTGATCTTCAACTTCATTTTTGATATTAGAAATTTCTCTTTCCAGATCCATAACATTACTTTCAATTTCACTATCTTCAACATTGCATGAAAAATAAAGTGGATCAAAAGAACAGAAATCAGTACTTGTTTTATCTTCTTCATTTCCTGTTGCACATGTTTTTTCAAATGTCTTCTTCTTTTTCTTCCTTCCCATTGTAATGGATCTCCTTCAAGCAATAAATCTTCTTCAGAAGGACCTCATCTAATTCCAATTGTTGGGAACGATATTGAGAGGGGAGGTGGTGAATCAGTATTTATAAAACTCATAAATATGTTCATTTCTTTATTGATTTCTATAAGTGACTTTAACTAACCCAACTAGCATATGCATGGGGATTTCTTTAACGAAACTTTCATATGCCCAGTGAAATTATTATTTAGATATGTCTTCAAAAAATTTACTTAGCCCAGCACATCATTTATTCATCAATATTTTATTAAGAAGTAAACATGTGAATTAAGAATATAATAAATAATCACACATAGGAAAGACACATGAACACCAGGATTTAAGGTGGAAACCCAAGTCGAGAAAAAACTATTGTTGTTGTCATCTATGTCTTTAATATTTATTATAAATGAAACAACTTGTAATATTGTACTACAGTAGGCTCATACAAACATGTAGGCACTGAACTATAGAAGGTTTCAACCTTCTCTTGTTCTCGAGCTTCTACTGGAAGAAAGCTCTAACCCCCTGATCTCTTTTTTGTGCCACCAATGGAAGCCATCTTTGCCCCCCTACTCTCTTTTACCAGCCACTACTGGAAGGGAGCTACAAACCCTTGATATCATTTATCATAAACCAATGAAAAGGAGCTACAACCCCCTCACTGAAAGCTCCAAACCTCAACACCACCATGGACCACGTTTCATAAATTTTGACATTGGATCGAACAACTTCAATTCAACAAAACTTGTAATCCTATTTTCATCATATTTTTAGATTGGACCCACTCCACTCATTTAAGCCCAAAACCATACATCAAACTGAAACATATAATTGTAACAAATCATTTACTAAATTATCAGTCAACTAGAAACATAATAAATAATCAAACAACCCAGAGCTATATGAAGATATCATTGACAGACAATAGAAACACAGTAAAGATGATCAAACATTTCCTTCAGCATTCTTTAGCAAAACCCTAGCTTCAATACGCGCTTTCCATAAGACAAATCCATGACTATACGCACTTCTCCTAAAACCAACTATCTTATATATCTCAGTATTTTACTAAATATAAACATGCCTTTGCATAAATGAACATGCATGTATACACACATTCCTTGATTCAAACCTTTGTATAGATCGTTAATTAATTTAAGACTGCGAAACACTTTAGTACGACAGACTTATTTAGATCATACCCTTCAATTCAACAAACATGTGCTAGACCACAGATCTAAAAATCTCACAAACATATCATGCAAATACATAGTAATTTCAAGTCTAGAGATATTGATCCATCATTGTATTCATGGGTGCATTATTATTTCAGATCTATCAATAAACTATATCCCATTCCATGCAGTTATACTTCATAGTGAAGTATTCATTCAATACCAATACACATGTACACTCTTAGCACTATGATATTCACCTTCTTCTATAGTTAGAGCCTTAGTCAATACCATGAGCCAAACCCACACAAGGTTCAATGGTATTCTTGGACGACATCAAATAACCATTGATGCACTCAATAATATGGGTTAATACGATGGTAAGTACCTCTTGTATCATATACTTAGTGTGCAAGCACATACGTAACTTATAACCTGAGTGTATACGTGAATTTGCCTTGACGAATTGAAGTATAGTTCCTCAAATGTGTATTTTATTCCTCTTCTGATTCTGATATGTTCCATCACTTTGTCACCTTTTAGCTTATCCTGAAACCATATAATTGGTCTTTTACAAGTGGTTTTCCATCAAGGACAACATATCCAATCATAATGCCAACATTACAAAATGATTGAACAAGTCTATTATGGAGAGAAGGGTAATATGTAGCACATGAGATGAAGGATGAGGGTAGCATGCAAGCATGTAGAAATGCACCCATTAGAATGAGTTTAATCATCTAGAGTGGACATGGCTGGATAGTGCATGTGTGAGGTGAGCACAAAGGAGCACAGATGAATATTGAGATAGGTTGAGCCAAACTATCATTTGGGAAAAGTATGTAATATGAAATATTGAACCATTTTAATTGGAAGGAGGCAACCTTCTTCAGTTTGGAACAATTTCTTGTAAATGTGACAAGGGATTTGGGTAAGGTAAGAAGCATTTAACTAAGTACCATTTGTATTATAAGTGCTAACATGAGATGAAGAATTGGTGAAGGAGTTGGACGGAAAATTCATAGGTTTATATGGGTTTGGATAGTGTGCAATCACCCTATGCCAAGAACACAAATTTAAGTTTGTTGAAGAGATCTCAATATTAAGTTAGAAAAATAGAAAAAAGGTTGGAAAATGGTTCAAAGAAAGCCAAAGCTTTGGAATTTTAGGTCCAAATTATCAGCATTATTATCTCAAGGTTTCAACAGAAAATGTTGGAAGATGGGCCCAAGATCAGAGTAACATTAGTGGAATTATGTGTTGTTGGAAGAAAGGAAAATCCTTCCATGCAACAATATTGATGTGCTTGTATGCAACATATGATTATTTTGTAGACAAAATTAACGATGCAATCATGCCATGGTTGTAATAGAGGGAGCTTGTAAATTTTGTAGAATATCCTGCTAGCTGGTTGGTAATGTTCTCCCAGTTGTTTTGGGCAGGAATAGATTATTGCATACATCAGAGTAGCACTCAACGATATTCAATTATGTGATCAATTAGATGTTAAATATTCCACACTCATCAAGTGTTAGCTACCATGTTCTAACCTACAAGGAGAGCTCTCGGCCCCTCCTACCAATAATGTGTAATCATACTTCATATTTGTAGTATATATACATAACTCCAATATTTTCACAAATAGTAAAATGTGTACATTAAAAACATGATATTTCATCTTACATTTATAAAATATGTGTACTCTATGACACACGTCAAGGCCATCTCTTTTGAAAGAAATGATATATTATTTGATCTTGCAGCTCTAAACAAATGGCACAAAAATGTCATTCCTACAAAGACAAATTCAGATTCGAGGAAAGGAAAATTCGAACCAGTTTTTGTTTCTATGTGTCTCCCATTTGGTCAATTTGTAATCGCAATACAAAAAATGTGTAATATTCCCAATTGGGATTACTCAGCAATGCATACTAAAATAATGCATTCTTCAAAAGTATGTGCAATGAAATAAGTTTTCAGCTCATGGATCCCTTAGATATGGAGATCTATCATCTAAATCCAAGAGGAGAGAAAAAAAAATCAAACTAGGTGAGGTAAATAGACCTCTCACACCTAGTATAGTGTGAAAAATGCCCAAGGGACTGCAGCAATACAAAACAACACTGCCCAGAAAATAACGCAGTTCAGGCCAATTTATGTAGGAGACCAATATGGAGGCTCATTAATCACCTATACATCAACAAAACAGATTTATAATATGGCCCATACAATGTAAAAAAGGAAAATAGAAGACTTTGGTGAAGAAACCCTCAAGAATGAGGTGTTGCAACAATGTATTACACTACAAGGAGGCTTGACAACATTATATTAAGAGCTATAGCAGCTGTATATTAAATTTAATATCTAGAACATATCTATGTACAAAATATTAGATCCATATCAGATCTGTACACTAGATGAGTTCCTCTAGAAATTCCCCTTGGGGTTTTGAGCAAAATAGGAGAAACAAAGAGTAGATCTGAGATCTAAAGTTGTAGATATGCAGTAATATTCATAATTTCTGAAGTAAATACAATAACAAGAAGATCAAATCTTAACAAGACATGCATTAGGTTTATAATCAATGGATCACCATAGTGAAGGGCAGAACCCCAACACTAGAGATCTCTCCTCCAAAAGCATGCCAAAACCCATGGAAACTGTATACTTGCAAATAATGTAGTTATGGGATTGAAACTACACTATAGGCTCTAGCATTGGTTTGGCTTGATTCCAAGATCTGAAAATTGAGCTCCAAATATCCAATACACTCTTGCTAATGAGATAGAAGATTTTCTCACTGAGAAGAGGCACTATATTGGCCAAGATCTGAGCAAATCTAGACTCCACTTGCTGCATCTTACAAGGAAAACCAAACCCTCAACAAGATATGTGTTGTAATTGGAATATGTAGCTTGGCCAAATGCCTGATAGTGGACAAGATCAGCAAGACTCCTCCAAGAGCTTCTCAATGGAAGAGGTGGGATTCCCGCTCGAGGACACCCAGTGCTACAAAACACTATTCTTAGCTAAACAGTAAGAGAATAAGAAATGTCTAAATAGACAATATCTTCAGAAAACATCATTTCATGAAAAATCTTCTCTTGATGTCCTCCTCTTCATTTTATAAGATAGAGATCCTGCCAAATCCTAAACCATCTCAATGATTTAGCTCCATTCACATGTGTAGCCTCCAACTAAGACAGCGTTGTGCATCTAGGAGGTTCATTACATCTAGACAATGTTGTTGATTTGGTCCTGGTTGACTTGGTCAATTGATCCAGCCTCTTTCACACTTAAGTGTGCTTATGAAAATAGCTTAGATTTAGCCTTGTTCACATTGAGAATTGATTTTATTTAGAATCCACTACTCAAATATTAATGTTGTTGACTTGGTCAAACTTGACTTTGTCCACGTGCAAAAGTCCCTGTTCACACAGGAGGGTATGAAATCCAGCTATTATGTTATTCCCTTTTTACATTATGAGGGGTTTTATTCATATTTTTATTATGCATGGCCTCCTTACCCATTTATTCTTCTCCTAAGTGAAATCAACAAAATTCAATATTCCAATTTGTTGCATGAAAATTTTTGAATATGACAGTCCTCCCCTCCCAAATGTTTCTTTTCCTCAAGCAACTATAAGGATAGAACTGAAGAGTCTCCCCTCCTCCTACTGTAGCATCCACATATGATGAAATCCTCCTAGGAATGAGATGTTGTCTCATCAATGAATCTCCATATTACCCCTTGCAAGAATGCAAGCTAGCCAAATAGATATCATCATGAAAAGGTAAAGTACTCAAGGAGGAAATAAGGTTTTCTCTAGAGGTCCCCTCAATTCATGGAGTCTGAAATGTATTGGGAAACATCCTTCCCATGTGGATCCTCCATCCCCAAGCAATCATCCATACAAAATGAGTCACCTCACAACATGGCAACTCCTGGAAATGTCCCTCCACCTTGAGCTCTTGCAAAGTAGGTGGGCTGAAGATCTGAACATGGTAGAAAAATTAGCCTACCCCCGAATGTATTCCTCCCCATTTATGATAAGTGTCGAGAATATGTTGATCTTGGGCTGCAATACAATTTCCCTCAAGTGGAAAGATGAAGACTAGATCTCCAAAGATCTCCTCTCCAACGCTGTGAGTCAAGCTAGCCCAAATCATTCCATATGTGATGGGTAGGAAATCATCACCATATGGCATCTCATCAAACTCATGGCCCACCTCATAAAGAAACAATTTTTTGGCTGTGGTGGCCATATCTTCTCTCATGCTCCCATTATAACATGCAATGCAGAAAATGTGGGAATCCTCTTCCCAAAAGGACACATCTAACCCATGTGTCTCTCTCCCAGTCATGCTCTAAATAGAAATAAGTACAATATTAGCAATTTAAATCATGAAAAACATAAAAATTAGGTAAATACTGAAGGTTTCATGTGGTGTAGGAAAGTACGAATAGTTTCCCATGTAGTTATAGTGCAATTTTCCTAACTGTTGCTTCAGAAAATAGTATGGCAAGTTGTTTTTTGATACATGGATAATTATGTATGTCATGAAATCTACTAATAAATAGAAAATGGTTGGACACATCAATTGAAAATACATGAAGAAAAAACTTTCCTAAGGCCATATAAAAGATGGTTGTCTCCATCATACAATTTGGCCCAATGTTGACCATGGAAAAAAATGAAAAGCTTGCCCTCTTGTGGAGAAATGCACTGCATAGAAATATGAAAATATTGCGTTAGATAATCAAAGTTCTCACCATGTACTAGAATTAATATGGTACATGAATCCATGAATAATTCCAACATAGGGGTTAGGCATACTCCCATGAAGATAAATGAATCATGTGTTGCATGAAGCTCCTTCCCCTTATTCTTGGAAATCCAAACCAAGAAGAACAAATCACAGCAATATATGTATCCATCCATTACTAAATCTTTCTCACCTCCTCCTTGTCCATCAAGTGCATCAATATTGAAGTGATCCTAGGAACACTCCATCAGTAAGCACAAGCTTCCAAGTGATAGCGCTAGTGGCCTATGCAAATAGGCTCATGCCAACTCATAGCTCCATTGTTTGACATGCTCCTTATCAAAGACATCTCCCATAATCCTGCTACATACAATAAGATTATTCCAAAGTGGAAGAACTCCCAGATCATCCAAGGTTAAGGAGTAGCCCCTTTGCACCATGATAGTGCCATCTCCTACTCTTGCAACATCATGCAAAGTGTGAGAGAAAATTTGTCCTTACTCTACAAAAGGTTTTGATGCCTCCTCCTACCTCCATCATACAAATCATGTGGTGAAGACATAATGATCATATAATCATAATGTATCTACACTCCTTGCTACTCAATGATACAAGTATCCTGCCAAGTTCTTTCCTCCCACATTGCCTTAGAAAAAGGACATGTTGCATGATGGTAAAACTCTTTCAAGAGTTGCCAATGCGGCCAAGCCTCTTGCTGCCCAATGTCATATATTTGAATGTAGCCTTCTAGCTTCTTTCTCTCCATCCACATCCACTCATCAAAATGTGGATGTCTACTACCATTCTTATTCTTGGTACTCCTCCAATGAGGGCTACAATCCTCCAAAATCAATTTCCTCCTCTTGCATTTCATGGGATGTTGAAATGCAACTCCTTGGAGATCTTCTAGAAAATATCTCTCCTCAATGATCATCTTGAATCCATAAAGATCCAAGAGTGATAAAGGAAAATTCCCCTCATACTGTTGATAGAACGTTTACTCCATGATATGTTGAAGTGCACCTCCAATGAGATCTCTTCATGATACCTTCTTCTCATCAATGGCCCTCCAAAACCATTAAGGTTTTGATTCTGCTACAGGTAGAAGTTTCTCTTTGATATGTGAGATGCTCATTGAGAAAGTGTCATTTATAAAGGAGAAAGTATTTCTCATCTCAATATTCCTACCATCTATCACTTCTTCCTCTATTGCTTCATTAATGAAGCTGTCATTTTATTTCTCCCATAAGGAATGGGTCCTCTTCTCTTCACTAATGCTCTTGTACAATGCAATACAGTTTTGTTGCTCTATATCAGCAGCATGCAATGATGCAGTTCCCTACATAATATTTTTTGAAATGATAAGAGATGGAGACTTAAGCATACCTTGGTGAATTTTGGAAGCATCTTATAGGGCTGCAAGAGCTTCTTCATCCATTATGTTGGCTTCCCCAACTGCTAAAGATGAAGGTTGGTCCCCCATGACTGTGACAACGATGGTATATACCTCCTTAAGTGGTGGTGAGGGCTTATCCTCCTATAATCTCTCTTCATCAAACCTCTATATCACCCTCTGAGTGAAATCTGCAAAAGAAGATACTCTTGCATGTCTCGCATGGCTGAACCACCAATTACTTGCTTCACCCTTCAGGTGAAGCATTGCAATCTCCACTACTTCTTTCTCTTCCACTGAATGTAGTAGGAAGAATGCATCAAATATTCTTGCCCAAGCCCTTGCTAAATATGTCCCATCAAAAGTGGCAAATAGAAACCTATTTCCCTTAATTCTCTTTTTATTCCAAGGACTCCTCTCTTCCTCCCACTGAATGAACTCTGGGAAAGCTAGAGTCTCCTTGAAGGCTCTTGGTTGAGATTTGTACTCAACAAGGTACTCACTTAGAATATGATGATCCAAGTGTTCTTCATGTATTTTTTATTCTCGTCTTTGAGAATAGGAAGTGCATGGCTATTCCTCTTCTCTAAACCCTCTAGGAGTTTCACTCGAACTCTTCTTCTTAATCTGATTAACCTCCCTGGAGAGGTTCTTCTTCCTAGATCTGAAAAGTGATGAGAGAAAGCTAATTATTTTCATCATCTTGATCTCTGATCTTCTTCTTTGTATTCTTATTATTTTGATAGAATAATGGCTGGAACTCAAAGGCTGAGCCAAGATTATGCTTTGATACCAATGTAATATTCCCAATTGGGACTACTCAGCAATGCATGCTAAAATAATGCATTCTTCAAAAGTATGTGCAATGAAATGAGTTTTCAGCTCATGGATCCCTTATATCTAGATATCTACCATATAATTCCAAGAGGAGAGAAAAAAAAATCATACTAGGTGAGGTAAATAGACCTTCCACACCTAGTATGGCTTGAAAAATGCCCAAGGAAGGGACTGCAGCAATACAAATCAACACTGCCCAGAAAATAACATAGCTCAGCCAAATTTATGCAAGAGACTAATATGGAGGCTCATTAATCACTTATACATCAGAAAAAAATATTTATAATAAGGCCCATACAATGTATAAGAGGAAAATAGATGACTTTGATGAAGAAACCCTCAAGAATGAGGTGTTGCAACAATGTATTAGGCTGCAAGGAGGCTTGACACCATTATATTAAAAGTTGTTTAAGTTTTATATTAAATTTCAGATCTAGAACATATATGTGTAAAAAATATTCGATCCATATCAGATCTATACACTAGATGAGTTCCTCTACAAATTCCCCTTGGGGTTTTGAGAAAAACATGAGATACAAAGAGTAGATCTGAGATCTAAAGTTGCATATCTATAGTAATATTCATAATTTATGAAGTAAATACAATAAAAAGTGGATCAGATCTAAACAAGACATGGATTATATCTCTAATCCATGGATCACCATAGTGAAGGGCAGAAACCCAACACTAGAGATCTCTCCTCCAAAAGCATGCCAAAACTCCCTGCAACTACATACCTGCAAATAACATAGTTATGGGAGAGAAACTGTGTTGTAGTTTGTAGCAATGGTTTGGCCTAATGCCAAGATCTGAAACTACAGCTCCAAAGATCCAATACACTCTTACCAATGAGATAGAAGACTTTCTCACTGAGAAGAGGCATTAGATTGGCCTAGATCTGAGCAGATATAGCCTCCACTTTTTGTAGCTTAGAAGGACAACCAAACCCTCAATAGGATCTGTGTTGTAGTTGGAATATTTATCTTAGAAAAATGCCTAATATTGGACATTATCAACAAGACTCCTTGAAGGGCTTCTTAATGGAAGAGGCGGGATTCCCGCTCGGGAACACCCAGTGCTAAACAACACTATTCTCAGCTAAACAACAAGAGAATAGGAAATGTCTAAACAGAAAATATCTTCAGAAAATATCTTGTCATGAAAAACCTTCTCTTGATGTCCCCCTCTTCCTTTTATAAGATAGAGATCTTGCCAAACCCTAAACCATCTCAATGATTTAGCTCCATTCACATGTGTAGCATCCAACTAAGACTGCGTTGTGCATCTAGGAGGTTCATTGCATCTAGACAACACTATTGATTTGGTCCTAGTTTAATTGGTCAATTGATCTAGCCTCTTTCACACTTAAGTGTGCTTATGAAAATAGCTCAAATTTAGCCTTATTCACATTGAGCATTGATTTCATTTAGAATACACTCCTCAAATATTAATGTTGTTGACTTGGTCAAATTTGACTTTGTCGACATGTAAAATTCCCTGTTCACACATGAGGGTGTCAAATCCAGCTATTATGTTACTCCCTTTTTACATTGTGAGGGATTTTATTCAGATTTTTACTATGCATGTGCCTCCTTACCCATTTTTTCTTCTCCTAAGTGAAATCAGAAAAAAATCAATATTCCAATTTGTTGCATGCAAATTTTGGAATATTACAAAATGAAAGAGAAATTTTAATGGGAATTCAGGGGCAATAAAGGGTGAGAATATGAGGTTTTGGAGTGCATGTAGGTGGTAGTCTCACATGCAATTCGCCTTGTGTTTGCCGCATTTAACCTTTGACCTGTGAAAAGTGTTCATAGAATAATGTGTATTCATAATCGCCCGTTTACATGGATCCTCTGATGGTGAGTTGCTAGAACTGGATATGTAAATATGGGTGTGATTTTGGGTCATTGCAAATATGGGTGTGATGTTTAATGATGTTTCATTAGATCAAGCTTTGATATTGACATTATAGAAGAAGTGTTGGACGAGTAATGGGTGACAGAGAGCTATTACAATGATCCAATCTCTAGATTTGAGATCCAAAAATATGGATCACTAAACTCAGAACTATACAGAGACTGGTGCTACTACTGAAACCACACACAAGGATTATTTCTTGATCAGGTGTCAAACTATATATTGTGATCTATAAAATACTTGTTAAATTTTTGGAAAATGGAAATATCAGAAGGTTGAGCACAAAGCAGAAGTATGAAGATCCCAATGATAAAACTTAATCAGATAAGGAAATACAAAGGGCCATGACCAAATTATAGTGGAAATCACTACCATTAGAAAGTAATTCAGAACTATTGAGGAGCTGAGTCCAAGGATGCATAGTGCATACAAGACTATAAATTGTAGCTTAGGTCTGATAAGGATCATAATTAGGAAAATTATGGATTTTCCCACTATAAATAAGGCTAGCCTTTTACAAATCCTAGTAAATACCTTAATACCGAAATCCTGCAAATTAGGTATGGAAATGGAAACATCCTCCAATAGAGTACATTTAGTCACAAACCCTAGATTTCAAATACATTCTTGTGATTGGTCAGTGTTCCCTAACAAAATTTTCAAGGGATTTGGAGGCCAACTCGAGATCTTGGTGCTACAATTGATGAATACATTTAGAAATATTTCAGTGGTGGAGTTGCGGCGAGAAATGAGAGAAAGTAGGAGTGCACGCGACATGGGATTTGGTTTTTTTTGCATGATAACATCATTCTAGACTCTTCACACCATGGATGGTGAGATAAAATATTGCATCTCCTCAAGCCGTGTGAAGATGACAAGGGTCAACAGTTATTGTCACTTCTAGCAATCTCCATGCTACTCGAGACTACAAGTACGGTGGCTTCTGGAAATCTCCACACAACTCTCCATTTCCCCCCTTTGGTTATGGGATCCCACCGAATCAATTTGGTGAGTAGAAGGAATAGGAAATCCAAAAATTAATGTGGCTTCTAGAAATCTTCACACAACTTTCCATTTTTCCCCTTTGGTTATGGGCTCCAGCCGAATCAATCAAGAAACTAGTAAGAATAGGAATTCCAACATTTAATGTACCTTCTGGCAATCTCCACACAGATTTACATTTTTTCCCCTTTGGTTATGCACTCCCACAAAATCAATTGAGGGAGTATCAAGAATAGAAAATACAAAGGGGGCATGGGAAACTTGAATGTATTTCACAAATTATTAAAGAACTATAAACGTATATATAGAAAAATATATATAGTTTTATATATAAATGACTTGAAAAATATTTTGAAACAAAACAACATTTGATGATGAAAGATATATAAAGGTTTACAATTGGTTCTCTAGATTTTTTCATGTTGCATTTTTTATATCCATTACTATTATGATATTATGGCAAAATGGAAAAATGTTAATGCATATTTAATATTAAGATTTTAAGATTTCTATGTAAGGAATGAAAATATTGTTAGGAGGATGTATAATCTCTTGCATCAATAAAGTTTAAAGTGACATAAGATCCATAAGTATCAATAAAGGAAATATATGCAATATCACATAGTAGTGTGAGAGGTGTTGGGATGAATATTCTTTTAACAAAGGGCATTGTGCCTATTATTTGGGATTATATTCATTAATGGTTTCTCTATGGATATATTAATAATATCTTCACTTATGAAATGATAAGTTTATATTTTTAGCACAATAAAAACTAGATAAAGTGAAGAGTGAAATTGATTTTAATCATCTATAGTTTATGTAATATATCCCAAAAAAGGATATTTTCATAGTTCATATAATATATCAAAAAAAATGTTATTTTCATGTTCACCCATTTCTCTAATTATATTTCATAGAAAAACATAAAATATCGATTATGGGTTGCCGTAATATATCTAAAGGATCTATTATACATGTAAAAATGCAGGCAGCTTTTAAAGACCTAACTCTATGGAAGAGTCCATTTACCTGGAGGCCCAAGATGTTTATTGAAGAAAATGTTGATATGGGGGGCCATGACAATGGACTACTTCCATTTGATACAAGATATAATACCTACACTAGTGAAAAATTGGATTTTAATTTAATTTAGTCTACATTGGGATACATGCTTCATCATATCATATGAGAAACTCCTAAGAAAATAAGGGTAGACGGTAGATATCTCAAACCAAATTCAAGGTTTGTTAATTTTAGGTCTCTCATTTGGATGCCATTTCTATTCCTCAAATTCATACTCATATTAATAAATGAAAACCACTAAGCTAATGTGATATTGTATTTGGAATTTTCTTGCAAAAACAAAAATTAACTTCATGTTTGCTCCTTTTTCGCTGTGAAAGTATATTTATTTCTCTAAACTAACCCGACTTAACAAAAAAAAATATATATATAATTTGAATGCAAATATGATAATAGCGAACCTCAATTTAATTTTTTCTCTTTATATGGTATCACTTGTGTAATTTTAGTTATTATATTAAATTTATTGAAGTGTGCTTACTAAACCTAATAAGTAGAACTAGTGGACTCGAATTCAAATATGAACAAATACCATTCCACTATGGAGATTTATATATTTATAAGTCATTAATAAATATTAGTGCTTGATATGTTTCTCAATAAATGAATCATTGGACTAAATGGAAAAACAAAATGCATGTACCTATTGGACTAAATGCAAAAACAAATTGCATTAAGTTATAAAAAAATTCCCATGAATACCATAGAACTAAGCTACTTCAATAATATTTGTCATCATGTCATTCATAAAATTTTCCCTTATTAACTAATTGATATCGTGATTGTTAATTTATTTGATAAATTGGAATATATTAACCACTAATTATACAAGTTTTTATTTCAATGTTTTTAATAATAAAGTGTCAAAGTTTTTGTTAAGAGCTAGTAGCAATAAGGATTAGCTCACTTGGTAGATTATCTCGCGAAAGAGTTCATGGAGTGATTTATACAAAATATTAATAATTCCATTAGGGTTACTGGTTCATATTTTAGTTTCTAGTTAGTATTCTGCTCCAATTGAAGACCAAGAAAGGGCGTAAATATATGAGGATTGAAAATGTACCACAAGCCTCCTTTAGAACTTTCAATACATTGGAGAGTGAGGGAAAACATTTTTTGAAAAATGAAATGAACAATAGTTCATTTACTAAGTAATCGAAAAATATTAATAATATGTATGATATATATGATAAAATAATGGAGCCATTTGTAACACACAATCCCCAACAATTTTATGTTATGATCAGTTATTATTATACCTACTAAAAGATTGATTTCTTGGTAATTTCTTGTTGGTATTATCAGTATACATAAAACTTTATGTGTATGTTCTATACATACACATAACTCACATGGATACGTTATTATTCTATGGAATATTATGCTTGATGATTGGTTAATGATTAATCTTATGATTAGTGTTAAGATTTATTAATCTTGATTATGCTTTTAAGTATAACCTGATGAATAATTTAATATTAAATTTATTTAGACCCTGTGATGACTCTTTGCCTTTGATTAAATAACTAAAATTGTTTCATTATTTATCATGTATTAATTATTATTATGATTTTGTGTAGAGGGGGGGGGGGGTGGGGGTGGGGGGGGGGAATGTTAGTTATCAGACTTAAATAATGTGTAGGTGAACCATTAAGGGGGAATACATATTTTGGGTAAGGAGAGGGAATAAGTCGTGGAAGGAGAGTATGGCGAGAAGGAGCTCTAAACATTTTTTCATATTTGAGCTTGTTGAAGCTTTAGGGAGAGAGGACAGGAATAAAGTTGAAAGAGTTTGGATATTAAGGATTCTCTAGGGGTGATAAGAGAGGTGATAGGAGCTTGATGATTTGAGCACATGGTTTGAAAACACTATGGGTGGAAATTAGGGCTTTGGAACATAAGGTTAGGGAATTTTTGGAGCTTCCCTAGGGATAAGATCTAGGAAACGTTGTTCCTAGTTGGTTGGGTGAGAAATTCAGTCAGGTGGGCTTGAAGTCATGGGAAGGAAAAAGGATTCATGGACCTCAAAAATTCCATATAATCTTCTTATTTTTGATGTTATATAAATTATTTTATGAATATTACGTGTGTGTGTGTGTGTGTGTGTGTGTATACATATATCTACATATACATATTCACATGCTTCAAAAATGATGTTAATTCAAATGAATATACAAGATGTAACATGGCCACATGGTCATTCAAAATTTTTGATGCCTTTCCATAGGAATCACACATGGTATCGATTCCCAAATTCAAAATATTGGCGCTAAAGCGACTATAATAACCTTAAATACCCTTGACCCATCAGTAAAATTTCTTACCTGAAATCTAGCAAATAGGTGCATAGGTCCACATAAAATAACCCTTAGGAAATGGTGCATCTCTCAAATTACCAAATATATGCATCAAACCATTACAAAAAATGTCAAAACCCCAACATATTACCATGAAGAAAATGACACAAGGCCACCAATAGAGCTACGATGTGATAACCTAAAGCAGATCTGATAGGAGCCAAAATGATTTCAAAGCCCCAACCATGGCCACCCCGATGTAAGAAAACAACCCACACTAGTAGATAATCAAATAAAAAGGACCGTAGGGCGCATGGAATCATGACATCCTTCACATCGACAAACCCCATCCCTAATTTTCTCCATCATATTATGCCCCACCACCGGCTAACCAACACGACAACCCATTAAGGATGAAATTTCATTAACGTGGTGTCAAAAGGAAAAAATGAATTTGTTATTACCCCCTTGTTGTGTATATCTCTCACCAAATAAGAGGAGTCTCATCTACACTTCGTCAATGAAGAAAAAATTTCATTCTACTTGTTAGCCGCTAGAACGAACCTTTCAAATTTTAGCATCTTCATGATGACCAAATCTACAACTGAATCCACCTCCTCTGACCAAATTGCAGTGTATAATGCCTCATCCTGCCACCATTATGATAGACTATAAAAGCCTAGAAACCCTTTACCCTTGCAGAAAACCTTCAGAAACTCCTCTTCATTCACATTTTATTTGAAGCATTGTAAAAAATCATTGCTAGCATATAATATTCTCCCTCATGTGGTTGTTTGAACTCGTAACATCCTTTCAAGTGGTGAGATAAACAACCATCAATGTGTTCGTGATTTAGAATACCCTTTTGATTTTATTACTAAATAGTCAATACTACTCCATGCATATTTTATTATATATGCCCTATTTTTACCAAATACTCATTTTAATACCTCCAAAACATATAACCCTCTACCCAAAATCCCCACCCCCAATATCTATAATATATTGGATTATTTTTCCCAATTTTAAAACCCCATTTATGAATTAACATGATAATTAATATGGCAAGCACAAATCATGAGATTTATTATTATTCATAAGGATTCCAAAGACCGACCCAAATAGGAAAATAATACAATAAATGTGTCTCCATTCCAAAACCAATAATCTATGTGTATATTTTCATGTACATGATTTGTCCCAGAGGGTTGGACTCCTCACTTAGGGTAGCCACGATTTTTTTCCTCAACAATCGCATGTACCAATGCATCAATTGATGGCATATCACCACCCTAGTTTCCTTTAGTATCGAGTGACATATTATTGATAGATGTAAAATCCAGCTGTACAGCTAACGCCTTTGACACTTTGCAGTCCCGCCTATATGTGCACCAAAGTAGATAACATTACCAAAAAACACCTTATGTAGTAGTGTGTGAAAAACCTTTGATAAAATATGTAAACAAGTTAAATGTCACCTATCAATTATAGACCCCACTTGAAGTAGGTCGTCACCATATCAATCCACTATGACACCCCGTCAAATACAATAGATCAAGGAATCACCTTCGACCAATGTTGTTCAAAAAATCTCATCAAGCACACAATAAAAAAAGATCTTCAATGATGATGCAAACCATTAATGGATTGTCTCTCTTTTAATTAATGACCAACTTGGAGAATAAATATCCCTCTAGACCAATTATTGACCCCAAGAGACTGATTTGTGATCAAATTCAAAATTCAAATATGTTACCAACTCCACCAACAAAAATGAATGCACTTACGAACTGTAAATATACTAGGAAATCCCTTGATTGACCAACCCCAAAACAGAGATGAGCATGAAGATACATATGAGAAAAGGTTTGAAATAGATACCACATAAAAATCCTAGCTAGAGTGTCTAAGATAGACCTCAAATAAGACCAACAAGTAACAACTAAGATCCTTAGAAATTTTCCAACGGACCAATCCCAAACAAGAGATGGAGCAGGAAGATCTACAATAGAAAATGTTTAGAATAAATACCATGTAATGAACTTGCTATTTCATCTCACATAGATGACATAGTAAAGAAATAACTGAAGTGGAAAACATATTTTTATTAGTGTACCTTGAAACAAAAATCCAGCAGAGATCCTTAAGGTCATCCAGAATCAACATAAAAACTGAATCTAGCTCAGATAATTATGCTTAGACGTATTACACCCAATAACTCCAGAAACGGCACCAACAAAAGCTACATTTAATCCATTTCCCTCCACATGTGGCCAAAATTACTTCCTTTGTGTATTTTGTGATTAATGCTTCCATAATCCAATTATGTATCCTCAACATTTGCTTCTCGAAAATGTTGTCATAGATATTTTTAAGTATCCATATTGTCTGCTAAAAATATTTTGTAATTTTCCTAAACCATCCTTGTAGAAATTATGGTGTACATTTGCATATACTCATGAAATTTTAATCAAAATCACAGGACGGAAACCTACTCTATTGCTCTGCAGAAGTTAATTCACAATTTCGAACGTAAATTTTAGAAATGCAATAAGAAATAACACACATGCACCCAATATTTTTTTGGGGGAAAGCAATATATTAAAACAACCAATGTGTGGTGCATTAACATGATCAATAGAGATCTATTACAGTTTCTTTGCTCAACGCAGAACAACCTGCTAGTGAATAACCTATCTCTCAACTCACTAAGAATATCTAACCTGGACTTAGTCAATTTCTATCTCTAGTTGAGCCCATATTTCCTTACATAGTTCCTTGAGAAAATATTCCCCTATTATTTAGGAATTTTTACAAAATGGATTGCAAAATTTCGTAGGTTGATCATCTGTCTGCATACAACATTTGTACACTCAAGACTAGTCTATAATTGATGTTACACTACCTTGTAATCTCCACACAACTGAGGAAATCAAATTCTCTCCTTGCACTAGCTATTTTGGGTTGATTAATCAGTTACCTAGATGATCACTAAGTTTGATTGAAGTTCCATTGTACAACTGAATGTCCACTAGTTCCTCCAACAATTGGAACTAGTTTAACTCGAATTCACTGAGTAAACTTGGTGACATGAGTTAATTGAATCCATGTTGTATGTTGATGTGGAAATTCAATTTTTCTCAATTTAATGAAGGAAAAATGAAATTTAGAATTTCTTGCTACATTTTTCAACACTCCCTCTCAAAAACAAGGGGATAATCAACCACCACTATCTTGCACCTATGGAACTCGAACTTCTCTCTTGAAAAATATTTTTTCAAACTGTAGGACCTTGTAATTCTTCTCTCAAAATGTAGTGTAGCAAAATTATTTGCCTATGAACATGATCCCATAAATGGTGATATTAGATATCTATATTTTTGGATCGATCATGAAATACAGGATTCTCAAAGAGATTGATCCAACTCTGATTATCAAAATTGGATCCATCATTTGAATAGACAATCTAACAAGTATCTATCTCATCCATCTCACCTCACATGTTGCTTGACTTGCAACCATGTATTCTAGTTTTGTCAAGCTGAGCGCCATAAATATTTTCTTCTTCTTATACCAAGAAATATTTGTGGACCCAATAATGAATATTCCACCTGATGTACTCTTTCAGTCTAATGGAATTCACGTCCAATATACAACTAAGAAGCCACTAAGCTTCACTCTCTTTAGAATTTTGTACCATTGTCCAAACTATGTAGTGCCTCTAAGGTACAGTAAAACATGCTTAACTCACTTCCAAAATAATTTGGTTGGCCCAACCATAACTTGGTTTAGTTGGTTGACTACATAGCATATATTTGGTCATGTGTTCACACGATACATGAGTGAACCCACTAGTTGTCGATAAATGGTAGCATCCAATTCTTCACCTAAAGTGGCATCCTCCTTCCTCTAGTTTTTCGTTAGAGGTGTCTCCATGGGTTTACAAATATCCATGCATAGTATTTTCAATATCTCATTTGCATATTTTCCTTCAGATACAAACAGTTCCCCATCGCCTTGCCATACTTCCAGCTCAAGAAAGTAGTGCATTAAACCCATTTCCTTCATTTCAAATTCCCTTGCAAGGTCCTCCTTGCAAGATTTGATTAACTGCTAATCACTAGTTAAAATAAAATCATCAACATATAAGGAAATAATAGGAAATTTATCTTCTACCAAGATGTGATAGAGGTTTTCATCCTCTTCAATTATGGTGAAGCCCAAACTGGTGAGATAGCTATCGATCTTAGTGTACCAATAACAAGGTTCTTCTTTGAGACTGTACAATGCTCGCTTGAGGTTGCACACATGAGACTCATGATCAAATGTATCAAAACCTTTCTGGGTTGCTCTATGTACACCTCATCCTCAATAACCCCACTGAGAAATTTTGTTTTTACGTCCATGTGGTGTATCTTCCACCCCATCTGTGTAGCTAGAGAAAGAATTGATATAATGGATGAGTACCTTGCTATAGGAGAAAAGGTATCCTCATAGTCGATTCCCTCAACTTGAAATTACCCCTTGGCCACAAATGTGTCCTTATACTTCTCTATGATTCTACTTGCTACCTACTTGACCTGGAAGATCCACCTTGAACCCACTATTGATATATATGCTAGTCTTCAGACCACTTCTCAAACATTGTTCCTTACAATGGATTTGTATTTATACACCATTGCATATACCCATATAGGGTTCTCTATTTCTTCCTCAAAATAGGATGGCTTAGTCTCTACAAGCTTAGACATAAGATCCATTTATCCAGTGTACCTCTCAGGTGACCTCATTTTCCTACAAAAATTTTAAGGAGCTCTCACATTCTCCCTCACATTTTACGCAACTATATTAGCTTCCCTGGTTCTTTTCTACCTTCTCTGGATGGTTTTTCTTGACTGAATGTCTCCACTCTTTGCTTCTTAATTTCTGGTTGGTCCACAACTTCTTGAGGCTCCTTCTTTGGATATAAAATCCCCTCTTCTGGTGGAATCTAAAGATCCATCTCAAGATAGTACCACATCGCGTTATCTTCATAAAACTTTAAATCTCTTCACACAACTATCATTCTGAGGGATGGAAAGTACACAAAATAGTTGGGGGGATTTTCTATGTAACCCATAAATACCCAAAATTAGGGGGTCAAATCAAGATTATTCATTGATTATTTAGAGACATGGCAGGAAACAAAGGCTCCAAAAATCCTGAAGTGTGACACATTTGACTTTCTCCCCAAGAAAGCCTTCTTCAGTGTAATCATTCCAAGAATTTGATGAGGACTCTAGTTCTAAAAATAGATTGTTTTATTGCATGCCTCAAACCATAAAATCATAGGTAGTCCTTGGTCATGTAACATTATCTTCACTTCTCCCAAAATTCTATGGTTATTTCTCTTAGCCACCCCATTTTGTTGTGGGTTGTGGGTTGTTTTCAATTCTCGTCGAACACCTTCTTGCACACAATTTTTTTAAAATTTATTCGAATTTTATTCACCTCCATTATCACTCCTGAGATTCGTCACATTCTTGTTTGTTTCTTTCTCAACCAGTGCCTTGAATTATATGGACTTGGATAATTTATAATATTTCTTCCCCATGAAGAACATCCAACACTTCTGTGAGTAGTCAACAATAAAAATGACAAAATATTTTTGTTTGGCAATGGAGGCTTTCGAGAAATTTCCGCAAAAATTGGAGTGGATCCTTTCTTGGAATTCATGTCAATTCTTATACCTATCATGAAATGTGGGTTTTTTGTACTTCCCCAATGTACATCCTTTTCATACATCATTTTTCTCAAGTGCTCATTTAGTGAGATCAAAGGTTATTTATTGTATAATATTAAGGTGCCATGATGCAAATGGCCAAGACTTTTCTACCGAAATTCACTCACATCACAACCCTACACTTTCTCTACCTTAGTGCTTAATGCATCACAATCTTCAATATATAGATTATATATAGGTTTTTCACTCAAACCCTCATTTGCTTCACTTGTACCATGGCTATGTTTTTCAAGAATTATTTTCCTTTACCAAAGATAATTTCATAAGCACAGTTTTCCAAAACTGCAACACAGATGAGATTTTTCTCTAGGCCTAGAACAAAAATGACATCCTTGAGCCCAAGAGGTGAGCTTGAATACCTCTAAAATATGACTGTACCAATATTAGTCATGTTGTACCTTCCATTTTTCTCTAGCCTGATTTCCATATGGAGATATTTCTCTGAGATATTTCTCCTCTAGGTCACTGAAAAAATATCTACACCCTCTCATGTGGAACGATGCACCTGTGTCCAAGTACCACACGCTTCCTATAACTATCCTATACATGCATACGATAAGAGTAAATTCAAGCTTGAAATGTGAAGCCAAGGCCTCACCTACTGCTACTCCTAAGGTATTATGTCTTTCCTTTTTATGTGGACACTTTGTGGCATAGTTCCTATATTCATGAAAATGGAAGCATTTATTTTTTGACAAATATTTATTCTTTCCACCTTGGATGGATTATGTTTTGGTTTGACATTTCTTCCCTTTTCCCTTCTTTCCCTTTCCAACCAATTAAGTTTTTTCTTCATCCTTTCCCTTGGATGAGGTCCCATATCTGTTATTTTTCCTTATTTCCTCATGTATCAAATCAGACCATCAGATTTCCTAATTTGGTAGTTTCTCCCTCTCGTTCATTGAATCTTGATAGTTATTCCAAATCTTGGTAATTTGAAGCAGGGATAGGATTTCCATGTCATCCTATCAAATAGTAACACCACATCCTACAAGCTCATCACGAACTTGTGTGAACCTGCTGAGATATTGCGAAATAGAATCATTCTTCTATATCTTGATATTTTAAAGTTTATGCTTGAGCACCAACTCCCTATTGTCACTACTCTAGAATAGATATATCAGATCCTACTAGATTTCATAAGGATTTTATTTACCATGGATATTGGTGAGAATGTGGTCCCATAGTGCCTCCAATATTATTCTCCACACCTTGGCTACATCTTTCTTCCACTTAGCAAGGTTCTCGACATTAGATGCCACTATTTTTGCAACATCTCTCATCATGTATTCTAGCAATCCATTTTCATTGAATGCCTCCTCCATGTGATCCTTCAATTCAAAGAAATTTGAGTTTCCTTCGAAGGCATACTCTAGCATTAACCTATTGAAGTTCATTTTCTCAACTCTTAAGAGATTGTGCTACACTAAACTAAAAATTTGAACATCCTCATAAACAAATTTGAAATTCCTAATCTAATGTGAATCATGCTATGAAACCATGTAGAAATTATGGTGTATATTTGTAACTTTTCATGAAGTTTTTTCAAAATCACAAGACACAAACCAACTCTGCTAATATGAAGAAGTTAATTCGCAATTTAGAACAAAAATTTCAGACATGCAATAAGAAATAAAACACATGCAGACAATTTTTCATAGGAAATTCAATATTATACAAACCCCAATTCCTTCTTTCCTCAATATTAGGTATTACAATTTCTTTCCTCAATTGAGAAGAACCTACAAGTGAATAACCTATCATTTTGCTCGCTGAGAATATATGACCCAGACTTAGTCAATTTTTTCCTCTACTTGATCCCTTATTTCCTTGCGCAATTCCTTGATAAATGAGGCTCCTATTATTTAAGAATTTTTCCAAAATGGATTGTGCAATTCCTAAGGTTGATCATCTGACTGGATGCAACACCTGTACACTCAAGGCTAGTCTACCACTGATGTTACACTACTTTGGAATCTCCACCACAACTCGATCACTTGAATTCTTTGCATGCACTATCTATTATGGGATAATTGGAAATTTAATTAGATGATCATTGATTTTGAATGAAGTCCCACTACACAACTAAACTTCCACTAGTTCCTCCAATAGTTTGAACTAATTTAACTAAAGACAACTTGAAATAACTGACTTTGATTGCTACAAATTAGCAATCACGCATGCTTAACTGGACTTTAAATCCTCCAAATCAAATTTACTATGTAAAGTGGGTGAATAAATCCATGTCATACAAGTTAATTGCATCCAAGTGATATGTTGACGTGGAAATTCAAATTTTCTCAACTTAATCAAGGAAAAATCAAATTTACAATTGCTTACTGCATTTTCAAACAATACTTCAGGTGAATTTGTTCGATTTTGTGGATGATTGTCTGGAGTTCTAGCATAACAATGTGTTTATTACAACAATCAATGAATAGTAGTGTTCAAAATAGATAAAACAATTAAAAAACACATATAAAAACACAGTCGATGGAGACCTCGAAACACACTCCAACTACATTACTCCTTATTCATGTGCATCGAAAGTGCCTCCATCACTCCTCTCATGAAGCACACCTTTGTTTTCAGCCTCCATATCCCTAAATCCCATCATTTTTTTTCATCCTCCATCACTTCGCTTTGCGAAGAACCCAACAATATCATAAAGATAGACCCTTAATCATTTACATTAACCTTTTTTATTAGTACCACATATGGAAATTTTTAAGAATTTTTTTTTTTTAATACAAAATATTTGTTTTTTCTTAAAATCCCCCTCGATGTAGTAGTGCTGAATACAATGACATACAAGTTGTCTCTAATCGTATGACCAAAAATTGAAGGGCCAAAAGAGGAACTGATGTTCGGAAAGTCTTGCGAGGAAAAATGGTCATGTTTTTAAGAGTCGACTACCTGCACAAAAAAAAGAGCCCAACAAATCATGGTTTTTATATAAGATAACATGAATGGAAAGTGCATAACAACCTTGTTATGGGCACAAGACAATACTAGCCTACAAGAAGCTGGACTTAGGTCATTCTATGAGAGTCAATTTTTCGCTTGTTAGATAATAATTTCCTAACTTGATATGTTTTCGTCTTAATTGTTAATTGTCTTAAATAGGTTTCATCTTAAATGGGGTTCTTCTTAAATATGAAGTTTTATCTTAAAATATTTTGTCTCAAACTGTGTTTTTCTTAAATATAAATTTTTGTCTTAAAATATTTGTCTTAATATATTTTTGTCTTAAACTTAAAGTTTTGTCTTAAAATATTTGTCTTAAACTATTTTTGTCTTAAATATAAATTTTTGTCTTAAAATATTTTTGTCTCAAACTGTTTTTGTGTTAAATTTAAAGTTTTGTATTGAAAGATTTGAGTGTTAAACTCTTTTTGTATTAAAATATTTTTGTGTCAAACTGTTATTGTCTTAAATTTTATATTTAATACAATTGAAATGATATTAAATTTTAATGTACAAAAACTAGCATAAAAAGTGACTTTTTAAGACAAAAGATTTATTTTGTCTGAAAAAAAGTCTTAAAGGTGCCCCGGATGTGGTAGTGTGTCGGGTTCAAAATAATGGCCACATAGAAGACAACAAGCTTTTAGGAATGGGTGACAGATTAAGAGTAGACAATGAAAACCTGCGAGAGGAAGAGAGGTTATTAGGAATGAGAAGATCTCGTGAGTGTAAGAATGGAATCAATGGATAAGATTAGGAGATATTAGAAATGGGAAGACCAAGGAATAATAATGAAAGGCTCGAAGATGAGCAACTAGCTGAAGAGGAAGTGGAAGAAATTGAGGTGGAGGTGGAGTTGGAGAAACTGTTGGCCGCATAATTTACATTTGGTATATATGCTACACAAAAAGGTGAACCACTAGGAGTAATTGGATTAAAAATGGATGGAAGTGCTTGTCCCATGGATTCGAGGGGTATCGAAAATCCCCCTGACACATTTCTGTTGGTAATATTTCCCCCCAGCATAGAGGTCAAGGAATTCGAACTCAGCAATGGATTCCAATGGAAAGGGTTGCTGAAACGAACCATGGTAGCCACTCTAGTAAAATTTGTAGCTGGAAGTCTAAGAGAAGACATGAAAGGAGTGGATACCAAAAGGTTCAGAATTCCACTCATAGATGTTGTGACCAAGTTGCTAGGACGAGGCATATTATTGATATTAAGGTTTCTAGAGATTTGTGAATAACTGACAACTAGCGGGGGAGGTGGTGGTAGAGCCAGGTTGGCCACTTATGCCAATGACCCATTGGTTTTCCATTGTGCATTCGATGTGTGTGTAGCTAAATGCATCGCATGTACTGATGCTACCTGAATCCCTACAGACCCAAACGGGTTAGTGAAAGGAGGATTACAAGGAGGTACAACTCTTTCCACGAAAGCATCCTAAGGAACCAAAATATCTTGGGAATCAATGTGGGAAACATGGCTCAACACTCGAGACTATTATTCTGAAAAAGACTCTCAGCCATCGAGAATCGATGGCTCCTCTAGGTTAAATGGACAGAGGCCTGTTTTCCATATAGACAGACGATGAGGGTTGAAGGACATCACAATGAAAATTAAATTTTATCAATATTTTAATGTGATATATTATTAAGTCCTAGTGATAATCAAACCAACACCTAGAAAATAAAATAAATCTGAAGGTTAATAAAAAAACCGCAAAAGGGGAAATACCTCATGTGAGAACTATTGTTCACTAGATATTAAAACCAGTATCAAAATAGTAAACATAGAGATTTGGTCATATGTATAGTTATGGTTACTCTTGAGCTTTTCCCAAGCCTTAGATAATGGGGCCAAGTACACTCATGTAGATGAGCACCGTCCCAAAAACTGAAGATATAATAGGTCTATCTTTGTTAGGTACCAGGGAAGCCCAAACCAATCCTCTTCTATTTGTCCCTAAAATATGGCAACTATGGATACCTCAAATCATAGACACTACAAGGGGGATCATGATCGTAGAGAGCATGATGTATGGGAAGAACACCTTTTTCCCCTATCTAGTTTCAACATCCCCGAGGTGAACCCCAATACACATAATTCCCATTGGATATGTGATTGAAGGCAAGCCACCTTCTCACACACACCAATGGTGTCTCGTGCTTAACTCTCTTGTGAGTGGAGTGGTCTAGATAGTATGAGTGTAGTAGGATTTTCATTCTATAATGACAATAGTCTCATGTTTTGCGATCTTGAATAGTTTTCTCGCTCTACCTATCCCAAGATCCTAGCCAGAGCTAGTATTTGTGTAATATTAAACAAGAGTTATTGATTGATTTTATTAAGCGCTTAATTTTAGTGTACTTTCATTTATGTCTCCAGAGGGGGATTGGACATTTGAAATTTATACAAGTCTCACACAAACCATGTAGAAAATGCTTTTTAATTCAGTTCAATGAATGAGTTACTTCTGCAAGGAGAAATTATGCATACATCCATGCAACAACACATATCCAATACTGCAATTCAGCCTATGAAATATACAGATACCAATGCTCTCTAACAACTAGTTAACCTAATATTTTACAGAATGTAATGAGTTAAATGAGAAAAAAAACTTGTTCCTTTTTCTTTCAGAAATAAAATGCAACTAGGCTAACTTTTCAAAAGAGAAAACTAATATGCCAACAATAAACCAAGAAAAAATATTCAATTACAGGAACAAGTATGATAGCCAACAACTCAACAACCATGGAAATCACAGCAATGGTGAGATAGCTAGATTTTAGCTGAGTAACATTTCCTAAAAATGAGTACAACGCATTAATAACTAGACTAATACATTGTTCACAACCAGATATTGCATTATAATTATATGGATTGCACACATATGGTGTGTTCCAGAGGTGAGATTGAAAAATATGGTCAAGTAAGGCATGTTCTGAAAATTGTGAGCAGATGAGATGGTTGCACAACACATAAAATGGTGAAAAAGGGATGCAATAAGAACAAGAAGTGATATAGGGAAAAAACCAAGAGTTCGAAATGAAAAAATCTGGAACTAAGGATTAGTCCCCAGCGGAGTCACCAATTATTCTTAGGGTTAAAATGCATAGGTAATAACTAGAGGAAGATCCCTCTTGGGTCTTCCTGGGGCCCAAGGTAGACCGTCAGATTAGCTGCAACATTCACAATGAAAAAAAATGCATGTTTTTAATATTATTTTATTGATAACGCGAAAAATATAAGGATTTCCTTGATAACTTATGTCGATCTATTGGAGAGCTCAAAGTAGTGTGGTGGAAGCCCACCTCACTAGCTCCAAGTCTGAATCCTCCAAGCCAACAACGAGACTAGTAATCTTCATAGTGTTATCACAAATAAAAAATCAAATACAAAAATATATTCAAACATGAACTAACATAAATCCAGGCCACTTATAATATATATCTCAAACAGAGAACTTAATAAATGTAATCACGAGACATCATGTGGAAAAAATAGACGCAGTTCTATTATATCGAATGAAGGAGCTTTACAACCATCGGTTTTGTCAAGCCTCCCTCTGATCCAAGTGGATATTGGTGGCCATTCTCCTATTCCACTTGGGCCCCCACCATTGTCTCTTTCATTTTTTCAGTTTCGACATAACTTACTATTTTAAGCAGTTTTTTGGGTCTTGAACTTTCGGAGCCGTTTTGAGGCCCTAAATGACGTTTTTTGGGCATCGCGCCTCTAGTGAATATCATTCTGTTCCAAAATTATATTCATGGAAAAAGTTGTAGTCCTCGGATAGAAATTTCTAATGATGTATCATGTGCGTCAAATGGAGATAGTATGCCAAAGTTACATCCCTAGGAAGTTGAAACACTAATTTACCCAAACGAGGCCCATAGTTTTGGTGCTTCATCTCCTAGTGTTAGGTTTTTGGATGTTTAGGGCTCTCCATTGTTTCTCAATAATAAATAGGCCCTCGAGCCTCATTGTAACTCAGTTCAGAGGCCTCTAGCTGCCACATCTCTTCTCAAAGATAGCTACCAGTGCCCTAGCTAGTTTTATTTCCATTCTATCTATAAGAAAATTTCAGTTCTTTGATATTAATTAAATGAAGTGTTATTACTACCGCATCTTTATATTTATGTTTATATTTTTATTATGTTGTGTTCCTGCATAAATCTGTATCAGTGGTATCAGAGAGGTCTGCTTTTTCTCGATCCTTCTTTGCATGTCCGGAACGAGGTCGAGGTATAAGGACTAGGGCTTGATCTGGTGGAACCTTGGCAAGATCAACCTCGCAAAACTCAACAGACGCCCATGGGGGATGAAAAGAAAGATGAGGGAGCAGGAGATCCTATCAAAATATTTCTTGAGGAGGCCCTCGAAAAACAAAGGAACGCGACGATGGATAAATTTTCTCAGATCCTTCAACGGTTGCCCATCGACGGTGCATCTGCATCCAGCAGCCACTCTGAAGGTGCGACTCCTTTTAAGGTACAAGTAAATTTGACATTCCCATATTTGAGGGTCAAATACATGTTGATGCCATAGATAGATGTTTGAATCTATTAGAAGGATATTTCTTGGTTCATGGATTTTTAGACCTGGAGAAGATTATTTTTTCACTCCTCAAAGCTACCCCCCATGTTAAGGACTAGTGGGAAACCTACTGTGAGAATAAGGACCAGACAACAGCCTCTCTGTTCTCGGTCGTACTAAATTGGAATTATTTCCAAGACGCCATCAGGGAACGGTACTATCTTGTGGGAAGCTATCAGGACAAGTACATACAATGGACCATGCTGCGAAAACAAATGGATCAGATGTGCATGAGCTGACGAATCTATTCCATACCCTGCGCACAAAGTTGGGTATCAAAGATTCAGAGAAACATTTGGTGCTAAATTATTGCAGCTGTCTACACAGATACATTCAGGAGGAAATGGAGTTCCTTGACATCTTCTCACTTGGTATGACATATCGGTATGCTGCCAAGATTGAGCATAAATTCAAACAGAAGAAGCAAGACTTTGGATCTGCGAATCAAAAGCAAGGGAAAGGTGCTTCCAAACTGCAGAACAAAGGACAGAGCCAAGGCAAGGTGGCTAAAGAAAACCCATCAAATCCACAAGAAAAGAACAGCACCACAAAGCAAAAGAAGGACATGGGAAAGTGGTGTGAGTTCCATAGGAGCTCCACTCACAACACAAGTGAGTGTCGGGCCAAGCAGTCGCTAGTGGCCGAGATGAGGGATTCCTAGTCAGATGCATGTTACGACTCCGAATTAGAACCTGAAAAGGGGAATGAAAAAGGGAAACACATTATTGATGCGGAGCCCAACGCCACTGTTGCCACTACAAATATTCAGAAGGAGGAACCGGAAGATCCAAAGGAGGAGGAATGTCTCTTCCACTCCCAAATATGGGTAAAGGGCTCCCCTGTACAGTTCATTGTCGACAATGGGAGCCAAAATAACCTCATTTTAGTAGAAGCTGTGAAGTGGTTGGGCTTTTCGACCACAGCTCACCCACATCCATACACCATCGGGTGGCTTCACCAAGGACAAGATCTCTGCGTCAGCCAACAATGTCGCCTTCCCTATAGCATCAAGCCCTTCATGGATGAGGTATTATGTGACGTTGCTCCTATTTATGTTTCTGTTGTATTATTAGGACAACCATACTTGTGGAAGCGTCATGCTGTGTATGAGTCTCGACCTTGTGATGTTATTGTTACTTTGGGAAATAAGTTGTACAAGATACCAGAGGTACCACCTCCTGTGTCTATCTCTTTGGTTACTGCAAAACAATGCAGTAAGCTCATTTACCAAACTAGGAATTTTTTTTTACTAATGATCCGCCCCCAGGGCAAGAAGAAGACTGTGGCCACGACCTCCAAACAGGGCTCCTCTGCACGACAACAACAAATGTATAAGGTTGTGGAGGAGTACAAGTACATCTTCACCTCACCCACAGGGGTTCCTCTGCACTATCAGGTCAAGCACCCGATTGATCTGACCCCAGGTGCGCCACTACCCAATGGACCAATCTATTGGTGCTCTGTTATGGAGAATGATGAAATAAAGAGGCAGATTCAAGAGCTATTGCAGAAAGGTCACATCAGACCAAGTTCATCGCCTTGTGGGAGCCCGATCATGTTGGTACAGAAGAAGGATGGGACGTGGAGACTTTGTATTGACTATCGGGCACTAAACAAGATCATTGTCTAGAATAGGTACCCAATCCCATGGATTGATGACCTTCTGGACCAACTCAAAGGTGAAAAATATTTCAGCAAGATCGACCTAAAGTCTGGGTATCACCAGGTACCAATTTAACCCTCTGATGTGTGGAAGACTACCTTCAAAGCCAAGGAAGGCCTTTTTGAATGGATAGTCATGCCTTTCGGGTTGACGAATGCTCTCGCAACCTTCATGAGGATGATGGAAAACATCTTGTGGCCATTCACCAACTCATTTGTAGTGGTGTACTTGGATGACATTTTGTTCTTCAGCAAGACTTGGGAAGAGCACCTTCACCACATCTGACAAGTCCTCCAAACACTGCGGCAACACAAGTTGTGTGCCAATTTTGAGAAGTGCACGTTTGGCATGACCTAGGTTCAATATCTGGGATACATTATTGATAAAAAGGGGGTGCATGTGGATCCAGCCAAGATCCAAGTCATTTGGGATTGGCCAGCCCCAACCACTATAACAGAGCTTCGCAGCTTTCTGGATCTTGCTAATTTCTCCGTAGATTCGTGTTGGGATTTTCTCATATCACTTGGCCCTTGAGTCAAGTCACCAAGGGAGGAGCGAGAGAAAAATTCTTTTGGTCGGAACCTCAACAAAAGGCGTTCACAGAATTGAAAAATCACCTTTGTTCTGCCCCAGTTCTCACATTACCATATTTGCAACAGCCATTTGAGATCGAGACAGATGCCTCTGACTATGCTATTGGGGCAGTTCTTACTCAACAGGGACATCCAGTGGCATATCATAGTGAGACATTGTCAGAGACAGTTCGAAAGTATCCCACCTATGACAAAGAAATGTATTCCATTGTGCAAGCCTGTCGACAATGGAAGCATTACATTTTGGGGAAGGAAAAAATCATCTACACAGACCGCCGACCCCTGTAGTTCATACAAACACAAGGGAAGTTGCAGAATGATCGCCATCAGAAGTGGCCCACATATCTGCAACAGTTCCATTTGAACATTAAGTATAAGAAGGGTAGCACCAATAATGCTGCAGACTGCCTCAGCCAACCACCGATCATGGCGCTCACCACCATGCTCAACTCTTGTGGGCACAAGACTTCTGATTGGCTGCTTCTTTATGAGAGTGACCCAGAATTTGGCCACACTTACAAGGCACTCTTGGGGGGTACGCAAGTTCCAAAATTTCACCTCCAAGATGTACTTTTATGTCACCTGGGACAACTCTGTGTTCCTTCAAGCGAGCGTGCCAAGATGATATGGGAAGCACACTACAGTCAAGTCGCTGGGCATTTCGGGGTCGAGAATACAGCGGCAATACTACAGAAGTATTTCTATTGGCCAAAACTTCAAAAGGATGTCAAGAAGCACATCAGATCCTGCACTACTTGTGCCATTACCAAACCGAACATCAAGAAGCAAGGGCTATATACTCCACTACCTACCCCTAGTCAACCTTGGGAATCCATCTCCATGGACTACATGTCGGGCCTGCCTTCTACTAAGAATGGAAATGACTGTGTTTCCGTGGTCGTTGATAGATTCTCGAAGATGGCCATTATGGCGGCCTGTAAGAAGAATATCACAGCAGAGGCCACTGCTAAACTCTTCTTTGAACGAGTGTGGGTGCACTTTAGGATCCCATAGCCTATCATACCAGACCGAGATAGCAGTTTCCTCAGCACATTTTGGTCCAGCCTCTGGTCAATGTTGGACACAAAGCTCACCAAGTCCACAGCTTTCCATCCCCAAAAAAATGGCTAGACAAAGGTCGTCAACAGAATGATTGTACACATTCTATGCATGTACAATTCAAAGCATCCACGCACATGGGACGAGTGCATCCCCTATGTACAACATAGTTATAACCAGGCTCTCCACAGTTCAATTGGCCATAGCCCCTTTCAGGTGGGCTTGGGATTCCAGCCACTATGTCCCATTGACGTAGCCATGCCATTTGCAGCTGCTCAGGCCAATTCAGCTCATGTCCAGTCTGAAGTTGACAAAACAAGTAGCTTCATCGAGTGCATTCAACACATCCACCGGCAAGTTCATGATATATTGGACAGAGCCAATGTGAAGTACAAGCAGCGCCATGATCAACACCGGGTGCCACATAACTTCCACGTGGGCGACAAAGTATGGATACATTTGCAGAAGGAGTGCCTCACTAGACCCCACCGCAAGCTTCGCCCACTCCAATACGGGTCGTACACCATCACCAAGGCTATATGGAACAATGCCTTCGAGCTTAGTATTCCACCATTCCTTGGTCTGCACCCAATCTTCAATGTGGATCGCCTTCGTCCTTACTTCCCACCTCTACTGGACACCTCGGACATTGCAGAACAACTCACACCAATAGAGTTAAACCCAGACTGCATGGAACAGGCCACCACAGATTCTATCATCGACATGCAACTCAAGAACACTCGCCAACAGAAGATCCAACTGTATCAGGTTGTCAAAGCTGGCCAACTCTTGCACCAAGGAAAGTGGTTCACCAGGGACCAAGTTCAACAAAAATTTCCTCATCTCATGGAGGAACTTAACGCAATGGGGACCATTGCTTCCTAAGGGGAGAGGAATGATCCAGGTGGATATTGGTGGCCACTCGCCTATTCCACTTGGGCCCCCACCATTGTCTCTTTCATTTTTTCAGTTTCAGCATAACTTACTATTTTTAGCAGTTTTTTGGGTCCTGAACTTCCAGAGCCATTTTGAGGCCCTAAACGACGTTTTTTGGGCATTGCGCCTCCAACAAATATTGAAAGTTGTAGTCCTCAGATAGAGCTTTCTAATGATGTATCATGTGCATCAAACGGAGATAGTATGCCAAAGTTACGTCGCTAGAAAGTTGAAACACCAATTTACCCAAAAGGGGCCCATAGTTTTGGCGCTTCATCTCCTAGGGTTTGGTTTTTGGATGTTTAGGGTTTTCCATTATTTCTCAATAATAAATAGGCCCTCGAGCCTCAGTTTAACTCAGTTCAGAGGCTTGTAGCAGCCACATCTCTTCTCAGAGATAACTACCAGCGCCCTAGCTAGTTTTATTTCCATTCTGTCTGTAAAATTTCAGTTCTTTGATATTAATGAAATGAAGTGTTATTTCCACTGCATCTCTGTATTTATGGTTATATGTTTATTCTGTTGCGTTCCTGCATAAATCCGGATCACCCTCATTCCTATGACTCCAAGCTCTCTCTCTTAAATATCCTAGTGTCACAATGCTTAGGCAAATAATTCTCAATGAACCATGCCAACCATGAAACCTCACACTAAAAAAAGTTTTCTCCTTCCACAATCAACGTTTTGACCTTTGACAATGAGGCCTTGCCTCCAATTTATAGGAGTTTGGGAGGATGAACCTTTCCATTCTTATCCATTAGTTTCATTAGGGAAAAATCTATGATGTTTCCTTGGTTTTCTAGTTTTTCCCATGTTTGGATACTTATTTAGACTTAGAATTGTCCAATCAGAGGCCTACAACGTAGTTTGCCAACTTTTTGGATTGAGTCCTTGAGAAAAAGCCGGAAATGTTAGTCATTTGACTCAAAATTTTCTTCTCATTCTTCATGGAACATGGGTAACACGACACTTTAGGAAAAATATGGCATTAACGTAGGTCCAAACTCTCTGTAAACAAAGTAGAGAAGCGTTACAATTTGACATGGTAGTTTCTGGGGCACGTTGCCATGGAAAAATAGGTCTTTGTCTAGGTTAATTACTTTCATCAAATTGTCCTCCTCTGAGTTTATGACAAGGTCATTTGTAGTATAAAACATACCTATGTTCTCTACCTCCATCGCCCTCAATCCCATGAGTTTTTGTCAACCTCCATCACCCTAAATCCCATGAGTTGTTTGTGTCCTCCATGACTCTGCTGTCTGAAGAACACATCAATAATGTAAAGATGGGCCCCTAATACTTTACCTTTACGTTTTTTATTACTGCCCCGTATTGAAAATTTTAAGACAAAATATTTCTTTTTGTCTTAAAATCCCCCTCCATGTAGTAGTGCCGAATTCAATGACATACAAGTTGTCTCTAATTGTATTAGTACAAATTGAAGGGACAAAAGAGGAATTGATGTTCGGAAAATATTGTGAGGAAAAATTGTCCCATTCTTAAGAGTCGACTACCCAACAAAACAAAGAGCCTAACAAATCATTTTTTATATAAGATCACATGAATGGAAAGTGTATAACAACCTTGGTATAGGTGCAAGACAATAGTAACATGCAAGTGGGTGGACTTAGGGTGCACTATGAGAGTCAATTTTGTAGTTGTTAGATAATATTTTCTTAAATTGATATGTTTTTGTAATAATTCTTACTTGTCTTAAATGGGTTTCATCTTAAGTAGTTTTTGTCTTAAATATTACATTTTTTCTTAAAATATTTTTGTCTCAAATTGTTTTTGTCTTAAAATAATTGTCTTATTCTCCTTTTGTCTTAAACATAAAGTTTTGCCTCTTAATTTTTTTTTTCAAAGTGTTTTTGTCTTAAATATAAAAATTTTTCTTAAAATATTTTTGTCTCAAACTAGTTTGTCTTAAATTTTATATTTATGACAATTCAAATTTTATTAAATTTTAATGTAAGGTAACTAAAATAAAAAGGAAATCACTTTTTTAAGAAAAAAAAAATATTTTGTATTAAAAAATGTCTTAAAAATGCCCTTGCTGTGATATTGTGTCAGGTTCAAAATAATGGCCACATAGAAGACAACAAGATTTCAGGAATGGGTGACAGATTACGAGTGGACAGTGAAAACCTACTAGAGGAAGAGAGGTTATTAGCAATGAGAAGATCTGTTGAGCATAAGAATGGACGCAATCAAGAGGATTATGCAACAAGAAAAACTCTCTTTTAGCACCATAAGTTAGCACCACTTAAGTTATGTGGTGTTAGTGTGGTGTTAATGTTTATGTATTATATTAAAAATGAATTATATCACCATAAGTTAGCACCACTTACGTTATGTGGTGTTAAAGTGGTGTAAATGTTTATGTATCATATTAAAAATGAAGTATATCACCATATTTGATGAACAAGTTAGCACCATTCTTACTATGTGGTGTTAAAGTGGAGTAAATTTGTATTGATCTTATTGGAAGTGGAGTATATCACCATATATTTAAAGAATTTGTCTATGCTATATTGTCAAGTTGTATAAAGTAGGGTAGTTACATTTGTGTTTCCCATGTTGGCATGTATAAGTGTATTTATGTTGTGAATTGCCACCATAACCATAAAAAAATTTCAAATATTTATATTATGAATATATAAATTAAAACTAAACTCACAAATATTTATTTTATAATATTTATTTATTTGTCATGTTTAAATGTAAAACTAAAATTCATTTATGTAAGTTTGCACCATAAATACAACAAATTCAATGTAATTGTTTTCTAAATATTTTATTTCAATTATTTACTTTTTATACTATTCTCATGAGAAAATTAATACACAAAACCATAATACATAATTATTTATTTTATGAATAAGGCAATTAAGATAGATATATTTATATTATTGTGATTTCAAAATAAAATAAGGGTGAATTCGATGGATTTGGGTTACTCTTTGTTGGAAGAACTTGTGTTCCAAAGGTTGAAAATGTATCTTTGTGAGGGTATTTTTTAAGCCCTCCATCAAGCTTTTAAAAGGTCCATCTAGGACTAGATAAAACCCTCAATTAAACTACATAGCTCCATCATGCTATGGAGCTTGATGGAGACACATAGCTTTATACAACTAGAATATGTACATATGCCATTAAATTTTTCTTCAACTTAATGATAATGTTTTATGGGCTCATGGCATTGAGAATATAATAGTATTGCACATGGTATAGTATGGTTTGCATTTTTATATTATACTCTGTATATTTTTTATTATTTCATTACATATATGTATGTATGTAATTTTAGAATTTGTTATTGTTATTAATTTTATACATTTTATAGTGTTTTTTTTGTAAGATTGGTAGGACTCCTTTTTCATTCATTTATAAACAAAAAACAACTAGATTTACCAATTTGGTGGTCTCAATTGGCATTGATTGGGAAACCAACTCTATTGGCCACCTGATGGCGTGGTATTCCATCCAAAAATATGAGGTTTTGAGTCTGTCATACCAAGCAAGCAAAGCATAGATACTCACACATATACAATTTTTCACAGATTGACTCACATATTTACTAGACACTTGAAATTTAAATACCATCCGCATATAAATACTAAGAAAAAATATAGATTAAAACATCCATGAACTACTCAGCCTCATTTGGAACCGAGGTCGACTCCACTAGTGTCGGATCCTGAACCGAGGTACTAGCCTACTCAAAAGGCTTGGAAATACATGGGAGGTGGTAGTCAATACACTCGAGGCACCCATCCTATTTCCTTAGCTGGAACTTGATCTTATCAAACTCGCTCTTATAGTTTGGGAAGTCTTGGGCTAATGTTACTAGGCTCATAGAGATATACTCCAATGCTTTGCCAAGGATGCTCTTCATAGACCAATAAAGATACAATGTCTACTTGAATTGACTTAGTTTGCCTCTTGTTTGTCCCATATCTAGTATTAAACCTCTCCATTCCTCAGTATCCATCTCTGTCTCTACATGTCAATTTATGTCAGCTTCCCATTTTTCAATGAGATTTTCAATTTCCTCTTATGTGTTCTTGTGGTATTCTTTCTTTTTCTCTTGGATCACATTGATTGCAAGCCTTAGTCCTCTTGGTTTGCTTGGGGGTGAGCTAGGTTGGGCTTCTACCGCCTTCCCTTTATCTTTCCAACCAATGCCCCAAGCTGCAGGGCTCTTGGAATGGTCATGAGTTGCAGGACTCTAGGAGCGTGCCATCCCACAATATTTGACTAGGTTTCCAAGTAGGTGACCTATCCACACAATCAAATGGGGGCATAGTTCCATATAATGAAGATGATAGAAGACCCATGCATCCTAGTTATCAGAAGAAAGGTGACCCAGGGGCCTCTTCCCAATACTTCTCCATTTCCTGTCCCTTTGTGGACCCATCACCCTCATACCATGCTTAATTTCCACCACCCCTTGTCCCTAACAGTCACGTGCACCCCATGAATTATCCCCATAACCCAAATATTTCCCACCTTCCTTCAATCACTTCACCTCCCTTCTGGTGTCCTCTCTCTCGTCATACGTTCCACCCTTGAAATTGATGGAGGAGTTTTCATTTCCCATCACTCAGGCCTGGGTGGAATCCCCTCTCCCATTCCCCATGTGCACCGAGCCCAAGTAGCTAAAGGTGGTATAAACCAGCAAAGCATCTAAGTTAAACACAATACAGGACTGCTCCTTAACTCTATACCCTAGCAGGATTGCCCGACCCCTCACCATTCCTTCTTGTTGGCATCCATTACCTGAAAGACTCACACTTGGGTGCATGGTGAGGCCATGTCCCATTCATACTTTGACATAGATGCAGAGACCCAAAATAACCCCAACCTTCCCCCAACCAAATTCAGAATGGTTCCTCTCTCCCCTACCCAATAGAAGACTATACCAGTCCAGCTTAATCCCCTTAAGCTCCCATAGAGATCGGCCTAAATCATAAAACATAAACATGTCATGAAAAAGAGAGATAAAGGCAAGCACATGCCTGATTTTTTCCATGGTGGAAGTGCAATGGAGGTTTTATATCCCACTTTTGTGCATGCACCAAAGTCTTCTATCATAAAAAAACACCCGCGAATTCCTCCAACTTGTTTTAAGCTCCATGTGTAGGCCTCTTTCCCGCCACCTCACCTCATGCTTCATGCCACAATATATCCTGCTACCCTTTCCACTCATGTGGAAGGTGGTTGGCTTCAACCCCAAGGCCACTACCATTAACACTAATGGGAGGGTCGATATTCTTCGTTACACCTCGATCGGGGAACTGAGTCCGAGAAGTGTGGGTGAGCTCTTCCATTTGACCTATCCTACTCTATGATGCTCTGCAGCTTGATCCATGGTTCTTCCCCAAGATTAGGAGGCCTACATAATTTAATAGGCTCATTCGGGTGAGCACAACCAAAATTTTCTAGGAGGTCAGTTGCTCTGTTTCCTTCACTCCTTACATTATCGATAACTATATAATCAAATTTCTTTATTGTATCCTCCAATCCTTGCACATACGAAGTAGTACGCCATCTCTGGCTGATTTTGTCTCACTTCGTTCCTTAGTTAAGTTTTTTGAGAGTGCTCGTAATCAACTGAGAGTCTCCTTCGATTACTAGCTTTCTGTATCCTAGCCTGATGGCCAAGAGGAGATCGTGGTGCACTCCTATGAATTATGCTTCATTTTTTCTAGAAAAGCCATAAAAGTGAGCATATATGAATCTTGTTGTGCCTTGATGATTTCGAAAAATCCCTCCAACCGCTGCTTTCACCAGATTTCCTTTCGAGGCTCCATCAAAGCTAAGTTTGATGAATCCTTCTAGAGGAGGTTTGAAGATATTGATGGTGTCCGCTATGTCATGGATAGCTTTCTAAGAAGCTGGGGAGACCACTCTAGGCGCTAGGTGGAGGCCCCAGAGAATTCTTACTTCCCGAGGAGCCATTTGCCAATCATCTGGCATCCATTTCTCCGAGAGGATGCACTAGTAGAAAATGATGAAATTAGTGACTAGGTGACTAAAATATATAGTCATCACAATTATTTCAAATGAATTACTAATAAATTTAATCAATTTTAAGTGACCAAACTAAAAATGACTAATTTAAATGACTAATTTAGTCTACGGTTAAAATATACAACTAGATAATATTATTGTACTAGCTAGCACATGCTCTGATAGGTTGAGCGCGGGTTGACCTACGTACAACCTCCCAGATACCATGCCATCAATAGGGGGACCCGAGGCTCCCCTTCCTCCTCCTATAGAAGTCCTTTCATTCAAGAAACTGATAGCAGCCAGCAACAAGTACCCTCTAACTTAATCTAGGAAAAATTTCATGAAGAAGCTAGATAGCATCCCTTCGGAGGCCCTTCCAATTGAAGAAACTTTTCAATTTGTATTGAACCTGGCTGAAAGAGGGCTTATTGAATAGTTTACTGGCCTTTGGTACTCTCCCAAAGCTATGAAAGATTGGGTGCAGAGGAATTGGATTCCTTTAGTCTTGGAAGGCATCAAAATCCACATCGTAGGCAAAGGATACTTTTTTTTAGTTTTTTATAATGTGGAAGACAGAAGCCTCGTCTTCCAAAACGACCCATATTTTATGGTACCTAAGGGACTATACTTAAATAAATGGACCCCTCACTTTGATCCCGCTTAAGATGTGCCTTCAACTATTCCAGTGTGGGTACGCCTCCTGTTAGTGTCAGTCTATTCATACTGCCATCAGTGATCAAAACTGCTCTTTTGCATTTGCATATTAGGTGTCTCATACCGAACAAATTTCACCATTCCACTAGGTCATGGATTCATTGATGGTAGTAATTCTTCATCAGTTGTCCCTCATGAGGTACTTGTTGATTTTCCTTTCTACGGTATTTAGTCATTAGTCACTTTCATTTTCAAAATCATATCAGTAGGTCATAGGATGGGTCTCATTAGTTTCTAGGGTCTCACCATGGTCAAATTAATGAGTCAAATGTCATAATATCAACAAGATCATGAGGAAAGCCAATAAACTCAAAGTCACATCACCAGGAAGAATCAGAAAGAAATTATATTCATCCTTATGTAATTTTCACCTCAAAACCATTTTTTGAGGTGAAAAACATGATATTTTGCCTTTATTATTATTCATTATGTAATTTTAGATCATCATATGTAATAAGTCACAATTCAGAAGTTGTCATCTTCAAAAAGTGATGTCCCTACCTTTAGAGAATTTTTCCACAGCATGTTAAGCACTAGATCGTCTTCAAAGAAGATCCATCAGAAAGAGCCCGGAAAGAGCTTTCCAACAGTATACTACACTCTCAAAACTATCTTCCGAATTGAAATTTATGCTTAAGTGAAGTAAAACTCCCTAAACCTCCCCTATTTCCCATCTTCCCTTTTAACTTTAAGTTTAAAGTTATAATATTTCCTTTAAAAAGGACCTTTTTTCCTTTTCCGATTATAAAATCGCATTATAAATTATTTTTAACAAAAATGCGATTTATATAAATACTTCCCTGACCATACCCCATAAACTTTAGAAACAAAGTTTATGTTATATATATATAACCCCCCTCCATATAAACCACTTCCCCACTATGCATATAATAAAACTTTATAATGTAAAGTTTAAAGTTTTATTATTATAAGTCGCAATTGCAACCCTTATTTAATTGCAATTGCAAATATTTCCAATCGAAACATTTATTTGAATCACTCTGATTGGCTCATCGCAAATATTTGTGATGCGATTGATCACATCACAAGTCCTCCTCCGATCGCTCCGATCCCTGATTGACCTGGTCGCAATTCTTCCCCGAATTGCACCTTCCCTCCGATTTCTCCAATCCTCCAATCACTCCGATCTCCGATTGACCCAATCGCAACTTCCCCCGAATCGCACCTTCCCTCTGATTGCTTCAATCGCCCGATCGCAAGTCCTCCCCCGATCGCACCTTCCCTCAGATTGCTTCGATCCTCCGATCCGCTTCCTATTGGAAATATTGTCATTGATGGCAAAGGAGGCAGTGCTGAAGCAAAGGAGGCAGCGCTGAAGCAGAGAGGCAGAGCGACAAGAGCAGCAGAGGTAGAGGAAGAAGCAGAGCCGTTATTTCAGCAATAGAGGCAGAGGTAGAGCGTCAGGAGCAGCAGAGGCAGAGGCAGAAGCAGAGCCGTTATAATATTCCGGGAATCGCTTCACTCCAGCGGCAAAATATAATGCAAAACCAAATTCCGGGAATCGCACACTCCAACCGGCGGTATAGAATTAACATAATTCATCAACATTATTCAGGGAATCGCCTAACCCGCTGGCGGACACACATATATATATATATAATATCCATCACAATACATATAAATGTCACGCATTTCATATTCTGCAATGGTCCAAAGAATATATATTATGGAGTGCATAAAACAAAGTTTTATAAGGTGGGACCCCTCCCCAATCGGATCGGAAATTATGAAGAGTCCAAAGGTGGAAGCGCATTGCAATTCAATCGATTGGCGATTTCTGATTGAATCGAAATCGGAACAGATTGGAGCTGCAATAGTTGACTGATAACAATTCAATCGATTGGCGATTTTCGATTGAATCGCAATCGGAGTAGATTGGAGCTGCAAAAGTTGAGTGATATTAATTCAATCGATTGGCGATTTCCGATTGAATCGAAATCGGAACAGATTGGAGCTGCAATAGTTGACTGATAACAATTCAATCGATTGGCGATTTCCGATTGAATCGCAATCAGAGCAGATTGGAGCTGCAATAGTTGAGTAATATCAAATCAATCGATTGGCGATTTCCGATTGAATCGAAATCGGAGCACATTGGAGCTGCAATAGTTGAGTGATAACAATTCAATCGACTGGCGATTTCCGATTGAATCAGAATCGCAGCAGGAGCGATCAATTGCAATCAGAGGAGAGTCAGTGCATCAGAAAGCATGACAAGGTGGCCCGAAAGGTTGTTTCCAATGTTAAATGGGTCTATTAATATATCGCCGGAAGTTACATGAGAAAGGGTTCAGATACATTAAAGTGAAAAGAAAGGAGTTTAAGTAAAATACTACATTGAAGAGAGGGCGACATTATTAAAGTGCTGTATTATAAACGGACCATGGATATGATACGCGTTGGTTGAAACTCCCCAGCAGTTATATTAAAAGGGTGCTGTTAGATATATAAAACATGGTTGTGGTTATATTAAAATATGCCGCGCGGTCTGTAGACCCACGGGCCTAAGCTTAACGGGAGGGCGATTATTAATATACGACTGTGATATATGTCCGTTCCACTTGCGGAATGTTCCACATCAACAAGACACTCGTGGCATGAAAGGTGTTGGAATCCCTCCAGATTTACAGTCAGCGGATATAAAAGGCACAATTACACGTACGTAGCAGTTACACCACAACAGAGGACAGAAGAGAAAACAGAGCCAAAAGGAGATAAAACAGAGTCACAGAAAAGACAAAGACAACCTAAGAAAACACAAATGCGTACCAATTCAAAAGACTAAATGAGTTGAGCTGGAATTCACATTGTAATTCAAATGTAAATGGTTTAATTGTTTTTATTGTTTGTGATGCATTGGCAAGTCTCCAAGAGAAAACAAACTCCCACTGTAATGTTCAAATTGACACCTACAGTTATAATTTATGAGTAAGCTGATAAAAGGAGTAAGAAGGCAGAAGGCAAAGAGACATGACTTTCCATTTCGAATTCCAAGCAGAATACAAACAGTCATGTGAGAAAATCTATAAATAATATCATCTTGATATTCAAAAAGAGAGAGAGAGAGTAAATCGAGAGAAGGTAGAATATAGAAGAATAAGACAGAGAAGATTAATAAAAGCAGAACAGAAGGAGAAGCTACAGAACAGAGCTGATATCTGAGGTAAATCAGCAAACTTTCAGTTTGATAAATTGAGGAAGTTGGAGCTTCCCTATCAAGTTGCATCTTGATAGTCATCAGTTGTAGCTGACGGAGGTTGGAGCCTCCTGTAGGTTGGTGCCTGCAGAAAAACAGTGGTGAGAGGGAGTTGGAGCTTGCCTTTGCATCACAACAATAATAAGATGTGGTTTTCTCCCTTTATGGGTTTCCACTTATATCTGGTGTCTCTGTGCATGATATTTATGTATTTATCTGATATGTATCATTTTCTTAATACCTACTGCTCTCAAATTAAGTCTACTGCTCTATTAAACTAATACTTTCAGATTACATTCTAATATTACTCTCATATTAAATAGAGTTTGAAATGAAGGTGTAAATAAGTTTATTGAAAAGTTTAAAAGATCAGGAATGTATTAAACTGATTCACCCCCCCCCTCTCAGTTAATTAGAGATTCAACAATTGGTATCAGAGCAGGTTCCTTTGTACAAGTCTAACAACTGAAAGGAAATCCTAGGTTCCCAAGATGGCTAGTAAAGAAGGATGCTCAACCAATAAAGCCCCTTTCTTCACTGGTGAAAATTATGCTTTCTGGAAAATCAGAATGAAGACATACATAATGTCTCTAGGAGTAGAAGTCTGGGCTGCTGTGCAATTAGGATATGCCTCGAAGTCAACTGATACAGAGAAAGAAGCTAAAGAAAGCTTTGTAGCTAATGCAAAAGCCATGAATGCCATCCTGAATGGATTATGTGAAGCAGAGTTTATTAAAGTAATGCACAAAGACACTGCCAAGAAAATATGGGATACTCTTGAAGACATACATGAGAGACTCGCAAAGCAAAACTGCCAAACTTCTGCGGTACATGAGCCTGCTCTTGAAAACTTAAAAATTAATGATGATGAAGATGTTGGCAGCTTCTTCTTAAAAGTTGCAGAAATTGTTAACAATATGAAAGCTCTTGGAGAAACCATACCAGAAAGTATAGTTGTGCAAAAGATTCTAAGATCACTCCCATCCAGATTTAATCCCAAGGTATTTGCAATAGAAGAGACAGCGGTTTGGGAGACTTTGACCATGAACCAGCTACTTGGAAATCTAACAGCCTATGAAATGAGGCTCCCACAGAAGAAACCAAGTTCGAGGGAAGCAACCTTTAAAATAGAAAAGAAGAAAGAAGAAGAGGAAGAAATATGCTCTTGCTCAGATGAAGAAGAAGCAAAATTTGTCAAGAAACTGGATAGAGGCTCAGGTAGATACAAAGGTAAACTTCCCTTCAAATGCTTTAACTGTGGAAGAGTTGGACATTATGCTGCTAAATGTCCTCACAAGAAAGTAAGAAATCAAGCTCAAGAATCATAGAAAGACACATCAAAGAATTGGCAGAAAGGAAAGAAATTCAGCAGAAAATCCTTCTATGCACAGCAAGATAGCAGTGCATCTGAAGACTCAGATGAACCCTCAGGAGAAGAGGGAACCTCTGAATTTTTACTAATGGCCATAGAAGATCTTGAAGGACTCTTGCTAGAAGAAGAAGAAGAAGGGGAAGTCGATCTTGAGGGGGAGCTAAGAAGTGCTCTGGAGGAGATTGAGAGACTCAAACTAAAATGCAGAAAACAAAAAGATAGTCTCCTCAAATGTGTTAAAGAAGAACAAAATTCAGAAGTCCTCATGCTGCTGAAGGTAAGGCTTGAAGAAGCCAAGAAGATAGAAGATATGTTACTTCAACAAATTAAAGATAAATCTTGAGAACAAGAGAAGCTGGAAGAAGAAATTCTATGTCTGAGAAAGAAATTAGAAAAGGCTCAACAGAAATTTTCTATATACCCTTCTCAAACAACAAGCTCTATTAAGTTGAATGAAATTTTGGTTGCTCAAAGATCCCCTATGATAAAGACTGGAATAGGCTACGAAGGAGAATCAAGTAAAGGAAAAGAAAAGGTTGACAGAGAGATTACTTTTGTGAAAGCAAAGAAGGATGAGGAAGTAGCTCAAATAATCCCTACAAAAGAAGATATCTGCAATAAGAGAGACAGAGAGCAGAAGAAACCTCTAGTAACAAAGAATATAATGAATACTAAGATGGCAGAAAAAGAATCATATGCCCCTAAGTATATCAAATTTGGAAGTCATCAAAGGAAATTCTTCCCTCCTATGAAGAATGCCACCTGCTATGTCTGCCACAAGCCAGGACACATTGCTGCATATTGTTATGCAAGGAAGAGTAATTCAGACCTGCAAAAGATGCAAACAGTGAAGAGGCTATCTCAAATAAACAAATGGAGAAAACAACCTTACATCAGGTATGCAAATAATTTCTATGGTTATTGTTTTTATTGTAAGGAATTTGGCCATAAAATTATTGAATGTAGAAAGTATAGACAAAGACTAATGTTCAATACCTCAAGGAGGTTTATGAGTCAAAGCAATTTTGTTCATGCTCACAGTTCTGCAAAAACTATAATCAAATGTTCAAAAGGGGGCCTCCAGTGGATAAAGAAGGTGAATAATTGTGACCTGGCTCTAACTGCTCAAGATCTGAAAAGCCAGTGGTACTTGGACAGTGGCTGCTCCAAACACATGACTGGAGACAGAAGCAAGTTTATAACTCTTGATGAAAATAAATCTGGCAATGTTATTTTTGGTAATGATAAATCAGGAAAGATCAAGGGAAAAGGCTCAGTCAGCATAGACAATGGAAGAGGAAAAGCCCAAGAGGTACTATTTGTGGATGGACTGAAAGCAAATTTACTGAGTGTCAGTCAGATGTGTGAAAAAGGCTGTGAAGTTCTTTTTAGAGCACAAGATTGTGTAGTCAGGTCAAGCACAACAGGAAAGACTCTGCTCAAAGGTGTTCGAATAGAGAACAATGTATACATAGTGAAAGAGGAAGATGAAGCCTACCATCTTAGCAAACTTGAGGAGTCATGGTTGTGGCATAGGAGATTGGGACATCTCAACTTTGACCATATCATCAAATTGAGCAAGAAGAAAGCTGTCAAAGACATGCCAGAAATAAAAAGGCCTTCAAGTACTATATGCAAATCTTGTCAATTAGGGAAACAGACTCGCACATCCTTTAAATCTAAAGAGGAGTTGTCAACAAGAAGACCACTCCAGCTTGTGCACATGGACCTGTGTGGTCCTGCTAGAACTAGAACACCAAGTGGAGAATCCTATTTCATGCCGATAATAGATGACTTCTCCAGAATGACATGGGTTGCCTTTCTCAAAAATAAATCAGAAGCATTGGAAAAATTTAAGATATTCAGAGCATTAGCAGAAAATCAAACTGGATGCAAGCTGAAATGTATCAGATCAGACAGAGGAGGAGAATTCACAGATTATGACTTTGTAGACCTATGTAATGAACATGGAATAAAGAAACAATTTACTATTGCAGGGACACCTCAGCAGAATGGAGTAGCAGAGAGGAAAAATAGGTCTGTACAACAAATAGCCAGAGCTATGATGCAAGAGAATAATATTGCTCAAACCTTCTGGGCAGAAGCAGTACACACAGCAGTACATATCCTTAATAAAGCTCACTTAAGGCTAAGCAGTGACAAGACTCCATATGAACTATGGCATGGAAAGCCAGCTTCAATAAAACATTTCAGAGTCTTTGGTAGCAAGTGTTACATAAAGAATAATGATGAAAACCTTGGGAAATTTGATGCAAGAGCAGATGAAGGAATTTTTCTAGGATATGCTTCCAAAAGTAAAGGATACAGATGCTACAACAAGACTCTTCGGAAAATAGTTGAAAGTATTGATGTGAGATTTGATGAAGAACTTCCAAACAATACAAGAAATACAGACTGCTGCAGTCCATCAGACAACCATGAAGAGGAAGACAAGGATGATGATGAAACAAGCAAGACAACAGATAATGTAGAGCTGAGCTCGAAAACCCCCTCAAGATACACTCAGAAGAATCATCCTGAAGATCAGATCATAGGAGACAAGAAAGCAGGAGTCCAGACAAGAAGGCAGCTAACAGAACAAACAGAAGAAGTATACATAGCCATGTTATCACAAATAGAGCTAAAGAAGTTTGAAGAAGCCAGCAAGGACAAGTATTGGGTAAAAGCAATGAATGAAGAATTGGACCAAATTGAGAAGAACAATACCTGGGAACTAGTTCCTAGACCTATTGAGAAAAATATCATTGGTTCAAAATGGGTATTCAAAAACAAAATGAATGAGCAAGGACAAGCAATCAGGAATAAAGCAAGGCTGGTCTGCAAAGGATACTCACAAATAGAAGGACTTGATTATGATGAAACATTTGCCCCTGTAGCTAGAATGGAAGCTATCAGAATGTTCCTGGCATTTGCATGCTATCAAGACTTCAAGGTATATCAAATGGATGTAAAGTCTGCTTTTCTTAATGGAGATCTAGAAGAAGAAGTGTACATGGAACAACCAGAAGGCTTCTCATTGACATACAAAGAAGACTATGTGTGCAGACTGAAGAAGGCCCTATATGGACTGAAACACGCTCCTCATGCTTGGTACTCAAGACTGGACAAATATTTTCAAAAACGGGGTTTTAAGAGAGGTGGAGTAGACAGCAATCTATATATAAAAGCGCATGAAAATGAACTCCTAATTGTTGTTGTATATGTTGATGACATTATGTTTGGAAGCAACAAAGATGAACTAGCAAAAGGGTTTGCTGATGAGATGAAAACAGAGTTTGAAATGTCTATGATTGGAGAACTCAGTTTCTACTTGGCACTGCAAATTCAGCAAAAGGACGCAGGTACATTCATTTCTCAAGAAAAATACTTAAAAGAAATGCTGAAAAAATTCAAAATGGAGGACTGCAAACCAATGACAACCCCCATGATCATGGGATGCAAGCTGTGTGCTGATGATAGGTCTGCAGATGTAGATCAAAAACTCTACAGATCCATGATAGGAAGCCTGCTGTACTTGACAGCTTCAAGACCAGACATCATGCTAGCAGTAGGACTAGTGGCAAGATATCAAGAAGCACCTAAACAAAACCATCTTCTGGCAGTAAAAAGAATACTCAGATATCTACAAGGAACTGCACAATATGGGCTTTGGTATCCTAAAGGCAAAAGCTTCACCTTGACAGCATACACAGATGCAGATTGGGCCAGCTGTGTGGATGATAGGAAGAGTACAAGTGGAGGTGAATTCTATCTAGGAGAAAGTCTGGTGGCATGGCTAAGCAAGAAACAAACATCCATCTCTCTGTCTACAGCTGAAGCAGAATATATAGCAGCAGCAGCCTGTTGTACACAAGTCATGTGGATGAAGCAGACTCTTCAAGATATGAAGGTGAGCATTAATGAACCTATCTCAATAAAATGTGATAATACAAGTGCCATAAGTATATCTAAAAATCCTGTGCTTCATTCAAAAACTAAACATATACCAATCAAATATCATTTTCTCCGAGAACAAGTGGCTCAGAAAATAGTTAAACTGGACTATGTATCAACGAAAGAACAGATAGCAGATATATTTACCAAACCACTTTCCAGAGAACCATTCGAATACTTGAGAGACAAACTAGGGGTAGTATCTGTAGATACTATTCTCTAATATGAAGAGAAAGTACAGTCTCAGGGGGAGAACAAAACGAAGATATCATTCCAGGGGGAGAACAGTGAGCAAGATAAGCATAAAAAAAGTCCACAGGATCAACATTATCAATATTATCAGGATTCAAAAGCAACAAGAACCTTTCAATCGTAAAATGCATCATCTCTGTCTGCAATCTAGCACATATTACAGGCACTACAAATGAAACACAACATAGTCCAATTTCGGCAGAAGAGGACCTAAACGTAACTCAGAGAAAGGAAATACAATGACAGAACCCATACGGAGGGATGAGGAGTCATCCTTTGCCATTGATGTCAAAGGGGGAGGAAGAACAAATAGCAAACAGGAAGAGCAAGCAACAGGAGAAAGAGAAAGAAAACAGAGAAAGTGGATTGCCATCAATGCCAAAGGGGGAGACTGTTGGAAATATTATCATTGATGGCAAAGGAGGCAGCGCTGAAGCAAAGGAGGCATCGCTGAAGCAGAGAGGCAGAGCGACAAGAGCAGCAGAGGCAGAGGAAGAAGCAGACTCGTTATCTCAGCAATAGAGGCAGAGGCAGAGCGTCAGGAGCAGCAAAGGCAAAGGCAGAAGCAGAGCCGTTATAATATTCCGGGAATCGCTTCACTCCAGCGGCAAAATATAATGCAAAACCAAATTCCGGGAATCGCACACTCCAACCGGCAGTATAGAATAAACATAATTCATAAACATTATTCCGAGAATCGCCTAACCCACTGGCGGACACACACATATATATATATATAATATCCATCACAATACATATAAATGTCACGCATTTCATATTCTGCAATGGTCCAGAGCATATATATTATGGAGCGCATAAAACAAAGTTTTATAAGGTGGGACCCCTCCCCAATCGGATCGGAAATTATGAAGAGTCCAAAGGTGGAAGCGCATTACAATTCAATCGATTGGCGATTTCCGATTGAATCGAAATCGGAACAGATTGGAGCTGCAATAGTTGACTGATAAAAATTCAATCGATTGGCGATTTCCGATTGAATCGCAATCGGAGCAGATTGGAGCTGCAAAAGTTGAGTGATATTAATTCAATCGATTGGCGATTTCCGATTGAATCGAAATCGGAACAGATTGGAGCTGCAATAGTTGACTGATAACAATTCAATCGATTGGCGATTTCCGATTGAATCGCAATTGGAGCATATTGGAGCTGCAATAATTGAGTAATATCAATTCAATCGATTGGCGATTTCCGATTGAATCGAAATCAGAGCACATTGGAGCTGCAATAGTTGAGTGATAACAATTCAATCGACTAGCGATTTCCGATTGAATCGGAATCGCAGCAGGAGCGATCAATCGCAATCGGACGAGAGTCAGTGCATCGGAAAGCGTGACAAGGTGGCCCGAAAGGTTGTTTCCAATGTTAAATGGGTCTATTAATATATCGCCGGAAGTTACATGAGAAAGGGTTCAGATACATTAAAGTGAAAAGAAAGGAGTTTAAGTAAAATACTACATTGAAGAGAGGGCGACATTATTAAAGTGCTGTATTATAAACGGACCATGGATATGATACGCGTTGGTTGAAACTGCCCAGCAGTTATATTAAAAGGGTGCTGTTAGATATATAAAACATGGTTGTGGTTATATTAAAATATGTCGCGCGCTCTGTAGACCCACGGGCCTCAGCTTAACGGGAGGGCGATTATTAATATACGACTGTGATATATGTCCGTTCCGCTTGTGGAATGTTCCACATCAACAAGACACTCGTGGCATGAAAAGTGTTGGAATCCCTCCAGATTTACAGTCAGCGGATATAAAAGGCACAATTACACGTACGTAGCAGTTACACCACAACAGAGGATAGAAGAGCAAACAGAGCCGAAAGGAGATAAAACAGAGTCACAGAAAAGACAAAGACAGCCTAAGAAAACACAAATGCGTACCAATTCAAAAGACTAAATGAGTTGAGCTGGAATTCACATTCTAATTCGAATGTAAATGGTTTAATTGTTTTTATTGTTTGTGATGCATTGGCAAGTCTCCAAGAGAAAAAAAACTCCCGCTGTAATGTTCAAATTGACACCTACAGTTATAATTTCTGAGTAAGCTGATAAAAGGAGTAAGAAGGCAGAAGGCAAAGAGACATGACTTTCCATTTCGAATTCCAAGCAGAATACAAACAGTCATGTGAGAAAATCTATAAATAATATCATCTTGATATTCAAAAAGAGAGAGAGAGTAAATCAAGAGAAGGCAGAATATAGAAGAATAATACAGAGAAGATTAATAAAAGTAGAACAGAAGGAGAAGCTATAGAACAGAGCTAATATCTGAGGTAAATCAGCAAACTTTCAGTTTGATAAATTGAGGAAGTTGGAGCTTCCCTATCAAGTTGTAGCTTGATAGTCGTCAGTTGTAGCTGACTGAGGTTGGAGCCTCCTGTAGGTTGGTGCCTGCAGAAAACTGAAGGGAGTTGGTGCTTCCTTGCAAGTTGTAGCTTGCAGAATTGAGGTAGGAGCCTTCTGTAGGTTGGTGCCTGCAGAAAACAGTGGTGAGAGGGAGTTGGAGCTTGCCTTTGCATCACAACAATAATAAGATGTGGTTTTCTCCCTTTATGGGTTTCCACTTATATCTGGTGTCTCTGTGCATGATATTTATGTATTGTTCTGATATGTATCATTTGCTTAATACTTGCTGCTCTCAAATTAAGTCTACTGGTTTATTAAACTAATACTTTCAGATTACATTCTAAGATTACTCTCATATTAAATAGAGTTTGAAATGAAGGTGTAAATAAGTTTATTGAAAAGTTTAAAAGATCAGGAATGTATTAAACTGATTCACCCCCCCCTCTCAGTTTAATTAGAGATTCAACACTTCCCTCGATCAATCGCATCGCAAATTTGAAATACGAGCTCTGATTGATCCATATCCCGATCTCCGATTGTGATTAAACCCCTCAGGTCCCACCATTTAAATTCTTTCGCCATTCATAATAAAACCCCTTTTTCCTTTGTAAAAGTTAAAAAATTATCCATCTTGTTTGTACAAAGGCATTTTCTCCAATCCCATCAGAAGTTTTATTTCATATATCACTTTGCCCGCCCCACTCTGATTTCGATTGCGATTACTATTTTTTATATTATTTCTCTACTCCCGTTCCATTCCGATTGCTTACACTAATATATCCCTCCACCCGGTTCACTCTAATTATGATTTATGTGGGTCTTGCCTCCTTTCCCTTCCTCTTTCCCATTTAAAAATTGGTTTCCCTTCAAGAAACATATAGTTTCATTCTGTTTTATTTCTAAGGAATTTTATTAAAAATTCAGAGAATAAAAAAAGAAAGGAAAGAAAAGAACAGTCCAAGCGCCGAGAGCTTAAAATTAAAATGAAGATATCTACAATAGAAGAGAAATAGGAGATCTGTTCATCGGATTTCCTATTTTTGTTCATACAGCGCAAACAACAAATCTTCAAAGCAGTTAAATGTAATGTTGTCCCTTATTTTCAGGGGCAGATAGTTGTATTTCTTACTATGATTGTATTTCAGTCCCTCAACTATTAGAACATCTCCCTTTTCTATGGATCTATGTTCCCACATTTTAGCCTATTTATTGTAATTGTAAATCATTTGTAAGCAGTCTGAGCTGGAGAAAGTAGGGGAATAGTGTGGAAGAAACACCTCTATGCTACATTGTACAGTTTGACAGGAATTAATAAGAGATGTAGCTCTGATTTGTGGGATCCATGTGGTATGAGAGTTAGCATTTGTTTTTCTTCCTTGTTTCATATGTGAATTGTTATGTGTTTCATTCATCCATAAAAATTTTGTTTTGAATGTTTTCAATATAGAAAGGTAGAATCCATCTCTATATGCTCTGCCTTGGGGAATCATTCATACTCTGTATTTTCTTCTGTTTGAAAAGGATCCATTTATTGTGCCCTTTTCAGCTTTGCACCAGTCTTTCCATCCCATCCTCATTAAATTTAATTGCTAAGTTTCCTGCCTATCTTTCCCCATGAAACACCCTCTGTCCTGATTTAATTCCCAGTTTCAAATTGTCCCTTTTTATCCCACACGTCCCTGAAAAATTCATTCATTTTATTAAACCTTTCATCCCTATCATTTTACCTAGCCTAATATCAGATTTCTATTGCACTTTATTGAATATTCCTTTACGGAGAGAGCCCTCTCCTGTCCTTGTAGGGCTAGCTACAAGGCTGAGCATGGTTTAGTTGTTACCCTGATTTGCCTTTTGCAGCCTAGGGTCCAATTCAGGTGCTAACATCTATGGCGACTTCATTGGGGAACAAACTGTTCAAGATTTTTTGTTAGTGTTATTTGTTTTATAAACTACAGACGGAGCCTGAAGTTATGCCAGGTAACCTTCAAACTGCACTTTGCTTTGTAGGTGCATAAGTAGATAAATGTTGCTTCAGTCAATCTCTGGTATAATTTTATAAACATAACATCTGACTTGCAAGATTTGCCCCAGTACATCAAATAATTCCAGACTTTTGGAAGATGATGTTCAGATTTTTTCTAGGCTGCAAAATAAGATTTTTGTAAAATAGACATTTGACCACACTAGCTTCAAGAAGATACACTAGGGAAAATCCAGATCCAAATCCTCCCCCTGTGTTTGAAAATCCAAATATTATACTAAGAATTGTCAGAAAACAAGAAGGATCATTAAGCACCTGACCCGTCTTTAGATCCTATACTTAGCCCAATGAATGGTTTTTTGTAGAAGATCTTTCCTTTGACAAGCATTTTGAGCTTTCTTTATTTAGGAATAAGTCTGAAAATGACATTGATGATACAGTTTTAGATCCTGATTTCCTTGTAGACATTGAAGTCCAAAGAGAAAATACCTCCATTGACGATTAAATTTTGAAATCTCCTCAATCCATCACTGTAACTAATATCCCTAAGCCTTCAGAATCATCAGGAACAACATTTCCCCCTCCCAATTCATCAACATTCCCATTAGTCAATTCCTAATTATCATCTCCTCCATTAATACCATCCTCAAATCCTACAAGTCCTGTCGTAAATCCACCCAGAGTTATGGCTGCCAGGTATGCACCCCTGGTTTTACCCCAGGTCCTCGACGATATGCCAGCTGACTATCAGAGTAAAATTCCAATTTTTGATGCCACTCAGAGCATTGTAGCTCAGCAACATGCTGATAAAATGAATGACTTTTTTTATTTGCATGAGGTAGAAGCAGAGAATGTAACGATGAGGTTGTTTGTTCAAATTTTCGGAGGCGAAGTCAGAAATTGGTTTATAGCCCCACCGCCAGGCAAAATTCGCACTTTACAGGAGTTGCACACTCAGTTCCTGGATCGATGGGAGGTAAAAAAGAACCGGCTTCAAATTCTGTCTGAATATGAGAACATTAAAAGAAATGTGGGTGAAACCGTGCAGGATTATGGTTTGAGATTCAACGTTGTATATAACGCTATTCCAGCTAATTTGAAGCCTCCCGAGGGACTGGCATTGTTAAAATTTCCCGATGGATTTGATGCCGACATGGCATATCATCTGTGTGAAATAGATCCATTTTCACTTGAAGACGTGCAGAAGATAGTGGTTAATGTTGAAGCAAATCTGCTGGCTAAAAGAGCACGAGCCAGAGCTGAAAAAAGAGTCACAATAAAAGAGGAGGCCTCTACTTCAAATAGTAAAATGGACACTATGATCAGAAAAGTGGAAAAAATGGTTGATAGGTTTACCATTGCATATATACCTAAGCCTAAAATAATAAATCCCAATTTTAGAGGGAGCAACCGCAATTTAGAATTAAAGAGAGAGAGCCGAGAACGCAGGATCAAGTTGCGCCACCACAGCAGAAAATTAAAATTCCTTTGCAGCAAAACTATGTGCAAGGGATAGATTTAGATGACGATGATCCTGTGATTGAGGCTAATCACTTTTTCACGGTTGATGGTGCACCCATTTTCCTTACAGAAGACAAAGAATGCACAGTGGTGACTCCAGACATTCAGAAAGACCAAAATTTCATTTTGGCAAATGATATTATACTAGAAGAAGATTCTGATGACTATCAGAGAGGATATATGAATGCTTTGTCGACTTAGCAAAGGAATTACTCTTCAAGGAACAGAGAGGTTACATTCAACCCCATTCAAAAGAGAAAGGAAATCCAAATGAAAAATGATGCACAGAAGAAGGGACAGGAGCCATCTAATCCTTCCTCTAGCAAAGCACCTATAGTTGCTAACACATCCAATGAGAAGAACTAGCAGAACACAATAAAGGATACAATAGAGAAGAAAGACCCACCCATCAAAGAGGTAGAAAAAGTTCCCTCCTTTAATCTAGAAAATGAAATCTCTAAATTAAAAGTGTCTATGCCCCTCACAGAGTTGGTGAAGGATAGTGTGTATAAAAATCAGGTGTCCAAAGTCTTGCAAATAGATTCTGTCTCTGATATGGTCAATGTAGAAGAAAACTACCCTAAACTTATTTTTGGTCCAGCCACAGAAGAATCTAAAGAAAATGAAGTCCCTCCTTTTTACTTGAGTCTTAGAGTACATGAGTTTATTCTCCATAATGCTATGTTGGACTTCAGGGCCTCACATAATTTGATGCCCAAAGCTGTCATAGAGAAGCTAGGCCTTGACATAAATCGTAAATATCATGACTTGTATTCGTTTGACTCAGGTAGGGTCAACTGTATTGGTTTAATTAAAGATTTGGTAGTTTTTTTAGATTAGATTCCAGAAAAGAATGTCTTAATGGATGTAGTTGTTGCTGATGTCCCACCAAGGTTTGGAATGCTTCTATCAAGGTCTTGGGGTGAAAAAATTAAGGGAACCATGCAGCTTGACTTCTCTTATGGCACTATCCCTGTATTTTTCCAGTTGAGGAAGTTATATAGGGAAAAGAAAATGAAATATATGATTACCATCAAAGACAAGCCTGTAAATCATCCCATAAATGCTGTCCATATAGACTTAGAGTCTTTTGTCTTGTATTCTGATGGTGGTTTAAATGATGAGAATGTTCAATTGGTACAAGTGGATGAAATACCTGAGATTTTAGAGAATTTCAGAAAGGTCCTCAAAAAGGAAAAGGACAAAGCAACAAACACTTTTGGACCTCCTACTTACCGGCAGCAAAGGGACAATGAACAACCAGAAATCAGCCAAGGTAAAGAAGAGAAGGAAGAAAATTTTCTCTATCTTCAAGAAGAAGAAGAAGGCCTGTGGAGTATGGATTTTGATGGAGCTAGCATTGGAATATGGATTAGGAGCCCTATTTTTCAGCCTGAGAAGGTTCCAAGTAACGTTAGAGTTTTTTCTTATAAGTTGGCTTTTGATTGCTCTAACAATGAAGAAAAATATGAGGCTTTGATTGCAGGACTCAAAATTTTGAAGAAGTTAAATGCGAAAATGATTTCTATATATGGCAACTCCGAATTGATAATCAAATAGGTGAAGGGAGAATACCAAGCCAAACATCCAAGATTGAGGGCATACAGAAATACAGTATTGGACATTTTTAAAACATTCCTAGAATATACTTTGACAACACTACCCAGGATGCAGAACATTATTGCTGATTCTCTCGCCACTACTGCAAGTAACTTGAAGATTCTGATGAACTCCAGCAATAAGTTTGAAATCTATGTCAAACATAGGCTTGTTGTTCTGGACAATTTAAGGTATTGGCAAGTATTTTGGGATGATAACGAGATCAATGCATTTTTGTAGGGTGATGGAAAATTCAAATATACTCCAATAGAGGGTGAATGTGAGATTGATGATCAGGAGTTGGAAGCAAGCCAAATGGACATATTGCAACTAAAGGATAATGTAATTCCTAGAGGTCTCATACCTCTAGAGGAGATTTTTGATCAGGATGATGTTGCAAAGAAACCAAGCTTGGTGCCCACAGAGAAAGGAGTTGAGGATGTGAATATTGGAATAGCTGATCAGCCCAAGTTTGTCAAATTATCAAAGGCATTATCCCCTGAGGTAAAGGAGAAGTATGTTAAGTTGCTTTCTGAATTTTCTGATGTATTTGCATGGGATTATTCATATTTGAAAGTGTATGATAAGAACATAATTCAGCATACAAGTCCTATCAAGCCGGATCAGAAGCCATTCAGACAGAAGCTGAGAAGAATCAATCCAAAGCTGCTGCCATCAATTGGAAAGGAGGTAAACAGGTTGTACAAAGTAGGAATCATAGTTCCTATTAGATTTTCTGAGTGGATTTCAAATTTGGTCCCAGTGCATAAAAAGACTGGAGAAATAAGACTATGTATTGACTTTCAGAACTTGAATAAGGCATCCTTAAAGGATAATTACCCAATCTAAAAATGAACCATATTCTGCAGAATTAGTTGGAGCATCTAGGATGTCACTACTTGATGGCTACTCAGGATACAACCAAATCTTGGTGCATGGGAAGGACCAAGATAAAACTGCCTTTAAAACACCCTGGGGAACCTTTTGGTATGCCAAGATGCCCCTTGGACTGAAGAACGCTAGAGCCACTTTCCAGCGTGCAATGGAAATTGCTTTTGCGAATGAAAAATATGTTTTTCTTTTTGTTTATTTGGATGATTTGACAGTGTTTTCAGGTTCTGTTGATGATCTTTTGCACCATCTAAGAGTGGTTTTTCAGCGTTGCTGAAAGTTTGGGATTTCTCTCAATCCCAAAAAGATCCTTTTTGCCATGGATGAGGGAAAATTGCTCGGTCATATCATCTCTAAATATGGCATCCGCATAGATCCAGCCAAAGTAGAGGCAATCTAGCTCATATATCTTCCACGGAACAAGAAATAGATTCAGGCCTTTAATGGTAAGATGAATTTTTTACGCAGATTTATACCTAATCTGGATGAGCATTTGAGAGAAAGGACTAATATGTTGAAGAAATATAGCATTTTTAAGTCGAGTGAGGAAGCTATCAAGTCATTCAATATGGTAACGTTCGCTTTTTCTAATGCCCCAGTTCTGATCAGTACCGGCTACACTCAAGATTTTATCATATTTTCGTTTGCATCTGAGCATACTATGGCTGTTGTTTTAATGCAAAAGAGAGATGAAGTTGAAAATCCAATTTCCTTTTTCAGTAGGACTATTAGAGATGCTGCTTTAAGATATAATATTATTGAAAAGCAGGCATTGGATCTTGTCAAGGCATTGAAAGATTTTAGGTTCTATATTCTACATTCACACACTATACCATATGTCCCTAACGTAGCAGTCAAGGATGTGCTCATGCAAACTGATCCAGAAGGTCGAAGAGGCAAATGGATAGGAGCTATGTTGGAGTACGATCTGGAGATCAAGCCTATGAAATTGATCAAAGGCCAAGGTTTGGAGAAATTAATGGCCCAATCAAATCTGCATGCTTTAGATACAAACCTCATTTCAGTAATGTTGGAAGAGGAAGATGAAGGTTTTCTGGTTCCTATTTCAGATATTTTTCTGCAGTCCCCTTGGTATTCAGACATTGTGTATGTTCTTCAGCATCTCTCGCCTCCTCCAGGCATGTCTAAGAGTAAAGGTAGATCTTTGAAACTCAAATATACAAAATATTGTATCTTGAATAGTGATCTATTTTCGAAGGATGCGGGAGGCATTTTGCTAAATTTCCTGATTGAAGAAGAAGCCAAGAAAGTAATGCATGATTTCCATAAAGGTGACTGTGGTGGTCACCTGTTTTGGAAAACTACAGTGAACAAGGTATTGAGAGTCGAGTATTATTGGCCCACGTTATTTTCTGATTTATATAAAACAGTGATGAATTGTCATGAATGTCAAATTTTCCAAGGGAAGAAGAAATTGCTTCCACTTCCTTTGAAACCTGTTTCAGTGAATGCGCCCTTTCAGCAGTGGGGGCTCGATTTTATAGGAGAAATACATCCTGCATCCTCAGCATAGCCTCGATGGATACTGACTGGGACAGACTACTTTACGAAATGGATCAAGGCCATCCCTACCAGGCAAGCAACTGACATGGTAATTATTCAATTCCTGGAATCAAATATTTTATCCCGTTTTGGTTTCCCATGTAAAATTGTGACAGATAATGCAACTGCGTTTAGATCAATGAAAATGGTCGATTTCTATGAAAAATACAACATCGTGTTGGGCCATTCAACAACGTATTATCCATAAGGCAACGGCCTGGCAGAGTCATCCAACAAGTCGCTGATAAATATAATTAAGAAAATGTTGGAGGAAAACAAAAGAAACTGGCACTGGAAGCTTATCAACGCACTGTGGGTAGACAGAGTCAGCAGTAAAAAATCAGTATGTATGTCACCTTTTGAGCTGGATTATGGTATTGATGCTATCTTTTCTACCTCTCTTACAGTTCCAGTCATGATATTAATACAAGAAGTTGGCAGCGAAGATGATGACAACCAGCGAAGGATCAACCAGATGATCCACCTTCAACAAACAAGAGAAGAAGTGTCACAGAAAGTGAGCCAGTTGTAGGACAAGGTTAAAAAGATCTATGACAGGAAGACTAAAGCAGAAAGTTTTTAGTTGGATAATGTAGTGTTGAAATGGGATGCAAGAAATGAAGACAAAGGGAAGCACGGTAAATTTGACAACCTTTGGAAGGGACCATACAAAAGTACAGCATACAGGGGTCAGAATGCCTTCTCAATTTCAGAAATGGATATCCAAGATTGTCCTGGAGGAGCAGTAAATGGTAATATATTGAAGCACTACCATTGTTGAAGATATGGATCAGAATCTATCTCATCATCAGTGTATATACCATTTTATTTTCTAAAAGAAAAGTTCAAAAGGCACAGTCATTCAAGTTTGGGGCCCAAGGTGAAGGCTATAAAATTTGGATGATATGTGTATGGTTTGGTTTTATTTCAGTTTTCGGTCTTAGTCTAGAGTCAGTGTCAGCTTTCATTTGTTTCAGTTTTCAACATTATTAACTCCATGCCCAATGGATAAAGGCTACTTGGTCTACAGTGTTCTTGGCACCTCCAAGGAGCTACCATCCCCATTGGAGCCAAAGTTAGTGTCAGTCTAGTCATACTACCACCAGTGATCAAAACTGCTCTTTTGCATTTTCATATTAGGTGTCTCATACCGAATAAATTTCACCATTCCGCTAGGTCATGGATTCATTGATGGTAGTAATTCTTCATCACTTGTCCCTCATGAGGTACTTTCTCATTTTCCTTTCTATTGTCTTTATTCATTAGTCACTTTAATTCTCAAAATCATATCGGTAGGCCATATGATGGGTCTCATTAGTTTCTAGGGTCTCACCATGGTCAAAATAATGAGTCAAATGTCATAATATCAGCAAGATCATGAGGAAAGCTAATAAAATCAAAGTCACAGCACCAGGAAGAATCAGAAAGACATTCTATTTAGCTTGATGTAATTTTCACCTAAAAACCATGTTTTGAGGTGAAAAACATGATATATTTCCTTTATTATTATTCATTATGTAATTTTAGATCATCATATGTAATAAGTCACAATTCAGAAGCTGTCATCTTCACAAAGTGATTTCCCTGCCTTCAGAGAAGTTTTCCGTAGCATGTTTAGTGCCAGATCATCTTCAAAGTAGATCCATCAGAAAGAGCCTGGAAAGAACTTTCCAACGGTATACTACACTCTCAAAACTGACTTCAGGATTGAAATTTATTCTTAAGTGAAGTAAAACTCCCTAAACCTCTCTTATTTCCCATCTTCCCCTTTAACTTTATGTTTAAAGTTTTAATATTTCCTTTAAAAAACCCATTTTTTCCTTTTATGATTATAAAATTGCATTATAAATTATTTTTAACAAAAATGCGAATTATATAACCACTTCCCCGACCATACCCCGTAAACATTAGAAACAAAGTTTATGTTATATATATATATATATATATATATATATGTAACCCCCCTCCATATAAACCACTTCCCCATTATGCATATAATAAAACTTTATAATGTAAAGTTTAAAGTTTTATTATTATAAGTCGCAATCGCAACCCTTATTTAATCGCAATCGCAAATATTTCCTATCACAACATTTATTTCAATCACTCCATTCGGCTCATCATAAATATTTGCGATGTGATTGATCGCATCGCAAGTCCTCCTCTGATCGCTCTGATCCCCGATTGACTCGATCGCAAGTCTTCCCCAAATCGCACCTTCCCTCCGATTGCTCCGATCCTTCGATCGATCTGATCCCTGATTAACCCAATCACAAGTCTTCCCTGAATCACACCTTCCCTCCGATTACTCCAATCACCCGATCACAAGTCCTCCCCCGATCGCACCTTCCCTCCGATTGCTCCAATCCTCCGATCCACTTCCCTCGATCAATCGCATTGCAAATTTGAAATACGAGTTCTGATTGATCCATCTCCCGATCTCCAATTTGTATTAAACCCCTCGGGTCCCAACATTTAAATTCTTCTTCCATTCATAATAAAACCCCGTTTTCCTTTGTAAAAGTTAAAAAATTATCCATCTTGTTTGTACAAAGGCCTTTTCTCCAATCGCATCGGAATTTTTATTTCATATATCATTTCGACCGCCCTGCTCCAATTCTGATTGAAATTACTGTTTTTTATATTATTTCTCCACTCCCGTTCCTTTCCGATTGCGATTACACTAATATATCCCTCCACCCGGTTTACTCCGATTGCGATTTATGTGGGTCCCGCCTCCTTTCCCTTCCTCTTTCCCATTTAAAAATTGATTTCCCTTCACGAAACATATAGTTTAATTATGTTTTATTTCTATGGCATTTTATTAAAAAGGCGGAGAATAAAGAACTAAAGGAAAGCAAAGAACAGTCCAAGGGTCGAGAGCTTAAAATTAAAATGAAGATATCTACAATAGCAGCAAAATAGGAAATCTATTCATTGGATTTCCTATTTTTGTTCATACATCCCAAACAGAAAATCTTCAAAGTAGTCAAATGTAATTTTGTCCCTTATTTTCAGGGGCAGATAGTTGTATTTCTTACTATGATTGTATTTTAGTCCCTCTGCTGTTAGAACAAATCCCTTTTCTGTGGATCTGTGTTCCCACATTTCAGCCTATTTATTGTAATTATAAATCATTTGTAAGTAGTCTGAGTTGGAGAAAGTAGGGGAATAGTGTGGAAGAAACACCTCTGCGCTACATTTTACAGTTTGACAAGAATTAATAAGAGATGCAGCTTTGATTTGTGGGATCCATGTGGTATGAGAGTTAGCATTTGTTTTTCTTCTTTGTTTCATATGTGAATTTTTATGTGTTTCATTCATCCATAAACATTCTCTTTTGAATGTTTTCAAGATAGAAAGGTAGAATCCATCTCTATATTCTCTTCCTTGGGGAATCATTCATACTTTCTGTTTTCTTCTGTTTAAAAAGTATCCATTTATTGTGCCCTTTTCAGCTCTGTACCCGTCTTTCCATCCCATCCTCATTAAATTTAATTGCTAAGTTTCCTGTCTATCTTGCCCCATGAAACACCTTGTGTCTTTATTTAATTCTCGGTTTCAAACTGTCCCTTTTTATCCCACACGTCCCTGAAAAATTAATTCATTTTATTAAACCTTTTATCTCTATCATTTTACCTAGCCTAATATCAGACTTCTATTGCACTTTATTGAATATTCTTTTACGGAGAGAGCCCTCCCCTGTCCTTGTAGGGCTAGCTACAAGGCTGAGCATGGTTTAGTTGCTACCCTGATTTTCCTTTTGCAGCCTAGGGTCAAATTCAGGTGCTAACACCTTTCACATCTCCCACTGCATTGCTGGAACCAGAAGTCTCTCCAAACCATTGGAAATACCCTCAGAAATTATATTTATCAAGAAATGAGAAAATATCAATATTCATGTGCACATATATGTGTCGAGGTGGATTTGGAAGTTGGGATACTTAAAGATATCAAACTAATGTTTGTTGATTGGACCCATATCCAAGATATGTATTATGAGCAACTTTCATTTAAAATGTAGGCACTGTCACGACTATGGTCATTTTGCAAGGCACTACAAAAATAAGGCGGAAGAAGAAAGTGAGAATTCGAAAGGAGAACAATGGAACCTGGTTCAGAAATCAGCCCCGACAAAAGCTAAATGAAAAGGAGTCACAAGAGGGACCAAAGTATCAGTAGCAGGGTAGACTCTTTGGGCAGAGAGCTATGTTCACCCATCAGTTGAAGCTAAAAAACATTTTGATGAGCTCAACACTCCTGTAGACCCCTTAGTAACAACTTTGGAAACCATAGAACATCAGATACTTCCCCTTCCTTGGGAAAATTAATGAAGAAACATCCCCCTTTGGAGTAATCCTAGGTACCTCCTCTTCACCCTCATATGCTGAAATGATTAGAAATAAGCGATTGGTAAAATCTTGCTCCTAGAAGGATGAAATCTTTGAGAGGCCTTCGAAAAGAGTGGGAATAAAATCACATAAAGAAGCCAGGGAAGAGGAAGAAAAATGACAAAAAACTCAAGGAAGTCAATCCACAATCGAAATGTTTGTCGGGAGAAATACCAGAACAATGCCTCTGAAGGGAGGAGCTACCAACCCCTCCAATAGTAATTAATGAAATTAGTCTCTTGGAATTGTGGATGCTTGGGGAAAGCTATGAAAGTTGAAGCTATCAAATATCTACTGAAGATGGAAACTCCTGAAATCCTCATGGTCCAAGAGACTAAAATTGAAGGGGGCACCCTTTTTGACATCAGAAAATTGAAATTGAAGAAAAATGAAGGGAAGGTCGTAAGTGCAAGGGGCTCCTTAGGTTGAATTTCCATTATGTCATCACAGGAATAATTTCATTTGGAGAATTCCTTCGAGACCCAGCACTAGATTTTCACGAAGCTAGGGCACTCGACAAGTAAGTTAACATTTTCTCTTTTTAATATTTATGCTCCTTTTTTGTACGCTGAAAAAAGAGATTGTTGGAAATCTCTTTCTGAATTGTTAGACCTTGACTCTCCGAGGAACATCATATTAGCCGGAGACCTAAATATTATCCTAGACTTGGAAGAAAAGAGAGGAGGCAGTAGCAATAGGGACCAAATGCTCCCCAAGGTGGAATACCTTGTACTCCAATGGGATCTCCTCAATTTTAAAGCAAGGAGAGGACTCTTCACTTGGTCCAAAAACAAAGTAGGGGAATTCCAAATCTCTGCTCGCCTTGACCGTTTTCTTGTACAGAGTTCGTTGCTGTTGGAACAAATTCTAATTTCCTCGAAAATACTTCCCAAGCTAACGTCTTACCATAAGGCTATCCTACTCCTCTTGGAAGAGGAAGAAAACTTGGGCCCAATCACATTCCAGTTCAGCCCTCTCTGGAGTGAGAGACATGTGTTTCTCAAGACTGTTCACTTGGCTTGGTCCAAATTTGTCATAGGATTCGCAAGCTATGTGTGGGAGTAGAAACTCAAGGCTACAAAACACGTGCTGAAAGAATGGATCATAAATCCCACAAATACCCCAACCAGTTAGAGAAAAGAAACAATCTAGCTATTGGAAGACCTGTAAATGGAAATGGAAAAAAGAGATAGCACCTCTATGGAGCTTGAAAAGGAATAGATTGCACAAAGGAACTCCTATCACTCTTTCCGTACTGAAGAAGAATATTGGAGGATTAAGTCCAGCAGCCCATGGCTAAAATCTAGAGACCGAAGTAATTCTTTCTTCCATCGACAGTATAAATCTTGCCTCTCATGCAATCACATCTCAAAAATTACCACTCCTGAAGGGTTGGTCTGAAAAGGATTCAACAATATTAAAGCATCTGCAAAATCTCACTTCCAAAATATTTATGGAAAAGAGAGTGATAACAATGAAGAGGACACAAAGGAATTCCTCTCTCACATTCGCTCCCTTGTCAGTATAGAAGATAATATTAACCTTGTGAAGCATTTCTCTGATGAAGAAAACTAAAAATTCATATGGTCAATCGAACCACACAAGGTCCTTGGGCCTGATGGTTTCTCAATCTATATCTACAGAATTTGTTGGGACATTATCAAATTCGATCTGCTAAGAATGATAAAATGTTTCCAGAATAAAGCTAAGGTGGGGGTTGGTACCAATTCCACCTTATTAAACTTAATCCCTGATCCTTTTAAAGATTCAGTCCCATATCCCTCTACAATTAGTCGTACAAAATCCTCGCCAAGCTCATAGCCAACAGAATCAAGCCATTGCTGGGGAATCTCATCTCCCCCTCTCATGGTGGGTTTGTCAAAGGAAAACACATCCTCGATAATGTCATACATGTACAAGAATTAATGTGTTCCATCCATCAATGAAACGAGCAAGGGATGTTGATCAAGCTTGAAATGGCAAATTCCTATGACAGGGCTAACCTCTCGTTCCTCTATAAACTACTTATTACTTTTGGGTTCTTCTATGATTCCATCAACTTGATCAAAGCCTACACAGATAAGCCTTGGATTGCATCACTTGTTAATGGTAGACCTTCCAATTACTTTCAAGCTTCAAGGGGATTAAGGCAAGGCTACCCTATAGAAATTATACAACATGCATGTATATCTTGGATTCACCCGATCTAACAATGTACTAAAGTTAAATACTAAATCACTTCTACAGATATTTTGCAAAATTAAAAACACAATCTCTAATCACATGAACATGAAGACAGATCAACCACACACAACACAAATCATTTCTGGTGGAAAGCTTCTAGCTAAAAACACCACTATCTTCTGTTTTATATTCAGCATGTATCATGAAACAATTACATACAAAACTCTTCTCAAAAGATCCCTCCATTACTCAACTAATTGTCTCACACTGTGATATGAAAAAATAACCAACACATAGCCAATTCTCAGCCTCTAGACAACCTGCCTTTCTTGTGCAATCCATGATGGTATAGATCCATAAAAGATAGGAATTCTTGCTTGTCTTGACTGCGCAAGTATCATGGGCACTCCAATGGGTGTTTTTTTGCATGCATGCAACGAAATAATTCTACAATCGATACTCAACTTCCCTTTCACCTAGAACTCAACTGGGTCTCCTTTCAATCTAACATGCATGAAACTAACAATAGTAAATCCTCAGTTGCATGTGAGACCACTGATTGTGAATTAATTAATACTTAACTCACTTGATCTCTCACTAGTTATATTCAGTTAAAACTAGCACAATTGAGTTTAACTCAATTAAATGAGTTAAAATATTTACAAATTGCATTAACTGGTGCACCACTGCAGTTATAACTCTGTTACAACTAGAATTACTCTACATGCCTCACCAACTATCTCTAACTTGAAATCCACTGCTAACTAAATTTATCACTTTTAGTTAATTGATTCAATTCCACATTGATAATTTATCCTAAACAAGAGCCTTCGAAGGCTGACGTACATATTGTTAGACTTCTCCTCATCCCAACTTTTTCACATACTCCTAGGTTCGAACAAGGAAGCTGAAAACAACGTAAACAAAGGTTTCCTCCTCTCACAAGGAGCCTTCAACAAAAATAATGAATCCCCTTCTCAAATCATAATTCATTGAATTTGTAATGAAGACTTGCATGTCATGGAAGATCACTTGAAGTTAAGTATTGATGGTTGTTTCAGCCCCAACCCAACCTTCATCAAACATCACAAAAGAGCATAATTTTATCAAAAAATTGCTGGTGGGTAAGAGGGAGGTCATTTCCCCAGAGCCCAAGACCATGAATATTGATATTATGAGCTTCCTTAATTAGGAGTCTTCCATGGCCTTCATCATCTAGAATAAATAAGAATGGGGGCAGGGTATCTCCTTGTCTTAGCCCCCAAGTATGGTTAAAATATTTGGTGAGGGAACCATTTAGGCAAATGAAATAAATAGGAGAGGAAGCCATAGGTTGGATCCATCAGACCCATATCTAATAAAAACCATAGGCTTAAATTATTTTGGTAAGGAAGGTCCACTTATGCAGTCATAGGCTTTAGATAAATCTATTTTGATCATCATCCCTGATATTTTCATATGCTTCAAGGAGTGAATTTCTTCCTCATAGGTAATAAAACCATCTAGGATCTGACAACCCTCTACAAAACCAGTTTTTTGAGATGATATAAGGGAAGGAAGAAAAGGTTTAAGGTGCTTAACCGTAATAGTTAAAATGATTTTTTATATGACATTACATAAAGCAATTGGGCAGAATCCTTGGGGATGCTCCGATTTAGCAGATTTATAAATTGACATTATAAAAGTAGCGTCGAGACTCGGACATGCATTTTGGTGTCATCTCGACTCCTCCACCACTTCTAGAATGTCCTGTCATATTAATTTCCATGCAGCTAGGAAGAATTCCACGGTGAAACCATCAGGGCCCGGGGCTTTGTTTTTTTCCATACCTTTTCCCACCTCCTCCAGTGTGACCACCTAGATAAGGCCGAGGTTCTCATCTCTGGTAATGATGCATGGAATTGTTTGCATTATTCTATGGATTGGCTCAGAGCGACACTACTTTGGTTCAGAGAGAAAGGTATGAAAGTGATGTACAACTAGTTCTTCGATGTCCTCATGATAGAGTATTTTGTCTTCGGCCTCATTTTTTCAGTCAGAAGATCCTGTTACACTCTCTATGTTAAAACATTTCTTTATGGAAGAATCATGTGTTATTCTCTCCTTACCTCAACTAGTTGCCTCCATATTACTGCTTCCAGAGTATATTCTCCTATTTTCAACCTTCTTCTAGTTGCACTATGAGCCACCCCTCTTCTTCTAATATAAGTTTTGATCTACCCTCTGTGATAATCTGCAGTTGGATAGTCTCTATATTCTTCTTTAACTCCTCATAGTATTTTAAGATGTTACCAAAGTCCTCTTTGTTCCACTTCTTGAACCTTTTATTCATTTATTTTAGCTTGAGTTGGAATGTATGCATAATATTTCTGCCCACCACTTCATTGTTCTTCCACCATTCTTTGAGTTGCCCCAATACCTTAGGGTCTCGGATCCAAAATCATTCCAATATGAACATATTATTTCTTCATCCTATTTTGAGGTTGATTTATAGTATTACCGGCCAATGTTCTAATTCCATTCCTAGGAGAATGGAGGTTTCCATGTATATGTCTCTAGAGATGATCTGTTCCGAGACCAAGAACCGATCCAATCTAGACGTAATTTGATTTTTACCTCCTCTCTGGTTGTTTCAGTTGAATGTTCCATTTTTTGTTTATAGGTCCACCATTTTGAGCTATGATATTGCATCCCTAAACATATCCATATCTAGGTCCTGTCGGTGAATTCTTTCTTTCTTCTCTTCGAGGGACGTTATCATGTTAAAGTCGACTCCCACTATCCATAATTCTTTCTAAAATTCTCTTCTCATATTGGCTAGGTTGTGGAGGAAGGCCTCTTTCTCCCCTGGGGTACGAAGCCCATAAACCCCTATAAGGAGAACCCTATCACTAGATCATTTGTGTATAAACCACCTTGTAAGCATTCAGGGACTACTTACTCAATCCTCAAAGATGACTTCTTCCGTGTTCCACAAAATTATTAGTCCTCCAAAACTTCCTCTAGAGTCAAGTGCAATCACCTAATATGGTTTCTTGTAACTTAGAACTATCCCTTTGAGCTCGGCTTCATGGATCTTGGTTTCCTAGATGATCATAATGTTTGCCTTGCCTTTCCTCAGTCACTCCTTCAAATACCATTGTTTTCCTTTACTCTTAAGGCCACAAATATTACCCATATCCTTTCCCTCCATATGATTCTTATTGGGCTCACATCACATTAATGTCATTCCCATAAAAATCATCCATTGGTTTCCATGGTTGGCATGTAAAACACCTACGATAAAATATTCCTCGACGGGGCTATGAATATATTCCCTTCCACTTGATTGGATTTTTAAGTTGTATGACATCATTTTGATGTCACTAACTATTGAATATTTTAATTGACCTTTTCTCCTAGTTGAAGTGACCATCTCATCAGGTCCAACTATCGACATGTGTTGATGGAAGGAGGCAAAATATTCCTCGAAGGGAAGCTTTTATGGAACTTCTTTGATGCCTTTCTATACTTTAACCCCCTAACAAAAATAAATTTCAAAAACTACATTGGGTCTAAAATAAAGGCCTCTTAACACTTAAATGAATATTTTACTCATTAGAGAACTCCCTTTCCACATGGTGAACATCTTCTTTTCCATATGTCACTACTATGTCATTTCATGACCCCTATTTTGTGTCCATGTTTGGTTTTCTACTTCTTCCATGCATCCTCTACTAACATCATCAATTAACGTCATCATTCCCATCAATATGGTATCATGCTTATCCATCACCATTTCTCATTGGTGTTTTCCATAAGCTAGGGGTAATGATTCTCTGAATGGACTACTCAATGGGTAAACTCCACAATTTTGGAGGTAAACTTCCAAATCCTAACAAAAACAATTTTTCATTCATCATTGGGTTCAAGAACCAAATTTTTTCACACTTCATTCATTTATTTCCCATGTTTTCAGTGCAACTCATGTGCTACACAACTACCCCCTACTCCACCATGTTGCAGTACATATCACATCCTAGTACCAACACTAGGGCCACATATAAACCATATAGCACTACCATGTTTCTTCATTCCTTGAACTTCCTCAATGTGTTATCTGTAAAACTAATCGATCTCACCAAGAAATCTCACTAAAATAACAAATACCAATTATCACCTAAATATCACATTGTAGGAAGGGTAATATAATACTTACACTTTCTCCACATCCTTAAGAATATACCGGGGTCCATCAATCCATATGCAGTGTTCGAATTTAGAGACAAAAGGGTCTCTGGATCCATCTACAATATTAAAATTATGAATACCCTTTTGTCTCTAAATTTTAACACTATAGATGGATTCAGATATTATCAACCTCAGTTTGAATTTCCTTCATCATCAAGGCTAGGCTCTCCTTCACAAATTCATCCAAGGAGGGTGAGGTCAATGGCAGCTGAGATGAATGACAAGAAAAAAAATGGAGAAATTCATAACGTTTGAAAGCCATAAAAAAGTCATAACACATCGCATGTATTTCTCTGATATCTATAAGAATGAAAGGGAAACCAAATTTAGAGCTAGAGAGCCCCAAGAAGATTTTTTCTACCCCTCACAAATGGCCTCGAGGCCTGGTCTGGATGAGACTAGAGGGCCCAAAAAATGTGCAATTGGAGCAGGGGTTAGGGCCTCAGAATCACTAGATGATTTCCCTATCCAATTATTAAATTTTCTTTATAAGGACCTGGTAGGCCTGAAAACTGGGGCATGGTGACAATTCAATCTAAATTCCAAATGTGAATGGATAAAATCCTTGTGACTAGCCCAAATTTGTTGAAAACCCCCTCCTCCAACGCAAAATCCACCAAATCCTCCTCTTTCATGTGGATCTGATAGTAAGAGACCAACATCTCATCTGAAAAACATATTTGATGTGGAGTTGTGTGTCTTCAGAGGGTTTATCATGACAACTATCTATGTATTTCAAAAATATACATCATGTGAATAAAAATCTCATGGTTATCATTTAATCTTATTTTGCATTTTGACAAGGATATCAGATCCTGACATTGTCCAGAGCCCACTCACTCTTCATCTAAACTACACCTCGCCCTAGTCAAAAACTCCACAACCCTTTCTCTGCCTACAATTTTCCCATGGGCCTATAGGGTTTCTCCATAATTATTGATTTCCTCTCCCATGGTAGAGATGTTGTGATTCCCTCTTTAACATTTTGACTCCGTAAATATCTATATATATATATATATATATATATATATATATATATATAACTAATAATTAAACTAATATAGATCCATCTTACCTTTAGATTTGCCAAGCACCAAGTGCTGAGACACAGGAATCAAATATTTCTTAAGGTGAAGACCTCTCTTTTAGAGTGAAAAAAAAAATGATCCCTCTCAGTTTGAAATTAAAATGGATCTAAACTGGTCATGTACAATGAAAAAAATAAAAAAAATTGAAAAAGAAAAATAATTTGCAAATTCAATTGCCTTTAGTTTTGAAAAACATTAGACCATTTATAACCTTTAATAACATTAAAATGTCTAAGATATAACCTTTAATAACTTTAACAAAAATTAAAACATTTATTATTATTCAAATAATTTTATTATTATTATAACAATAATTATGATAATCGTAAAAAATTTGGGATTTTCATTGAATTTCACTTTCCAGCTCGCACGTATGGCCAAGGAGGATTGGTGGGAAAAACCAGTCAAATGATAATACTCACAGGATTTGATTATACATTATTTTCTATATTTTTCCGAATCCATACTCTAGGTATGCAATGCTGTAAGAGTTTTTTCATTTTTATAGGTATGCAATGCTGGCAAATTTTTTTCATTCCATGGAAACTTCCATCAGATTGCTTCGGCTCCACAAGACAATCAATAGCTTCGGTAACATCTATCCCCAAGTCAAAACAATGACCCACAAGGATGTATTTTTTTAACCCACGTAATAGATATGGTACTAATAACTACAGGGTTGATAGGCCAGTAACAACATTCAGGGTTCTTTCTAACTGCAAAGACCGATTTCTTTGAATGTGTCCTAAAATTATACTGTATCATTAACTAATAGTAAACCTTAAACTGATTTTTAGGATATTTATGTATCATATGTCACAAATGAAACACATTTTTGACGAAGGATTGTTGGTTTAGAATACCATGGTGCTTGATGAGAAGACGTTGTGCATGAAGCCATACTTGAAAATCACTCTCTTGCATGATGCAGTGCTAAGTGGCAAGGACAAGGCCTCCAAAGGCAACAACACATTGGGTTTGTGAAGAGAATTCCATATCCGCTTAGTTGCATTTGTCAATCATTATCCCAAGGCGAGTTTACTCTTTATATCTTGTATTATTTTTTGGGGTTCTATATTTTCTTTGTTAAACCTTTCAATAGCATGGGTTTTAACTTTGTATGTACATTGTATGGATTCATTGCAATACAAGGAGATGATGTTCCAGAGGAAATACTATTAGAGACATTCAATAGAAAATTTCGGCTAACTTCTCCAGTCTCCTCTCCACTTCCTCCTTTGATATGTAACAGCCTTTCCCCGGCAAGAGGTGTTGCTTCTACTCTTCTTGAAAATCATCAAGGAAAATCCCAACCTTTTACGATATCTTCACTATTAATAAAAAGTTTCCAGAGGTGTTTTTCTCAGAAAACCCTCACATTCTAGCCATCTGTGGATTGATCATTCATTGTTCCCAAGCAAGACCAAATTCTAAAGCCTCATTCGAAGTTTCCGAAAACAGTGAAAAAGAATGGTGGTGATGAGCCTTAGAGGAGGATTTAAAAATTGCCAAGGTTATAAAATATGCCTGCTTTACCATCTAACCTAGCCCTTGTGATGCAATAGACAAATTTATAGATAGGGAAAAAGTTGAATTTTCAAATAATTCCTGTGTCAAACTATGCCAGGCCCTGTTAGCCCACCAAGTCAACGAAGTCTCGAGTCTAACTCAGCGTTTTCTCAGGACCTGAGTGGTGAGTAACTTTCGATACATTTGCTTCCACGCAAGTCCTACTTTTGGGTGGATGGAAAAACTTGTGGAGTATAAACTCCTAGAGGAAAACCTCATTTTGAACAATTTTTGTTGATGATATTTTGCGGCATTCTAGTCAAACTCTTTCACTCTGGCCTTGCCTAGTTTTTCAACATTCCCTGGTAAAACCCTTACACTCTGGCCTTGCCAAATGCATTACCATTGGTTCAAAGAAAAACTCTAGCATGAAAGTCCTCAATTCTAAAATAAAATATAGATAATATATAATTAGGAATGGCCTCAAAACTATTGACACTGAACGATCATTAGGAACAATAATATACCTTATTACTCTTGTTGTCATTGAGCAAGATGCTCAGAGAACTGAGCCAAATATTGCAGATTGCATCTCACAATAGTGTCTACAAACATGCATGTATCCTCTTTGGTGTTGCCTTCTGGTACATCCACAACATAGGACTCCAACACCATGGTCCAACGTCTCCTATCATTGATAACCTAGTTCAATGTAGTGACAAAGAAATATCCTTTACAACACTAATTGCTAAATCGATCAATATAGCACAAAATTCTTTGGCTTCTTTTATCGATTTAAATTTTTCTTTATCAATGTAGCAAGATATTTTCATGATTGTGTTGTCTAGCTCTACCACAGCTTGTTGTGCTCGCTCAAGACTACCTAAATGGGTTGGAAGGGGTGCCTATTTCCCATAGAAGGCAAAGACAGTATAGGTGCTTTGTGTTGTAGACATGATGAGCTAAGGGCGCAATGTAACTGTATTTTTTTTGTTTGGATCTTTAGACCAATGTCTTTCAATTCTCATTGACATGTTTCGTCCAAAATCTAAAGGATTTTTCTTTTGCTATATAATCACTCCAACCTGGCATGTGTGTGTAATAGAAAAAATATATGTTTGTTGAATAGATACATCTTGTCCGTGAGGTGAGGGAAAACTTGAATTTTATCAAATAATTTAGGCTACATTTTCACTCATGATCACCAATACGAAAGCTTCTATTGTGCACTATTCCTACTATTCCGTTTATATTTTTTCACTTTTGAATCGTGCATAAAAAAGGTAATGAAATAGATTATAAATATCTTTGATCTCATAATAAGTATTGTAATTAGAACTATGGTGGCCTAAGGTCTTCCTAAGAGACACATTACACTGAAAATTTTCCTTTAGATATTTTTTGGGTACCTTTTTTTCCTATCATTTTATCTATGGTTCAGATCATGCTTAGAATGAAATTGACTGCACTAAATTTGAGAGAAGTTTCAGATTTTAAACCAGTTCATGTCTCTCCATACAATGAAAGATCAATGGCATGTAATAACATACTGTGAAATATGCAAATTTTAAACACAACACATCAATGAAACAAGTCATATAATATGTATAATGCTCATAGGAAGTATTGGTATCATTTATATATATATATATATATATATATATATATTGCAAGGAAAACCTTGTCGGATCCCCCAATTTTCCCTGCAATATTTGGATGCAGGGTGGTTCAACTGCCAGCCACAATAAAAATTGGTAACCCGCAGTGATTTAGATGGACTTGAACAATTGGTAACCCAAATCATCATTCATGTTGGCTCAAACAATTACATGTCCTTCGTGAGGGGTTATTTGCACCTTTTCCCCAATGATAATTCTCTACATGCACTGCCATTCTCCATGATGTGGTCACTACAAGAGACTCAATTCAGTTCTTATCGAATTTAGAAGGAAACTTTGTGCATTCATTTGGTCTATAGTCATGCCTGCTGGAACACGCATAGATCTTCCTAAACATGTCCTACAAAAGAGCTTGATGCTTATAATATTGACCTATTCATAACTTAGAAAAACACCCAAAATGAGAACTACCAACATATTCATATATAGGATGAAAATAATGCATTCAAAAAGGTTCACTCTTATCAATTGGATCAGCCCCAAGTCCAACCAATGTGTGATGATGGTCGTAATAACAACCAATTTTTTCCGAGATTTTTTTATGTAAGTAATTGCTAAATTCCAGAAGTTGCAGATCTAATCTGATAGAAATTGTTTTTAAGGAAAATTCAATTTGAATTACATGTCCACATAATACTCTTGGGATAGCACAAATATGAACCATATTACTCCTTTGGGGGCTTATCTACCAAAGTTCAATTTACCTTTCGTATTCAATTTAACATTTCATAAACAATTTGCTATGAAAACATGAGCATTCCTTAAACACATTAAAGACAATCAAATGAAATGGATATTTGCTAATTTTAGGATGCCTCTACCTGCACACCGAATGGTTCATCTACATATGTACAAACATTCCTGTTTTATAGCCCATAATTCAAACGAGTATGGTTTTACCGATGTATCTTGACAATTACATTGAAGTTCAAAGGTCACAAGAAGGTGAACAAAAACCATTGATATGGATATCCAATGTTAGAATAAGGTTTGCATGGGTATTCTTAAAGAACAAAGACCATTGGTATGAATATTCAATGGTAGAGTAAGGATTGTTGGCCCAGAGCAATTTTGTAAGCTCACAAGTAGAATTGGGAAAACTAGAAAGCATGCCTATAAATGCCATTTTCTTCAATAACAGAAAAATGAGGAACACATGAACATATAATCAGAAAAATTACTCAAGTCTCTATTTTCCAAGAACCTCCAAAAACATAGCACTATTTCTTCTTTTTTCATGAATCATGATATATAAAGGGTGGTTTTAGTATGGTTAGCTTTATATGCAGCTGGAAACATGTTTCTATTACTAAACTTCAGTGATGGTTTCCAAATCTAAAGTAGTCATTTTCCCTAAAATCCCACATCACATGTTTAAGAACATTAGACCCTGAAATCTAAAGAAGATATATGGAGAACTAGTTGTGCACCTTAATAAAGTTACAAACGGTAAATTCTACCTTAATATTATAATACAGTGGTGCTGAAAAATGAATTGTCTCTTTCTGCATCTAGAGAAAAGTTTAGGTATATAGGTATGATGTTCTCTAGGTTTTGAAATGGTGTTTACCTTGATCACTGACAGTTGAAACGTAAAACTGTGTTGACTTAGAAGAAATTTCAACATATGGGACCCAAATTATCAAAGATAGCTTCGGAGGATGATGATTTTGTCTTTAATGGAGGAATTGTTTTGCGTTAAATGATAGTTTAGGGTTAAAGGCTGAAGGATAGAGAATCGATGTGTAGTGATGTCACCATTTTGAGGAGGACTTGAGATACCGATCTATGTTGCAGAGAAATTTTTAGTTTTTAGAACATCATGAATTTGGTTATCTTCTACTTGTATTTTCATTTTGTTGAATTCTATGATTATGTGATTGAGTGAAATGTTTTTGAACATAATGTGTTTGTTGCATTAGAATAGTTAAACATTGTTCATATTTTTGTATGTTTTTTATTCAAAACAAAATATTTTCACTGAGAAAAGCAAGGTGCTCTTACAAGTTACAATAGATGATGGGAGAGATCTCTGTTAGTGCTCTAGCCCTAGGTGAGGGATATCTTCATGTCACGTCCATAGTTTTACCAGATGAGGACCTGCAAGTTCTATTTTCTCTGCCACCCAAACTGGGAAGGTTTAGCTTGAAACCACCTGTACCAAGTATTAACCAATACAATCTGAGTCAAACCAATTTGGCCTAATTGGCCTCGCAAATCTTGCCTGAGCTTCCAACCTTACCCATTTGACTCATCAGTTTGACCAGTTTGACTTGCCTAATGGGTTTTTAAATTATATTGTTAGTCACTTGAGGCTCATTTTTCACATTTGTGATCTCATGTCATCTCTGATCTTATTATGTACTATCATATTTTCACATATGATTCCAGATTTGACTCTTGACATTGGACTGTTTGAACTTTTTTACTTTGTTCATAAATTTTGATATTTGAGAGATTGGATTTTTATTAGTTATCCTTATATGTACATGTATTTATACGACCCTTTTTATCACCCCAACTAGGAGAACTCTCATAAAAAATAGATTGTGCATTATGAACTCTATTGTGCTGAAATATGGCCTTCATTTAAAAAAAAAGGATATTAATCTCACAACATTTAGTCGACCTAGGTGTCTAGATAAAAAAGGAGAATACTCATTGGATGGACCTTAATGGAGTAATGTAATACTTGCAATCGTCACCTACATGAGAACATTCAACTGACCTATGGCAGGATTGCTTGACCATTATATATACTAGAACTCTATGCCTCATGGAATGCATTTCACCATGGATTCTTCTCTTATCTATTGGACGTCATTTCTATATACTTCAAGCTGATAAAGAAACCTTGAAATTTTTAAGGTTTTGTCTATGGCTTTGAATGACCATCACTTTTATATCTAAATCTCCTCATTGTATGTCCTATGGCCCAAGATATTTTTCATCATAAAGTCATCAATGTCTAATTAAAATGAAATTTTTTTATGCATAATATAATTACGTCCACCATCATAATACACGTAGTAAAGAGTCAAAGGTTTTAATATCTAAAAGTAACAAAAAAATGAAATGGAATAGTGTCAAGCTTCTATTGGTGCTCAGTGAGTTTCTGTTTGGTCCTATGCATCTGTATGCCATGGAAAACTATCAACATAATCTATGGGAATTTGAAGATAATTGGACCTTAGTTCGAGTCTACTTGTTTTAAAATTTTCAGCTAAAGAAATAAAAATAAATAATTTTTCTCTAATTTTTCACTGAAAGAATCCTCACTGGATTGGAAATGCACTTATATTATGGTAGAAAATCCCTGCTGTTGACAATCCTCTCCCTTTGAAAGGTTGTTCGTAAAAACTAATTTCAACCAATTTAATGTACTCAAACAAGCATTTCTAAGTGGTAACTGGTAAGAAACAACAGTTCTAGGGGTTGGGAGGTTTATATAGAGAAGAAAAGGGGAGGTGATGATCAAGTAGTGGAATGCTCACCTCGATTTAAAGAAAAGATACAATTTATATTCTTTTTATTTTGTGTACAGAAGGATGTGCCCCCCAAGGGAGTATCTGTTCTGAAATGCAGGATGACAAGATCTTTCCTAGCTCTTGAAAAAATGTAAATGGTAAGAAACAATTACTAAAACATTTACTTTTAAGTGAAATTAACTATTTAGCATAAATTTTTTTTAAGTATAAACCTGTTAATGTTAAGGTTTAACAATTACACATCATGCATAACAATAATAATGAAATACAACAAATATTTGTGACAAAGTTCGTCCCTCATGGACTACGCCTCCAGTTCCACCTCTGAAGTGTGTGTCCGCTATATTGATAAAACCAAGAGAAATAGGACTACAAATCTCTATTAGTTGAAAATTTCCAAGTAGCAATACTGATGTTGCAAAATGGATAATCTTCTGATGAGGCTTTATGGATACAGATTGTTTTCTTTGATGGGTCTTCAATCGACCAAGAAAAGCTCATGATGAAGTGCACACTCTATCTAAAGGACTAAAGCATATGGATAACAATTGTAGCTGAACTGAGTTTTCAAATATGGAAGTGGATCTCGTTGTTCTACAACGAACTTCAATACTAAAACTATGCAGGAGAAATGAGCTGTCCTACTCCACAATTTACCTACAAAAGCAAAAAATCTATACCAAGTGTTTTAGTGCTTCCTTAATAAGCACTTCTTCTTCTTTTTTTCGAGAACCTCTCTCTCATGCATCTCCTCCCTCTTTATTTCAAAAACATTCTTCTCCCTTTTTCTAGAATGAGAACATATTAAAATGGTACTAAGACCTCTATCTCTATCTTCACATCTCAAATATTTCATTTTTTTTCCATTTTCAACATTGATTTAATGGCTCCTACCCTTTTCCAAACCTTAATCCTTTCAAAATAATCCATATCAAGAATCAGATATTCTTGCTCTTGGGTTTTTTTAAAACCTAGCGCTTAGGTATTAATTTAATACAGCGCAAATTTATACGAAATAAATTCCAAAATGGACTTTGGATAAATTTGGTGGTGTATTAACCGGGCGGAGGATCGATGTTGGCATGTGAACGGGTGTTGAGTTCGTAGTTAAGCCAAAGGTTACGGTCTGCTCCGACGATTTTGCAAGTGGTGTGGATAAAAGGATCTCTGGCACGTGATCATCGTCTTGTCTAATGGTCATGGCTTACTCTGGCAGTTTTGGATTTACCACCGCATTTTTTACTTAACCTTAACTTCTGATGCCTAATCACAAGCCCACGGTTACGCTACAGTTACAGTCTTCTGACGTTTCCATTGTGGTTGTCTGTTTCTTGTTCACATACAGTGACATTTCCGATGCGGTTACATCCAATGGTTATCTGACTTTTCCAATGCAGTTCTATTACATATTCTCACATGGTAGCATTTAAACTTTCTGACGTGGTCCCGCTGCATCTTTTAAACGTAACATCTACGGTTAATCCTTATCATATGATATTGTATCCTCCGATAAATTTTAAATACTATCTAAGCATTACATTGTTTTTGTAATGTTTTTACATTTTTTTTAAGACCCGATAGATAGGTTTGACATTAGGTTAGTCCTAAGTCCGAAAACTTATTTTTTTATAGAATAGTTTTGACACCATGCCCAAATTCATCACTTATATATTTTAGGTCTTAAACATTAGGACTTAGACATATAGTGCTATTGTTTTAGGCTTAGGATAATGTTTTCCTTAAGTCTTTACATGAACATAACACTTTACAATCATAACTAATGTGCCTTACTATTTAAATGTCATAGGTCGACATAATGACGACTTTTATTATGAAGATATTTTTGACTTAGAAAAACATTGATGATTTTTATCGAAGTCACTGATGCTAACGTTGAAGTTGATGACGAATCATTTGAACTTGAATTTCATGCTCTTAGCAAGAATTTTGAATGTGACCATCTTGGTCGGTTTCCAATTTCAACAATATTCTGCTTGATGACTTTAGTCGATGAATCCTTGTTCATATGACCATATTGGTTGAAACAATTTCAACTCAACCTGTTTTATTACAAAATCGATAATTAATTACTTCAAAATGACCATCTTGGTCATTTTGTAATTTTGATACAAACTTCAGAATCCAAATTGGATCACACCTTCCCACAAATATAAATTTTGGTTCTCGAAACATTTTATTACAATGCTTTGAAGAAAAATTAACTCTAGAGCCTGGTTACAACTTATCTAGATCTAGAAAAAAAAAATTTACAGACTCAATTTAGGCATATGGCATAAAGTCTGCCCAATTCCATTTGGCATTTGAATGTTCTTGAGTAGGTGAATTGGATGTTTCCAGTGCTTATGGTTTCAATGTTGTTTCTTGTGGCAGGATTGGACAGTTTCCTTTAGCATGCCGCGACAATTTGCAATGTTGAAAAATTCTCTCCTTAGAATTTGTACTTATTGATTTTTCTGAATGTTGTTCCTCTTTAGTGGATTGAAGAGAGATATTTCCTGATTTCTTCTTCACCTAAAGTGTCTCGTCATCTTCTGGTGGTTGGATTTGAGTATATTTGAATTTCTTGTTGTAGGATCTATGCTTCTAGCAATGCTCTACACAATGCCAAGAACTACGACAAAATGTACATGGATATATTCTTTTAACAATTTCTACCACCCAATTCTGATAAAAGAAATCACTTCTAGAATAATTACTGCTAGAGGATTATTTTTGCTTACCGTTTGTGTCCTCAAGCTTATTTTTCATAAGCTCAGGATGCAAAGACCAACATTGACTCAAAATGTGGCCCATATTTTCAGAATAGTCACACTTCATTATACCATAGCTTAGACCTTGACACTTAGGTATTTCTTATACAGCTATTGGTAGAAGTCTCCCTTGACCATTATTTCTGAGGTCTTATCCTTCCTGGTACCCCATGGGCTTCATCATTGACAAACCTTTTCTTTCAAAAACTGCACTTGGCTTCTGGCTAGAAACTTCATTAGAGTCTGAATCACTTTTTGGTGATATCAGTATATTGGGAGTTTCCTCAATACATGAGGAAAAACATCCGGTGGCCTCTCTAGATGACTTTGGTGATGATGAAGCCTGTTAAAGTGCTTTTAAGTATAAACCTGTTAATGTTAAGGTTTAACAATTACACATCATGCATAACAATAATACCAAAAGACAACAAGGATTTTTGACGGAGGTCATCCCTCTTTGAATACATATTTAGGTCTGCCTCAGAAGTGTGCATCTGTTGTATTGATAAAACCAAGAGAAATAGGACTACAAAGATCTATCATTTGACAAGTGCCAAGTAGCACTATTGATGTTGCAGAATGGATAATCTCCTGATGAGACTTTATGGATACATACTCTTTTCTTTGATGGGTCTTTAATTGACCAAGAAAACTTGATGATGAATTGCACACTCTATCTAAAGGAGTGAAGCATAGGGACCTTTAGAATAATGGTAGTTGAACTGAGTTTTGGAATATGGAAGTGGATCTCATTGTTCTACAACGAAATTCAATGCTGAAAATATGTAGGAAAAATGAGCTCTCCTACTCCACAATGTACCTGCAAAACCAAAAACTCTCTACCAAGTGTTTAAGTGCTTCTTTAATAAGAACTTCCTCTTCTTGTATTTGATAACCTATCTCTCATGCCTCTCCTCCCTCTTTATTACAAAAAAATTCTTCTCTCTTTTTATAAGATGAGAACATATTAAAATGGTACTAAAACGTCTATCTATATCTTCACATCTTGAATATTTCATTGGTTTTCAATTTTTAACATTGATTTAATTCTTCCATACCCTTTTCCAAGCCTTCATCCTTTAAAAATCATCCATATCAAGAATTACATATTCTTTCTCCCGGGTTTGTCTGACACCTAGTGCTTAGATATTAATTTAATACAGTGCCAATTTATATGAAATAAAACCCAAAATGGACTTTTGATAAAGCTGGAATCTTATTAACTGGGTTGAGGATGGATTCTGGGTGAACAGACTCTTTTTTCGTAGTTAAGCCGATGGTTATGATCTGCTCCAGTGGTCTGGCAAGCGGTGCGGATAAAAGTATATCCGACATGTGATCAATGCCTTGTACAATGGTCATGACTTACTCTGGTTGTTATAGCTTTACCTTGGTGGTTTTGGCTTAACCTTAACTATTGATGTCTGATCACAAGCCCATGGTTACGCTACAGTTACAGTCTTTTGAGATTTCTGTTGTGGTTGATTATTGTCTGTTCACATACAGTGAAATTTTCGATGCGGTTACATCTGATGGTTATTTGACTTTTCTGCTGCAGTTCTATTACATATGCTCACATGGTAGCATTTAAACTTTTCAACGCGATTTTTTGGCCTGATCACATCGAACATTGATACTATAATTCCGTTGCAGCTTTTAAACTTAACATCTGCGGTTAATCCTTATCATATGATATTGGATCCTCCAATACGGTATAAGGATCTTTTAAGAATTAAATTGGTTTTTTAATTTTTTTACATAGTTTTTAAAACTCGACAGCTACATTTCACATTAGGTTAGTCCTAATTTTGGAAAATTATTTGTTTATAGCATAGTTTTAATACCATGCACCCATTCATCACTTACATACTTTAGGACTTAGAATTATAGTGCTATTTTTTTAGACTTAAGATAGTATTTTCCTTAAGTCTTTATATGAACATAACACTTTACAATCATAAATAATGCGCTTTAATGTTTAAATTTCGCAGGTCGACATAATGATTACTTTTCTTATGACGATAGTTTTGACTTAGAAGAAAATTGATGATTGTTGTCGAAGTCACTGATGCTGATGTCGAAGTTGACGATGAATCATGTGAACTTGAATTTATTGCTCTTAGCAAGAATGTTGAATGTGACCATCTTGGTCTCTTTCCAATTTCGACAAGATTATGCTTGACGACTTGAGTCAATGAATCCTTGTTCATATGACCATCTTGGTCCAAAAAATTTCAACAAAACTTGTTTTATTAGAAAATCAATAATTAATTACTTCAAAATGACCATCTTGCTCATTTTGTAATTTTGATACAAACTTCATAATCTAAACTGGATCAGTATCCCAAACTACCCCAAGTACTAGGAGGCTTGAGCATTCCATTTCTGAATTGTGATCCCCATGAGTGATTTCCCCAACTACCAGTGGTATAGGTGGGACAACAGGAGATATTCTCAATGAAGCCACCAATTTTTGGGAATTTGGGGACTATATGTGGCATGTCCCTGGTGAACACTAGTTTTGATGGTATCACAAGCACAATTTCATAATTCATGTTTCATTTATCATATTGTGTACAAGAATAGGAAAATCACATATTTTCTTAATGTGATAGAACTATTATGTAGGAATTTCAAAGTTCTTCCTAATTTGAAATATCTGCCTCACTTAAATGAGGTCATGGATCTATCACATATAATTTTTAGCCTTAGGGCTGAACGAGAATATTTAGAAATACACCTGCAAATATTTCAAATATGTCCACCACTAGTCTAGGCAAGTTCAAGTAGATAAATACTGCAAAATACTTCCAACAATAGGTCAATGCAAAAACCCTTAGAGGCATGTATATTTGGAAGTTACATTTAGTAACACTAGAAATATATCAACACATTTCAGGTACTAAGTTTCATCTAAATCATGCCAAATCACTCAATATTTCAGCCTTGTTCTTCCAAAATAAGCATATCAAAACATCCATGAAACTTGCTCAAAACATGTGAAAACAAGGTCTCGAAATCAGATCATAATAATAAAATTTAGGAAAGTAATGGAAAAATTCCTTTTTGTCATAGTATAAATATAGTGTACAATACATTATCGTTGCCAAATATGATGAAACAAGTCTTCCTGCTTTATCTCAAGAAATAACTTCTCCAAACCTTCCCTAGCACTAGCTAGAGCAATCACACTCTCCGCAAACTAAATGCTTACCAACGCATCCCACCAAGCTATAGTGACCTTTCAATAACCTCAACAAGAAGCTAGTATCACATAAACTATCCAACCCTTAGATCTGCACTTGCATCTCACAAGATTTACTCTTCAGTTGCATTACACAAGCCTAGGATCTCCAACACATTCCTCTGACAAGAACTTCCCTGTTACATGAGTAAATAATTGTTCGTTTGAGATCCTCTAATAGAAAACATCACACCATCACATCTCTAAGACGCAATACAAGTGATAAAAAATACAATCTCCTCCCTTTATATGTACTGAGGTGAGGGAGGCTAACAATAAAACATGGACCGAGTCCACAAGCAACCCTATTGCTAAGTCAATAACAACGCCTCCATTGGAGAGCCGCTTTAGGCATGAATGCCACAGGGAAAAATAGGGTTTCTACCATAGATGAATATATTCATCTAATCTTTATGCAATTAACGAAACAATTATTTTGAGATTATCTTGATTATTTTTTGTAACAGTACAGGTGTTTCGAGATTGGTCAATTCTCAAATTTCCCTAATTATTTCCCAATTATTGTTGATTTAATATTTTCTGGAATTTTGTCCATTAATTTGTTATTATGAATATTTCATATATGGTTTCTACAATCCCAAATGTGGTGCACTCTCCAAATCTAGATGTCCATATGTCAAGGTCACCTCTACGCAAAATGGTCCATTCACCAACAATGGCTCCTCAAGTCAAACTTTCCTTCTTACCATATATGCAAGGTAGCTCCTATTCCTCTAGGTCTCTGTGCCCAACCTCCAAGTGGATAATATCCTCTTAGGTTGTTAATCCACTTGTACTAAGAACCCATACTCCTAAGCAAGTGCACCCATGTAGAAGGTGTCAAACTGCCATGTTTGCCAACCGCCACATCAAAGTAAGCCCCCCTATCATTTTGACCTACTAAGCTCTCGAAAAATAAGTCAATCAATACACATCAAAGGGGCTAGGGGAACACTAACCCTCCATATCACATGAAGCGCTCCCTGTGAAAATTATTTTGGAGCAACCAATAGGTAACATGCTCTAGAGTCTAGACTCGACATTATGCCAGGGTACCACAACTTTATTGTGCATTAACCATTGATATGATAATGTGCATGTGTCATATAGTTATAGGCTTACAAAACTGACCTATGATGCTTCTACTCCGTTTCTGTTGAAATATGTGGCAACATCAATTTGACCATGATGCATCATAATAGCTTAATGAAGGGGAAATATCAAGTGGAAGGTTTACAACCAATCACTCTCAGAACAACACTTTCATGGCTCCTACTATCGGTCTTTTGGGCAACATGAAGTATGAGGGGAGTCCAAATATGTAGATCATTAGTACTGGACATATAACATACATATCAGAAAAGAGTTACTCAAATTTGTGTGAGGCAATCTTCACCAATGAAGTTTCATGTCCTGGTACATCAAATACTTAGAGATACTATTAAATTTCCATCAAGGTGAAATGTACAAATGATGTGTGCCTGGCCTGCAATACTAAAGAATAATTCTCGAAATTCACAACAGTGTGAAAACACTGTAAATAATGTTATTGTCATAGTTGTCAAAATGTCTTAGAGATTTTCCTTGCTAAGATCTTATTTTAATTTAAGCTATTCTACAAATATTGGCCCTTCCTAAAATTAGTATTATATTTCAACAGAAACGCTTAAATTCAAGTGAAGTGAAATAAACTAATCTTTGCCCATAAATACATTCCCATTCTTTTGCAAGTGAAATAAATCAGTGATGATTTTCATGTAGGGCTTAACTAAAGTTTACTTCATTTTACATAGATTCCATATCGATTTTAGTTACAATTGAATTAATTATTCTCATGAAAAGGAAAATGGATAGATGCTAACCTCGTAGTGTAACTATTACTACAATATACTAATCATTCATTCAGTAGTTGTGAGTGATCTAAATGACAACTGATAAGAATTATCTAACTAAAAGTGCAATCAGAAGTTCACACGAAATAAGTCTATAACAAGTGGGACAGCATGACCCATTATTATTTTCTTTGAAAATACTCAGTTGTGGGCTAGGATGTGTAGGAATCCCACCCTTGTATGTTCCTTTATAGAATATTGGGAAATATGAAGTTTAACAAATAAACACCAACCTTACATATTGATGCATAATAATAAGTAGCAATTCACATTTACAGCTGATATTTAGTATAGAATACTGTAGCTACTATCCACATGTGCCAATGATGGGGATATTGGATGCAACTTTGATGTTGAGCTTCCCTGAGAAGTTTGTTTCTAGCAGTATTAAAATTTAACTTGATTTATAATGTCATGAGGAGGTAGAAGACCTGTGATGTATGCAGATGCCTTGAAGTACTACTAATTTTTCCAAGTTGGACTCTCATGTGCACATCAAGTCTAAAGGAGTGACAATGATTGTATTTCTTTCAAAATCCACTACCCTTGCTTTAGCCAAACACCCAACAATCAATGCAAGCTACAAACATGGCAAGATTTTCACCTACAATAGTAACATAAACATTGCAATCGTTGTGGCTATTGATGGAGGCCAAATTACACCTGTGATTTAGGATGTAGACAAGGTTTGGAATCAAGATCATATAGAATTTAGATCTCAGCCTCTATTATATCAAATTAAAATTATTGCTCCATTTTTTTTTATGGTTCAATTTATGAACCCTTAGTAGTATTTTAAATTACTTGCCGACTGAAATCTTGTAAGTCTAAATTTTTTAGATTTTGTATCTTGCATTTAGGTTGATATATATACTCTCCCTAGGAAATGGAAGGAATTGGTAGATAATGCTCGTGCAAATCAGATTCAGCCTCAGGAATGTAATATAGGTTTGTGAAAATGCACTATGAATCTATTCTTCTTATTTGTGTTATGGATCTACTTTTATTTTCTTATCAAAAGAGAAGTTCCCTATCTATTGTTTGGTAGATTTAGCCATTCCCAATGCAAGGTTGTCATTATAATTGTTTCTTGTGTCCTACACATTGAAGTAGACGTGTCTTGAGTTTCACAAGGTCAACTATAAAAGTTTAATTCTTATATGCCTGGCCTCTTTGCAGGAACTTTTACTCTGTCTAATTTAGGAATGTTTGGTGTGGACCGTTTTGATGCAATAGTGCCTTGTGGTTTTGTAAGTAAACCCTGCATTATTGTCTTCAAAGCAGTTCAGTCGATTCCATTCACAATTTGAGCCACACATGTTTTCTCTTTGTTCAAGGCTAACTGTTAAAGTGAACTTTATAATGTTTGATAGGGAGAAATTATGGTTGTGGGGGCGTCCCAACCAACAGTTGTTGTGACTGCTGATGGATTAATCGGTTCGAAAAAACAAATGTAGGTACAAATCTCTGTAATGTTTATGACTTAAAAAGTGTTTTCCATGTTAGACTGTGTTTTCCTAATTTTCTTGTGGAAGTAGGCATAATTTTTATCTCCACACAAGAGCTAGAGATTATGAGATTTGAGCCTCAAGGACTCTTCCTCAAATCTGAATGTGCGAAGAGTGCTAAGTTGGGCTTCTTACTCAGTCTAAATTTATGAATAGGTGATGTCTTGTAGCTCCAAGTCCATTTTCAGATTGAGCAGTTGCTTAGAGACCTGCTTTCTAAGACTAGAGGGGGAATCTGAAGGCTTTTTTATCTATTCTTTCAAGGTTGTTTTGGTGGCCTTGAGATTTTGTTCTAACACATAACTGGGCAATCCAATGGCAGGGATGGACCAAGCCTTTAAAATTGTCTCCATAAACCTATCCCTATCTCACCAGAGAGGGCTAAAACAAGACAGGATAAGCCCCAGATTTTCCTCATCTTCTAACGACAAAAGGATGGGTTTATGATCATATGTGAGATTTGGCAAAATTTTAGTGGAGATAATCTTATTTTCAGAGAGGAAGGTTCTTAGAAGTAAAAATATGTCAATATGGGCTGAAATATGCTCCGTCCCAGCTCTATTGTTTCACCAAGTGTATAACCTTTTTTTGGCTTGAAATCCAGTATGTCCCATTCTTGAATCAAGCCTTCCACGAAGGGTAGGGAATGATCCTTACTATTGATAACCCCTCTTTTTTCCTTTGGTTCAAAATCTAGGTTGTAATCTCTTGCTAGAATTATGTTCTTGGGGGAATAGGCTTCTAGAAAATCAGACAGGGTTTGCCAACAATCGTTCTTTTTTGAATAGAGGATTGGGACATAAATATTAAAGAGGGCGAAGGTGATCTAACTTGCAAGATTCTATAGTTCGGTATAGATTGAGTGCTATGTTTCAAAGGATCTTTCGAGTGGAATTTTTCATCCTCCCAGAGCATTGCAAGCCCACCACAAGTACCCCTTGCACTTACTATTTTTTCGACTTTTGTTCTCTATTTCACTTTTCTAAGGTATAGAAGGGCAACCCCTTCTATTTTAGTCTACTGGAGCATGAGGATCTCTAGGGATTCATATTTCAGGAGGTTATTCATAGCTTTAGCTTTTAAGGGATTCACCAAGCCTCTGCAATTCCAAGAGACTAAATACATTATTTACTAGGAGAGAGGGAACCAAAACGTCCTTTGAGAGGCCTGGTTCTATTTTTTATTAACAATGGACATCTCAATCGTGGGTTTCTACCTTGCATTTTTTGATTCTCAACCTCTTCTTCTCTTGCCTCTCTGTGGGATTTCCTCCCAACTCTTTTCGAGGGCCTCTCGAAAGTCTCTTCTTCCGAGGATTGATAGATGTCTAGATAATTCTTCATTGTCATCTCTACATAGGATGGGGGGCTAAATGCTCATCTTGGTGTTCCGGATTATAGAGGGGTTGTTTTTTCCTGGCTTTTATCTTCTTCAATAGATGTGGGTTGTTGTTTGGCCTCTTCGACGACTGCTACAACTAGGAGTTCTTCTCGGGTGTTAATAATTTCAAAGGGGTTGCTGGATGCCTCTGCTCTTGGAGGGAAAAGGGACCCCTCCCCTTGAAATGCCAAGGTAGGTGCTCCGCTACCCGAGGGCACACCTTTCCATTTAGTTTTGTTATTCTGTTTAGTTAAAACTTTTTTCTGGGCCTAAGTCCATTGTTCTTCCTTCAAGTTCTAAGCCTCCTCCTCTGCTTTCTTTTCGCAATATGTGGTGAAGCGCTTGTAGCCATCACAGTGTCGGCATTTAAATGAGAGTTTCTCATCATCTAACTCCTGTTTGTGTGACTAATCAACCACCGTGAGCTTAATTCTTTCACAGGAGTATTGAACCCTCCTTTATGTTCTATCTATATATTTTCTAAGCTTATTGCCGATGGAATCTAGAGATTTGGGGTTCCAAAAGTGTAGAGGTAAGTGGGGAAGGCATAACCAAAAAGGAAAAACCGAGGGAGCATACTGAGATGGATCAAAGTCTGGTGTCCATTGGTTCAAGTCCAGAACCGGGGGCCCATGAAATATGAGCCATTTCTAAATATGAGATTCCTATTCTCCACTGAATGAGAGACAAAGACGAAGAATCCCTTACCGAATAAGAAACTTCTTATTCCTTCTTTGAAGAGAGGTCTCTACTTCCTTTGAACCTAGGCATCAACAAGTTCGGGCGAGGACCACAGCCGGGTGAACTACCCAATGAGCCCTCGTTCTACTAGATTCAGAGGCGATCTACAGGGTTCTTCAGTCGACAGAACAACCATGGTAATGGATTCCATCCTTTTGACAATTTTTTGTTGTTGTTCACTTGCTGGGAATTTTTTGCAACCTGCTACAGGCTTCCTAAACGCAGTCATCTCGAGCAAAAGTGGAGTGGAGTTGGAGCCTCTCCTGGGGCCATGTCGGAGTTGTAGCCCGCAAGTGCACTCTCGAACACAACTCACAGAATTTTTCATAGCATGGTTTATTATGGTAATTGGATTTAAGCAAAAGAAAATGGTCAAAATTTTCTCTTTGGTACTAAAATCAAACTCTTCCCAGTATCCAACACGCAGCTTCTAAATGATCAAATACAACTTCTTAGTCTACCTTTAAACCTTGGCTATATATAACCTTTTTAAATAAAGGAGGTTATTTTTTTTGCACCATTTCATATTTTATGGTGCTTTACACCATATACAATTTTATTATAATAATAATAATAAATTTTTTTCTTTTCAACTTTTTATTTTATTTTATGGTGTTTTGCACCATATACTATTTATTATTATAATAATAATTTTGATATTTTTATGATAAATTTTTAATTTTATAAAATTCGTTTTGGTTCTTTGCATCACAAATCTTGATCCACGAGATTGGTATTGGTTTTTGGTGGTTTGCATCATACACCATGGAATGCCACATATGAATTTAACACCAAATTTATCATTTTTTACCAACTCCACTTTTGCACCAGAAACTATTAAGCTCATAGTGGCTGATTGACCCTCCTTCTTGTAGTGATAAGAAACAAGAAATATTAGAAATGAGAAGACCAAGGACTAGGAATGAAAGGCTCAAAGATAATGAGCAACTAGTTTAAGAGGACATGAGGAAGAAATGGAGGCGGATGTGCAGTAATTGGATGAGCAGATAAAAGAAATATGAAAGATCAGAGCATATGAGACCCGCGGGCGCTGATGACACCCCGCGGTACTCAACGGAAAGCTATTCAGGACCAATGGATACCACACCGATATAGAGGTTGCCCTGGGTGCTAAAGAACTTGTTCTCGTCTTGGAGATAAATGTGTGGCAGGAGGTTAAAGCGATCAAAGTCTTCCTTCGAATGCCACAATTACTCACCCTCCGCTCTACGACAGCTCTGAAAAAAAATTTATGAGAGAATTCGTGAAGCCTAGGGTCGAGGTTTTCGTGAAGATAGGAATTTTAGCGAAGTACGTTTTTCTGAATTTCTTTATAATTTTGAATTTTTGTTTGTCGAAACTTTTTTGCTACTAGTTTTGTTGCAGGGATCTTACTTTATTCATGACTGAATTTAGCAAGGGCATTTCTAGAACCTGCTAGTTTAAGTGGGCCATTGCACGTTCTTCAGCTGCAATAATTTTGGTTTAAGGGTGCTGCCCTTAAGTATTCTCAATATTGTGAATCTATATCTCTCGTTGTCACCAAAGATTTATAGTTTTTTTCTCATGGTGACAAAGTGAGTCTTCTATCTTCTTTAAAACTTGGAAATAAGTATTTTTCTTTATTATTTTTCGTTATGTTTGTGCGACTAAGTGCAAGATGGATTTGATATATACCCTAGCACTCAATTTTGCGAAGCAGTCGTTGTACACTGAAATTTTACAATGGGTAAGAATTTTTTTTTATGATAAGTCTGTTATTGCGCCGAGAGGCGCATCTATAGCCCAGTATGACCCCAATGTCAGGTAGGTCACGTCCTCAATGTCGGCTAAAATTTTAAATTAAAATAAAAATAAAAAATAAGTGTGGGCTTAAGTTTTAAATTTAAAAAAAATAAAAAATAAAAATCGCATTGTGCTAGAACATATATCAATTTCTAATACAATTATGTTTTATTTATATAATTTGAATGGATTGTAAATTATATACATGAATTTGAATGGATCATAAATTTACTTTTAGCAAAAAAAATTACCACATTGAATTTCCAAATTAAGTAAAATTTTAAATATCTTTACTCTTTACTAAAGTCAATACCATTTTCTAAATCAAAAGAAAAGAGCTAATTCAATACAAACAATCAAAATACAAAATATTTTAATATTTATTTTAATTAAATATTTGTAAAATGAATTTATACTTACTCCACAGCTATGGTAAATAAATAAAAAAATATATAAACTAGATGTATGGTAAATAAATAAAAATTCTTTTTATATTTATTCCATAAACCTTTTTATATTTAAAAAAACTTTAAAAATAGGTTTTATTTAGATGAAGCCTATGGGACGAATACCATGGGACAAATTAATATTGATACCATGGGCCAAATACCATGGGTAAATAAATAAATGTAAAAGAGGTATAAACAAGTATGATAAATAAATAAATAAATATAAAATAGATATAAAGAGGTATGGTAAATAAATAAATATAAAAGAGGCATAAAGAGGTAACGTAAATAAATAACAATATATCAAATAGGATTATAAATAAAAATATAATTATATAACAAGCCTATGGGCCAAATACCATAGTAAAGAAAATGGGTATGGTAAATAAATAAAAATATAAATAAACTAGAGGTATGGTAAGTAAATAAAACCTCTTTTCATATTTACTCCATAATCTGCTTTATATTTACGAATATTTATGTTCATTAGTTTACATAACTAAGAAGAAACAGAAAGAGAGTGTGATAAGGGAGAGATGGAGAGAGAGTGTGTATGTTTAGGGGTGAGATAAAGAGACAAAGTAAGATGTATGGAAAGAAGGGGGGAGAGAAGAAGTGAGAAGGAGAGGGGGAGGGATATAGTAATGTAGTTGGAGAGAGAGAGAGGGGTGGAAAGAGAGAGAGAAAGAAAGGGATGGGGGAAGAGAGAGGATTAGAGAGAGAGAGAGATATGGGAGAAGAGAGAGGATTGGACGGAATAGAGAGAGAGAGAGGTGGGAGATAAAGGGAGAGAGAAGAGGATGAGAGAGAGGAGGAGAGTGATGGGGGAAGAGAGAGTATTGGAGAGAGAGAGAGAGAGAGATCGGGGAAGAGAGGGATTTAGGGGAGAGAGAGAGAGAGAGGAAGGACGAGAGGGATCAATAAGAGAGATGAAGTTGGAGGGGGAGAGATGTAGGAAATAAGAAATATAAAGAGTGAGAAGTGGAGAGAGAGAAGGAGTGACAAGGGAGAGACAGAGAGAGAGCGTGTATGTTTGGGGCTGAGATAAAGAGACAAATAAGGAGAGATGGAGATAAGGGGGAGAAGGAGATATAAGGAGAGAGGGAGGGATATAGTAACATAGTTGGTGGGTGAAGAGAGAGAGAGAGGGAAAGAGAGATGGGAGAGAAAGGGAAAGAGAGGAAGGAAGAGAGAGGATGTGAGAGAGTGGAGAGAGGGAGGGAAAGAGAGATGGACTTGGAGGGGGAGGGGGAGAGAGGTAAGAAGGAAGAAATAGAGAGAAAAAGGTGAAGAGAGAGAGAGTGAGCGAGTGATAAGGAAGATGGAGAGAGAGGGAGAGAGGGGGAAGATAGAGATATAGATGGAAGGTGAAGAAAGGGAAGAAGATAGAGATGGGGAGAGGAGGGGATTGACAAAGAGATTGATATATATGGATTGTGAGAGTGTGTGTTTAGGGGGGTGAGATAGACAGAGATGGAGAGAGAGTGTGTATGTTTAGGGGTGATATAAAGAGACAAAGTAAGATGTATGGAAAGAAGGGTGGAGAGAAGAAGTGAGGAGAGGGGGAGGGATATAGTAATGTAGTTAGAGAGAGAGAGGGGTGGAAAGAGAGAGAGAAAGAAAGGGATGGGGGAAGAGAGAGGATTAGAGAGAGAGAGAGATATGGGAGAAGAGACAAGATTGGAGGGAAAAGAGAGGGAGAGAGAGGTGGGAGAGAAAGGGAGGCAGAGGAAGGATGAGAGAGAGGAGGACAGTGATGGGGGAAGAGAGAGTATTGGAGAGAGAGAGAGAGAGAGAGAGAGATAGAGAGAGAGATCAGGGAAGATAGAGGGATTTAGGGGAGAGAGAGAGAGAGAGGAAGGACGAGAGAGAGGACTTGAGAGAGAGGAGGAGAGAGGGATCGATAAGAGAGATGGAGTTGGAGGGGGAGAGATGTAGGAAATAAGAAATATAAAGAGTGAGAAGTGGAGAGAGAGAGGGAGTGACAAGGGAGAGACAGAGAGAGAGCGTGTATGTTTGGGGCTAAGATAAAGATGGAGAGAGAGGGAGAGAGGGCGAAGATAGAGATATAGATGGAAGGTGAAGAAAGGGAAGAAGAGAGAGATGGGGAGAGGAGGGGATTAACAAAGAGATTGATATATATGGATTGCGAGAGCGTGTGTGTGTAGGGGGGTGAGATAGAGAGACAGAAAAGAAGAGATGGAGGGGGATATAGATATGGATGGAGGGTGGAGAGAGGGAAGAATATTTCTCACACTAGATGGATTGAGATAAGTGGAGATGGTGTTTTATAATCCTATTTGATTATTTGCACTATATGCATCGATTTTAGTGTAGAAAATTATTTCTAATGATATTTGATTACTTGCACTAGATGCATTGATTTCAGTGTAGGTGGTGATTCCTAATACAATTTGATTGCTTGCACTGAATTTGTTGATTTCAATTTAGATGTCGATTTATAATTATATTTGATTACTTGCACTAGATTAATTGGTTTCAATGTAGATGATTTCTAATCCTATTTGATTGTTTGCACTAAATGCATTGATTTCAGTGTAGATGGAGATTTCTAATCCTATTTGATTTATTTGAGTAAATGCATTGATTTCAGTGTAGATGTTGGTTTCTAGAGAGAGAGAGAGAGAGAGAGAGTGATAAGGAAGATGGAGAGAGAGGGAGAGAGGACAAAAGGAGGAAAGAGAGATATTAATGGGGAAGAGGGAGAGAAGGGGAAGATAGAGATATAGATGGAAGGTGAAGAGAGGGAAGAAGAGAGAGATGGGGAGAGGGGGTGATTGAAAAAGAGATTGAAATATATGGAGTACAAGAGCACGTGTGTTTAGGGGGGGTGAGATAGAGAAACAAAAAATAATAGATGGAGGGGGATATAGATATGGATTGATGGTGGAGAAAGGGAGGAATATTTCTCGCACTAGATGGATTGATATAAGTGGAGATGGTGATTTCTAATCCTATTTGATTATTTGCACTAGATGCATCAATTTTAGTGTAGATATTTATTTCTAATGATATTTTATTACTTGCATTAGATGCATTGATTTCAGTGTAGGTGGTGATTTCTAATACAATTTGATTGCTTGCACTGAATGTGCTGATTTCAATTTATATGTCAATTTATAATTATATTTGATTACTTGCACTAGATGACTTAATTTCAATGTAGATGATTTCTAATCCTATTTGATTGTTTTCACTAAATGCATTGATTTCAGTGTAGATGGCGATTTCTAATCCTATTTGATTTCTTTGAGTAAATGCATTGATTTCAGTGTAGATGTTGGTTCCTAGAGAGAGAGAGAGAGAGAGGAAAAAAGGAGGAAAGAGAGATATTAGTGGGGGAGAGGGAGAGAAGGGGAAGAGAGGGAAGAAGAGAGAGATGGGGAGAGAGGGTGATCGACAAAAAGAATGATATATATGGAGTGCGAGAGCGTGTGTGTTTAGGAGGGTGAGATAGAGACAAAAAAAGAAGAAAAGATGGATGGGGATATAGATATGGATGGAGGGTGGAGAGAGGGAAGAATATTTTTTGCACCAGATGGATCTATTTAAGTGGAGATGGTCATTTATAATCCTATTTGACTATTTGCACTAGATGCATCGATTTTAGTGTAGATATTTATTTCTAATGATATATGATTACTTGCACTAGATGCATTGATTTCAGTGTAGGTGTTGATTCCTAATACTATTTGATTGCTTGCACTAGATGTGTTGATTTTAATTTAGATGTCGATTTATAATTATATTTGATTGCTTGCACTAGATGCATTTATTTCATTGTAGATTATTCCTAATACTATTTGATTGTTTGCGCTAAATGAATTTATTTCAGTGTAGATGGCGATTTCTAATCCTATTTGATTACTTTGAGTAAATGCATTGATTTCAGTGTAGATGTTGGTTTCTAATCTTATTTGATTCATTGTATTAAATTTATTAACAATGTAGATTGATTTTTGTGTTATAGTAATTTAAGCTATTAATATTAGAGAGCAAGAGAGACAAGGTATCATGTTTATTACAATAGATCAAGCTAAAGATTTAAATGGTTTACGATTTAAATTTTCTTTTTCATATAATCAATATGAAAAGATAACAAAAATAACAAGGGAGGAAATAAGAATCGTAGAAGAAAATTGTTACACCATTTTTTGGTCATCTAACTTATTACCATTAGATGGACCCAAGTACACCATGTAAGACCAGTTTTACCCCAAGTAAAACCACTTTCACTATGTTAAAACAGGAAACCCCAAAAGGCAATATTAAACAAACCCATGTTTGTTTGACTTTCCTCATGGAATAATTAATTAAACCATAATTTAATTATTATTCCCAGTCATGTTTAACCCAAAACCAAAGAAATTAATTAGATAAACATCTATTTATCTCATTCATTTCTAGGAATGATTATTTAAATCTTGTTTAGATAATATTCCTTGTTAAATATGACCAAATCACCCACAAATAATCAAATAAATCATTATTTATTTGATTATCTCCCAACCACTTCCTTAAAAAGATAAATAAATCATTTATTTATTTATTTTTCACTAATCAAGGGATTTGACCCAAGTCAAACACCCTTTCCCTCCAACAAATAATAATAAAATATTCCATAGAGGTGGATCTAGATGTGATTAACATTTTTTTTAATCATGCACCAAGATCTAGAAAGACCCAATATTTTGTTATAAATAGGAGGGTTTTCCCCATCATTCTTCACCTTTTGTTGCATATTAGATCACTCTGGATCTATACACTTGGTCTCATTTCTGCCATTTTTCTCCCATTGAGCTCTACCTTCTACATTGGGTTTTTCTACATCTACAAGAGAGAGAAAGCTAGATCTGAAGTGCTGAGGACTACAAAGAACCCATCCCATTGAGGAGATCTGGATACACCTTCTTGTTTCCTCCCAGGTGCCCTGTAATATAAAAATTCATTCAAAAATCGTGTTCCTGTCTTGTCTGTTGGATGCATGGAGCAAACTCTTTACTTTACTGCTTAATGTCTTTCCATTTATAGATCTGTTTGTTGCAGCATTTTAACTACTAATCGCAGATTTGAAGATGTTTGGCAGCCTCTATTGTTGTTAGGGCTATTAGTTATGTGTAGCTAAAGTGGTTCTTTTTCGTACACTTCGACGAAGAATTCATACTAACAAATGGCGACTCCACACGGGTTTTAAATTACGACCGCTGTCGTTTTTCATATTCCTGCATATCCAGCTACTTCAGGCCCTAGGGCTTCTTTTCAGCTGCTTATTTTTCCTCTTTTTATGTCATTTTTCTCACATAAAACCCTAAAAACTTAAAATTTCTAACTTCCGTGTGTTTCTGGCCCTATTGCGCAGGCAAGCGACACCAGCCGCAACTGAGACGGCAACTTTTCAGAAAATCTGCCGCCGAAACAACCGGAACGGGGGGGTCGCACCTTTTGGCCCAAAACCTGCGACCTGGAGCTCCAGGTCGCACTTTTCTGCCCATTTTCTGCGACCTGCACTAAAAACAGGTCAGAAACTGCGAGCTGCCAGTTTTTCAGTGATTTTTCTGCCATTTTTCTGGGTTCTGCTGCAGCTTCTGCCAGGGTCTTCCAGCCTCTGTCTCAGCCCGCCTTGACCAAGATCTGATTTGTTTTTACTCATGTAAGTGGGAACTCAGCCCCTTAGGGCTTTAGTACCCTCCACTTTTTGTGGAGGAGTTTTAGCTGTTTCAGCCGTCGGTTTCAGAGCTTCAGCCCCCTCTTTTCCAGATCTGTTACCTCCCTCTCAGATCCATTGAAATCAGCCTCTTTTCCTTTCAAATCACCTCTTGTCGTTTTGTTTGGACCTCCTTTGAAGGCCTCTGCCTTGCCCCTCCGGTTTTTTGCTGATTTCCTTCCTTTTTCCAGCCACCTTGCCTCTGTCTCTTGGCTGTGATCTGCACCTCTTGCCTGTAGCTTTATCCTCCAGATCCCTGTCCCTTTCGACCCTAGATCTGTTGAGCTCCCTTTATGTGTGTTTTACATAGTTTTTCCCTTTCTTTTCAGCATAGTTGTGAGAGACCCACCTTCTTGGGTTAGATAGATGCACACGTAGCTGTTATTTTTCTGTTATTTCAGCATTATATTCTATTCTCTGTAGGTTTATTTTCAGCTACGCAGCACACTTTTTCTTGCTCTCAACAACGGAAAGTGTTTAAAAATTAAAATTAACGCACGCCACACACTGACCCTAAGTGAAGAAGCGCCTGGTTAACACCGCCTGGCAAAGACTCTAAAATCAATTGTCACTGCACCTTATCTGCCCTTGACCTTACTTGATTCTGTCCCTTTCTGCCCTTGTCGGTTTCCTTCTTCCTGTCATCATTGCACCCCCAAGGCGCCTTTCCCGGAGACTTCTTGGCCTTCACCCTCAGTTTCCGGTTGATCGACCTGCTCCGCACCGCCGTCGTCGAGCCAGTCCACCTTCGAGTCCGCACTCCGACTCCTCTCCCGATTCATCGGGTCCTCCTTCTCCTCCTGGTTCTCCCCCTGTTACCTTCATTATGTCTGGTCCAGGGCCTATCGCTAGCGTTTCTCCCGGCCCCAATGTCGGCCCTACTTCTAGCGGAACCGCCACAAACACTACCCCGGCCACCCCTGTGCTGCCGTACATTGCAGGCCTCAGCCTCCCCGATTTCCATCAGTTGATTAATGACCCCATTCACCACAATGCTACCTGGCCCGCTATGCCCACCAAGCTGCCCTCTGATATCCCTAAGTTCGAGGGCCTTACTGGAGAAGATCCAACCAATCACGTCCGGTCTTTCCACATGTGGTGTTCCTCCAATTCCATTACCGATGACTCCATCCGTCTTCGTTTGTTCCAATGCACGCTTACCGGCGAAGCTTCTAAATGGTATGTCGAACAAGCCACCTCTTCCCATACCACATTCGAGACTCTTGCCCAAGCCTTTTTGTCATACTTCCAGCTCCCTCTCCGATACGACACTGGCACGGAGCTCTTGACTTCCTTTAAGCAATCTTCTTCCACACGCCTTTCTGCCCATGTTCAGGAATGGCGACGAAGATGGAGCTTATGTCGAGCCCCTCCCTTTGAAGATCGAGTTTACATGGACTGGTTCCTTCGCACCCTTCCGTCTCCCATCGGCAAAGATGTCGCCTCTCACTTTCCTCAAACTGAAGAAGCCACCCTCCAAATAGCCTTAAAATATGACCTGATCTACGCTCAATCTGGTTATGTTTATACCGTCCTTCCTGACATCCCCAGGCCCGGTGGCGCTAACGCCCCGGGGGCATCTCATTCTGCCGACGGTATCATTGGATCTCTTTCCCATCCATCTGCTCATCCTACTATGGGCTATGGTCTCCCTCAGGGAGGGGCCAGCACCTCGAGCACTCTTCCCCCACCCGGCAACATGTATCCAGGATACGGCATGCCTCATCCTTTTGCCCAACCTCCTGCTTACCTCAATGTTGCTCAACCCAACCCTTACCTTTATCCATAGCCTGGTGCGCCAGCTCCTCCAGCATATGCGCTTCCACCTCCCTTGCCTCCTCACAACCCGCAACAGCACTTACAGCCTCCTCCAGGGCAAGTATTTGCACAGCAGGGCGCGACTAATCCCCCTTCTTCTCAAAGAAGGCGGCGAGGCAACCAAAACCCATCTGCCCCTGGTAACCGAGGACCCAATTCTGGTATGGACCCTAACACTAGCAACCAGCAACAGGGCCTTCTGCCCAAGCCGGACAGGCCGCTTCGCACAAATAAGCCCTGTTCGTGTTGCGGTGTTTATGGTCATTACACTCACGATTGTCCTCTCTTACCCCAGATGCGGCAGATGTGGGAGTCTCAAGCCACATTGCGCGGACAACACACCTCCCCTCATGCTCCTCCTAATGTGGCCACTACCCAGCCAGCTGTGTTCACTGATCCTTTCCCTCAACAGGGATTCGTGGCTACCCAACCGCCCGACAGCCAGGTAGCCGCCCCCCCTTCCATTTCTGGTTCCTCCGATTACCAGATCCTCATGATGCACTCCGATCCTACCCCGCCCGTCGATCTTCACCTTCAAACTCGGTCTCGTCAGTACCCCAAGCCTCCTGCTCAGTTTGCACCCGAGCCTCCCTCTTCAGGTTCTACAGAGCCTCTTTCGACATCCCCTAGTCCCTCACATATCCCTCCACCCAAAGTTGAGGTCCATACCAAGATTCCCAAGGGACCATTACGTCGAAATGCTGCTCCTGGTCGAGCTGCTCATTTGTATAGTATAGTAGATGATTTGGCGCAATCCCCTGCTGCCATTTCCACACTGGAACTCCTCCAGTCGTGCCCTTCCCAAAAAAAGGCTCTACTATCTACCGTGGGCACTGTTGATCCTGCTGATGACCAAATGATTGTTTTCGATGCCACTCAATTGGACCATCCTCCTCTTCCTCCTTCCGTCGCTTTCCAAATCCCAGTCAAAATCCAGAACGCCAATGTATCCCGGTGTATAATTGATGAGGGGGCATCCACCTGTGTGATGTCCGCTTCGGTTTGGAAGTAACTCGGATCCCCTGAGCTGGCCCCTTCCACGATCACCCTTCGAGCGTGGGACAGTCATGCCTCTCAGCCCATTGGCCTGTTTCGTAACTGTCCCATCACCCTCGCCGGTAAGACTGTTTGCGTTGACGTTGAAGTCATTGACGCCCCTCTCGACTACAACATTCTCTTGGGGCGGAGCTACACCTATGCTATGTCTGTTGTCCCATCCGCGGTCTTTCGCAAGATGTCTTTTCCCCATAATGGAAAGATAGTCACCATTGACCAGTTGACATATCATGAGCCCCCCTCTCAGGCCTCACCTGAGACAACCATCTCTTCTGTAGCCAACAAGCAAACCGTCGATTCCTTGACTAGTGTCTCCCCCGGCGTCTACAAGGACTCCTCCCTCCTTGGCACATTTCCTTGTCTTCCACCTCCTCCTATCACTGATCCCAGCTTATCGAATGTTTGCATGATGCAATCGACCCAGGCCGCCCATACACGGCCTGCTTCGGCTAGTCAGCAACCTCCCCCTCGCCCGCCGCCACCTGCTCATAGCCATTCATCTCTTCCAGCCGGACCTCCTCCTTCTGGCCCTCCCCCTCCAGCTGGTATCCCTGAACCCCTTTATCCTCCTGGCACGGTTCCCCCTGGCCTCAACCACCTCGGAGCCGTCCCTCCTGGACATTACCCTGCTGGGCAGATCCCTTTCCTGGCTCCCCCTCCCGGAGTATTTTCTGTCCCCGTCATGGCCACCCTCTCTCTCCCTAACCTGACCCTCGGCGTACCCGTCTGGTACATTAACCCTCCGGCCGCTACCCCGCCCGGTCACCCCAAACCTTACCTAGCTTTGACACCGGTTCAACCGGTCCCCCTCACCTCCTCCGGGTCCCCCGCACCCCCACAGGACCCTACCCCTGTGGGGCCAGCCCCCGGAAAGAAAGGCAAAGCTCGTCAGGGGGCAACCCATCAGGACCAGGCCGCCCCGACAACTCTTACCCCTCCGCGACCACCAAAGCCCGCCATCCGTTGCGCTTTGTGTGATATCGTCGGTCACGCCACCCATATGTGTCCTGAATTGCCACACCTCAAGATTCTGGTCAATGAGACGTTTCGAGACTCTGACATCCCAGAAGTCTACGTCACTATCCCCGACTCTATCCCAAAACTCAAACACTTGCGCACAAACCACCCTTGTGCCTTGTGCGATTTTCACGGCCATTACACCCACCTCTGTCCCCGCCTTGACGAGTATCGTTCCTCCTTGGACATGTACCGCCAATTCAAGGCCGCTTCGATCGGACCAGAGGACATTCCTACCCCCATTCACATTCCTCCTCCCGCTATTAAGCCAACGGAGCCCTCAACCACCATTTTGTACCTTTCATCATCCTTGAGAGATAGTTCACCGGCCATTCAACCTACCGATCCTCTCAGCTCCTCAGCCGGCCTTGGATCTGTTGATATCGCCCATCTGAGCCCTTCTCCTCATGATGACCCGTCCAACACCACTACTTCCTCGGGTGACCCATCTTCCTCCAGTCTTCCCATCTTCCAATCTGACGAAGACATTATGGAAGCCATGACCAACCCCGACTTTCCCTGGGATGATATGCACCATCGCGCATATTTCCTCCCACAGCAGTCCCATGACCAATACGTTGTGGAAACCAAAGACTTCATTCCTCATGCAGTCGATTGGTTCAAAAACCCTATCCCTGCACCTGATGCTTTCGAAGAAGGAAACATGGCCAATATCTCGTCTACCATCAAAATTGACATTTCAGTCAAACCAGGAATCGAAGAATACATCATCTTGGGTGCCCAATGCACCCCGAAAGAATTTGAAGCTTGCACCAAGCTTTTAAAATAATTCCGCGATATCTTCGCCTGGTCCTATTCTGAAATGCCCGGACTCGATCCTGTCATTTTCGAACATCATATCGACACCTGGCCTGATGCCAAACCAGTCCGACAAAAGATGAGACCCATTCATCCTTCCCGACGTGACGCTATCAAAGCCGAAATCGATAAGCTCAAGCAGGCTGGTTTCATTTACCCCATTGAATACACCACTTCGGTGTCTAACCCCATTCCCGTTCTCAAGAAACAAGGCACCATTCGTGTCTGCACGGACTTTCGCGACTTGAACAAAGCTTGTCCCAAAGACAACTTCCCCACACCGTTCATCGACCAAATCATTGACGAGTGTGCGGGGCATGAGGTCCTATCCTTTATGGATGGTTTCTCCGGATACAACCAAATTGCTATCCATCCAGCTGATCAACTAAAAACCGCGTTCATTAGTCCGTGGGGAACTTTTTCTTACCGGGTCATGCCTTTCGGCCTAAAAAACGCCAGCGTCACCTTTCAACGGGCCATGTCTTATTACTTCCATGACTTAGCTCATATTATCATTGCCTATTTAGACGACCTCACGGCGCGTTCTAAGCATCGGGCGCAACACCTACACAATCTGCGCACCATTTTTCTCCGATGTCGCAAGTATAATATCCGCCTTAACCCGTTGAAATGCGTTTTTTGCGTTCCTGCCGGCCATCTCCTAGGCTTCATCGTGTCTAAGGATGGTATCACTCTTGACCCTTTGAAAGTTCAAGCCATTCTTGAACTCCCCATCCCGCGTACCCTCCGCCAGCTCCAAAGCCTCCAAGGCAAAGCTAATTTTCTTCGTCGGTTCGTCCCTGACTATGCCACCACCGCACACGGGTTCCTTAGACTCCTACGCTCTCACATCCCCTTTGTTTGGGATAACTATGCTCACGAGTCTTTCGATGCCCTCAAACAGGCTCTCACATCTGCTCCCTTAATTCGCCCTCCCGACTTTAATCGGGACTTCATCCTATATATCTCCGCTTCCACCTATTCGGTTGCTGGAGTCCTTATCCAAGAGGATGACCATGGCATTGAGCATGTGATCTACTATGTCAGTAAGAACCTTGTGGGACCCCCTGTCTCATACTCCTATGACGAGAAATTAGCGCTGGCTGTCGTGTTCTCAGTCCAAAAACTTCGTCATTATATCCTCTTGCGCTCCACCAAGGTTGTGACAAATTCCAACCCTATGGCTTTCCTATTGAGTCGTCGTATACTTACTGGGAAGTACGCCCGTTGGGTCGTTATTCTTCAGGAATTCGACCTTGAATTTGTCACCCCAAAAAGTAAGAAAGGCTTAGCCCTCGCTGAGCTCATTTCTGAATTACCTACCGGATCGCAAGACCCTCCCGTTAATGACGCTTGCCCTGATGAACACCTGTTTGCCATTACTTCCGATGACCCGTGGTACGGCGATATTCTTACTTATTTTCGAACCCAAAAGTTCGCCCTCCACCTTAACCGTGAGGCTCGCCGACGTATCCGACACCAGGCACCCCGATACCTTTTTATCGGTGACGACCTCTATCGTCGCGGGGTTGATACTGTCCTTCGTCGTTGCCTCACACACGTTGAAGCTGAACAGGTCCTTAATGCCTGCCATAGCGGCGCTTGCGTTGGCCACCTCTCCGGTCTTGCTACTGCCCAAAAAATAATGCGCGCCGGGTATTTTTGGCCTTCCCTCTTCAGTGATTGCATTGAGGCAGTTAAACACTGTCCCAATTGCCAACATTTCGCCCCTAAGGCGAGAGCTCCACCAGCTCCCCTCCATCCGGTCGTCTCCACTGGTCCCTTCTGTAAATGGGCCATCGACTTTATGGAGTGTCGCCTGCCATCCTCTGGTAGCCACAAGTATATCATCGTGGCGGTCGACTATTTCACCAAATGGGCCGAGGCCATGCCAACGTTCAACAACATGGCAGCTACCGCGGCCCTCTTTTTCTTTAACCATGTTATAGCTTGCTTCGGGGTTCCCAAGCAACTGGTCTCTAATCATGGCAGACATTTTGAAGATGAGATATGGCGTGAGCTATCCTCACTGTTGGGTTTTGAGCACCAATATTCCTCCTCCTATTACCCCCAAGGTAATGGCCAAGTTGAAGCAGTCAACAAAATCCTCAAGACCATGCTTCAATGAACAGTGAATAAGCACAAAACCAACTAGCATCTCATGCTCTTTCCTGCCTTATGGGCCTATCGAACCTCTGTTAAAACCACCACCGGGTTCACTCCTTTCCACCTCGTTTTTGGAGAGGAGGCAGTTTTACCGATCGAGTGTGAAATTCCTTCTCTGCAACTAGCCGTTGAACTTCTCCCTGACACCCAACCGCTAGAACAACGACTTATCATGCTTGAGCGTGCCTCCGAAGACCGCCGTATTGCCTTACAAACCATGGAAGCGGCCAAAAAACGCACCAAAGCTCAGTATGACCGAAAAGTCCAGCCTCGCACTTTTCACGAAGGCAACCTTGTTCTAGTCTATGACCAGGCCCATGATGTCCTGGGTCATGGGAAGTTTGACTCATTATGGCTAGGCCCTTACATCATTAGTAAGGATCTTGGCAAAGGGGCATACCTCTTAGAGGATTTTGAAGGTCATCCCCTTCCTCACCCTCGCAATGCACTCTATCTTAAGAAATATTACCCTTAGCATTTCCCCTCGGAAATGCATGTTTTATTTTCTTTTAGATAGCCAGCATCTATTGTTTCATTTTTCCTACTTCACCAGGACCCATTTCGTCCACGCGAAGTTACCTCACCTCCATTTAAAATCGAATTTCCTCACCTACGCCACTTGTACTGGGGGCACCATACTGCCCCCTTACTCGTCCATGTTCGTGTCGATTTTCGTCATGAGTTCCCACCTTTAACTCATGCTTTCATGGTCCCCCATTGGGGCCTTTACTGTATGGCAGCACCATTGAGTCGCCCTTGTTTAGAGCATCCAAGTTGAGTCATCCTTGCATCCATGGAGTCTATACCATATCCCTTTGTACCCCACTATAGCCCTCCATTCTTCATTGCGTGGTTCCTCTCTTGTGTCGCATATCATGACCTTCAGCCCCACTGTCCCCTATCCCTTCTGAGATTGTGTCAGTCGCTGTCATGTCATTTATGCCCTTTATGCTCTAACAAGGGAAGTCATCCATTCGCCACCCCATCCTTTCCATTTCGCCATCATCATTAGTGTCAGTCTGTCCGTCGCTCTACTATTTTCTCTCATGCCTTAGTTGAGGACCTCTCATTGCCTCACCTATGGCGGACCTCCTTCTGTCGACATCAGCTCATTCATTCCAGAAGCCAGGTCTAGAGGGCGATGTACCTTGGTTCCAGCTTCCACTCTTGTTCTGTGCCTCAGATCAGGCAGGGGGATCTCTCATTTCCCTTTGACTTGATTGTTTCTCCAGCTCCTTTCAGCATGATCGAGATTCGTATATTGGACGGTCCAGTGACCCAGCAGCAGCTCTTGATGATTCCCGGGTATGTGTGAGATGTCTCAACCCTCATGAGGGGGTGGCCCTGCAGGTAGCCCCCCACATGCCCGGATGACCTCTTCTTTGCAGCCTTTGATGCCGCTCCAGATTTTGATGATGTTGGCCTTAGCCACTTGCAGCACCTCTTTGATTTGCATGTATCCGTCAGATTTTGTGAGCCCTTCCCCATTTACAGGGGGCATTTGGGTTGTATTTATCTCATGTACTCAGATATTATCGTACTAGTCCTGGCTGTTATCCCAGGCACAGCATGTATGTGAGACTCTTCATTATATTTTTATCTGGCTCTTGATTATGCCAACTATACTCTATGGTTCGGTCCCTTGATTACTGGACACACTATTCTTTTGTACTTTGTCTCGGCGGGCATAGGTATGCCTCCCCCGCTGCCTTCAGCAAAGGTAACCTCTCATAAAAAGAGACTTGTTGCACCTGCGAGTCTCGTCTCCTCAGGGTCTAGTCCTTCAGCACACTATCTACCTCCCCTTTCTCTCTTTGACACCCCTTTTGTTGTCTAGTGATTGTGTTCTTACAACGTACTTCGGTCATACGATTTGCTCCTGACACTCGCACGCTGGGGGGCAATCTATTACACCATTTTTTGGTCATCTAACTTATTACCATTAGATGGACCCAAGTACACCATGTAAGACTAGTTTTACCCTAAGTAAAACCACTTTCACTATGTTAAAACAGAAAACCCCAAAAGGAAATATTAAACAAACCCATGTTTGTTTGACTTTCCTCATGGAATAATTAATTAAACCATAATTTAATTATTATTCCCAGTCATGTTTAACCCAAAACCAAAGAAATTAATTAGATAAACCTCTATTTATCTCATTAATTTCTAGGAATGATTATTTAAATCTTGTTTAGATAATATTCCTTGTTAAATATGACCAAATCACCCACAAATAATCAAATAAATCATTATTTATTTGATTATCTCCCAACCACTTCCTTAAAAAGATAAATAAATCATTTATTTATTTATTTTTCACTAATCAAGGGATTTGACCCAAGTCAAACACCCTTTCCCTACAACAAATATAATAAAATATTCCATAGAGGTGGATCTAGATTTGGTTAACATTATTTTAATCATGCACCAAGATCTAGAATGACCCAATATTTTGTTATAAATAGGAGGGTTTTCCCCATCATTCTTCACCTTTTGTTGCCTACTAGATCACTCTGATCTATACACTTGGTCTCATTTCTATCATTTGCTCCCATTGAGCTCTACTTTCTACATTGGGTTTTCTACATCTACAAGAGAGAGAAAGCTTAGATCTGAAGTGCTGAGGACTACAAAGAACCCATCCCATTGAGGAGATCTGGATACACCTTCTTGTCTTCCTCCCAGGTGCCCTGTAATATAAAATTCTTTCAAAAAATCGTGTTCTTGTCTTGTCTGTTGGATGCATGGAGCAAACCCTTTACTTTACTGCTTAATGTCTTTCCATTTATAGATCTGTTTGTTGCAGCATTTTAATCACTAATCGCAGATCTGAAGATGTTTGGCAGCCTCTATTGTTGTTAGGGCTATTAGTTATGCGTAGCTAAAGTGGTTCTTTTTCGTACACCTCGACGAAGAATTCATACTAACAAAAATAGTTTGAGATTGATTGTAACATGAGTACGTTCTTATTATTCACATTTTCTATCTTTCAACACTATTATTGTCACTTTGCATTTAAAAAAAATATTTCATCATTTTTCATCATTATAGTTATTAACAATAATTATCATCTCAATGAACTGAGGTAGCTAATAAAATTTAAAATTAGAATGACCAAGTCAATCTCAGAAATATTTAGCATATTTAAAATGATTATATTAATATTTGATATATTTACATATTACTGATAAAATTAATCATATCTTTGATAGATTTTCCTTGGCAACACACGACTGAAATGAGCCTAGATCTATCTTACATCTCAAAAATATACAAAAATTTTAATAATCTAAAAAATGTGACGTTGATTCCTCCGACTGGAACCAGCCTAGATCCATCTAAATCTGGATCTATCATGCACCGAGAGGGATTAAATCTCTCGAGGTGCAAACCTTTCCTCAAGTTTTTCACTCAAAGAATAGGTTTGCACCTCGAGAGATTTGATCCCTCTCGGCGCATGATAGATCCAGAGTTAGATGGATCTAGGCTGGTTTATATATAGTTTGTGCTATTGTGCCGATTTGTAATTCAAATAATATTTGGATTGTAGACAGGTCAAGAGTTTCTTAGCGTGCCCATGGATGAGATCAGTTTTTAATATTCAATATATCTTAAATTTAGAAAAAGTAATTAATACCGATCAACTCAATGGATTAACTAATTCTGAATTATCTTATTTTTGGGATAATTTATTTTTAAAATATAATATAGAGTATTTCAAAAGGTACTAATGGGTTAACTGAATTACATATTTTCAGGATAGTTTATTTTTAAAGTATAATATGGAGTATTTCGAAAGGTACTAACGGGTTAACTAATAGTGAATTACATATTTTTAGGATAGTTTATTTTTAAAATATAATATAGAGTATTTGAAAAGGTATCAAGGAATAATAAGTATAATCTAGTTATTATAATGGTATATATTTATGGTGTCGTTAAAAGGAAATAATATAATAATAAATGATATTTGATATTTATTAATATTTATAAATATAAATGTTAAAACAAAGTTATAATATATCAATAAGGATCGCTGTTAGTATAGAATATGAATTCACCAAATTAATTGATTTTTTTACTAATTTTAATAAATTTAAGGTAAATATGTGAAGAAGTAGTACTAAATAGGTTTGACTCAGAAAGCTTTTGTACATTAGATTGAGACATTGTTTACCAAGTGCATACTCCAAGTTAAGTTGAAAATGAAAATCTAAAAATTATATAATTTTTTTTTTAAGTTTTCAACTATCTTTTAAATGTAATTAAACCTCCGAAAAGAATATAATTGTTGCTACATAAAATATCAATAGAGTGGTGTTATAAAGTTGTAGGGTTATTCCCGGATTCGGGTGTAGAGGCAAGTGATTAAGATGATGGGATGGGGGTTGTACAGGACGGAGAGACACCTGCCCACAGGCAAGGTAGCTGACACAGGGTTATTAATCCTAGCTGCTTGGTGTTTAATGGAATTTATGCCAGGCGCTGGTTACAGTTTGTTTTTTCTTCTAGATACGATTTTATGCACTGTGAAATGGCTCAACCCTCCATCTAATTTATTGCAGGTTCATGGCTCTGGAATTTTCATTGCACGGTCATCTCGATTGATATCATGGAGAGAAACTTTGGTATGGAGAATTCTCCCCCGCCTGTTGCTCAGTGGTGTTCTCCGGATGCCGGCCTCTCTGGTCTGTGCATGACTACTGGTAAGAGAAGCAGTTTGAATTGTTGTCTTGACCTCGGAGATAATCTCCACATCTCTCTCACTGGTGTCTGTATGTTTGTGTCTTTCTCTCTGTATCCTTAATCGTCTCAGTCCTTTGTTAGACCGATTCTTCCTCTGCATCCTTGTCTCCCTCTCAGGCCGGAATTCATGCCGCGTCTCTGGCAAAGACTGAGATGCTGCAAGGGCACCACCCGACGCCAGCTCCGGCGTCCTTCCTCCACTCCTAGTACCTACTCTATGTCTTCCTCCCAGGAGGTCAGTTTGTCTAGAGCTCAGCATGGTCGTAGGCTTCGCTCGGGTCGCCTCCTTGGCTCCCCCATTCCTCCACCTCCCCCAGCTCAGACTCACACTGCAAATTTCTCCTTCAATTCTTCTCTTAATCGTCCTCGGATTACTGCCTCCATCACAGTGGCTTTCCATGAAGAACCTCAAAGCGCTGCTCCCAATTCTAACCTAGATGGGCTGGGCAACATGGTTGTTCTATCCTCGGGCCTGCTTGCTAGGTTGTTTCACACTTAGAATTTGAACTTGTATGGAACTGGCAGCTTGGTTACGCAGGGACAGCCGAAGGTGAACATTTTACATGAAGGTCAAGCGAGTGAGGCACTAAATGCTGGTGGTCAACCGAGCGAGGTGCCAACTGTTGGTGGTCAAACGAGTGAGGCGCGGAATACTGAGGGTCAAGAGAGCATGGTGCACGTTCCTTCTACAACCGAGAAGGTGATCCATTCTATTGCGGACCTGTACAAGGACGATGGGGAATCAGATGAACTCTGGTGCAGGGTCGTTGAAGAAGCTCCTGATGAGTAGCACCACTCTCTCTACCTGTTTTTCATGCAGTGTTTATGCCCTTACTTCACGGCTTGTTCATGTTTGTCATGATGTTTATGTTTCAGTTTTTGCCATCTATGTTAGTCAAAATCAGAACACCATGACTCCCCTGCGTGGGTTTTTTCATGAAAACTACTCAACACTGGTTTCCCTCCTGAAGGGCAGTGTTCATCACTGGTTTTTTGTTCAAAAATGCCCCTACAGTCAGCAATGATCTGGCTCTGACCTACTGTAAATATTTTTTCTCTGTTAATAGATTACTTTTACATAGAAAAAAAAATTTTGTAGGGTTATAACAATTGTGGATTATGGAAAAGGGAGACTATTTTGACTAAAGGAAGAAGAAGAATACAAAGAATATTTTCATTATGATAGGTTTTCATAAAAAAAAATTGTTGTACTTATTTTTTTAATAAGAAGACTTAACTTCATTGTTTTGAATGTTGGAAAAACATCAACTAATGAATGAATCCTTTAGAATAAAAGGAGTGTCTTATTTAGTTATAGTTTTCATTCTCGTAGAACATCCCATGTCATTGAAAATTCCTAGTTACCATGCAACCCCTATGTGATCTTGCTACATAGGCATAACCATCAACTAATTATATCACTTCGAATACATCTAACCAAGGTATTATAATCAAACTCAAGTTCAACATTGTTCATTTTAGGAATTTTTACTAATCACCATCCAACTATATGCATCCTACTATCAGAAATCAAATTTTTCTAACATGAGAGAATGATATCATCCATCTATGTTGACTCATTCCTCCTTAATTAGGCATTCATGTAAATTCAATGTGTTTATCACATTTTTTTCCTTTCCACATAAAACACACAATATATCACATTGACAACCATATCATGTTATATTCAAGTGTTCTGAATGTAACACCTCATTGGTCATCTATCATACTCCAAGAGACATCCTTGGTTCTCCTAGAATATTCCTAGTAAATTATCCTAATCATTTCATCAATCACGATGACATTATCATTTCCTCAATCACCATAGCATATGAAATCACCATGAAACTTTCCAAGTATTCCCAACATCCCCTACATTGTAGCATCGTCAATGGCACCTCAAGTGTAGACTCATGAACTCCATATATTAACCGCAACTTAAATTATTGGTTTTGTCATCAAGAAGGCTGTGATGAAAGGGGTGTAGGAGGTGCAGATAAATCTCAACAATTTCCACATTTAAGCATGCATCTAATACCATTTTTCATAAGGCTAGACTTTTCATTTCATTTGAGCATCTCAAACCACACAAAAATCCTAATTTCCACGTTTCATCAACAATACCTCACTACTTGGTCATGAGCATCAACCACTTATATTACCCATGATATGCCTAATCAACATTTCACATCCCTAGGGACTCTTGATGGCTACAAGGTTCAGTTTTGGTTCCACTATGACCCATTAAGCATGTGCTACTCATGTGTTTCACAACTCCCTATTATAAAGGAACATTATTCCACCGAGAATATGCCTCACGATATGCTGACTTATATAATACTTATATTAGAGGTTCCTTATCATAAAACCACAACCATTCGATATAGTGCAAGCAAATCTTATTGTCACTTCTACATCATGTAAATTTCAGTTATAAACCATACATGACAATTATATGAAATATACTAAACGAGCAATAGTATCATCATATACATGCACAAAATATAGTTCCCATGTCACGGAAATACCCTAGTTACCATGAAACCCCCACGTGATCTTGCTACATATGCATTAGCATCAATTAAATATATCACTTGGAATACATCTAGGCAAGATGTCATAATCAAACCCAAGTTGAGCATTGGTCATTTTAGACATGTTGACTCATCACCATTCAACTATATGCATCCTACTTTCACCAATAAAATTTGAATAAACATGGTCCATGTTATACCATTTTTTGGTCATCTAACATGTTACTATTAGATGGACCTCAGTACACCATGTAAGACCAATTTTACCTTAAGTAAAATTGCTTTCACTATGAAAAATAACTTAGTAAACCACATTTATGTTTTTTATGGTCTAAAGAGGAAACCCCATGAGGAAATATTAAATAAATCTATATTTCTTCGATTTTCCTCAAGGAATAATTAGTTAAACAACATTTTAATTAATATTCCTCGTCATATTTAAGCAAAAACACGAAAATTAATTAGATAAATCACTATTTATCTTACTATTTTCTAGGAATAGTTTTTCAAACCTTATTTAAATAATATTCCTTGTTAAATTTGACAAAATCATTCATAAATAATTAAATAAATAATTATTTATCTTTTTATCACTCAACCACATCCTTAAAATAATAAATAAATCATTTATTTATTTATTATTTACAAATAAAGGCATTTGACCCAAGTCAAATTCTTTTTCCCTCCAAGAAATATAACAAAATATTCCATAAAAGTTCGATTTCGATTTGGTTAATAATATTTTAATTATGTGCCACTATCTAGACTAACTCAATATTTTGTTATAAATAGAAGGGTTTTTCCATTCATTCACCACCTTTTGTTGGGTAAAGATCACTCTGGATCTATACTTTTTGTCAGACTTTGAAACCATCATTCTGATATTTTTCTACCATTTTTCTTGTGAGCTCCATTTAAGTTCCATTTCTTGTCTCTTTTTTCTACACCGTCAAGAAAGAGATTTTAGATCTGAAGTGTTGAGGACTTACAAGAACCCATCCCATTGAGGGGGACTCATAAAATCTTTCTATTTTCCCTTCCTAGGTGTCAAAAAATATAAAAAATCTTCAAAACAATCATGTCTTGTCTATTGGATGCATGGAGCAACTCTTGGTTTTATTTATTGCTTAATGTCCTTTAATGCATAAATCTAGATTTTGCAGCATTTATCTTGGTCAACTAATTACAGATCTAAAGATATTTCCAGCCATATTTGTTGTTAGGGTTGTTTTTTATGCACGACTAAAGTGCACCTTTTTCGTACGCTTGCGATTAAGATTCATACTAACAACTCGCGACTCCAGAAGGGTTTACGGTTACGACCTCTTTCCTTTTTCAGATCCCTGCATATCTCGCTACTTCAAACCCTAGGATTTCTCTTCAGATTCTTATTTTTCTTTTCTTGATGTTTTTTTAACCTATAATACCATAAACATTGAAAATTCTAACTTCTATGTGTTTTCGGAACTATTGCGTAGGTGACAGACATCATTCGCAACTGAGACAACACATTCTTCTAAAACCTGCTCCCGAGAGTGCCGAAAGTGAAAGTCGCATTTTTTGGGCCAACACCTGTGACCTGAACCTCCAGGGCACAGAAAACAGACCAAAACATGTGATATCTACAGAAAATAGGTCAGAAACTGCGACCTAGAATTTTTGCGCGAATTTTTCTGAGATTTTTTTGGGTTTGTCTGGGCCTCTATTCAGTGTTGTCTAAATTCTGTCTCCACCCGTTTTGGAACTATTCTTGTTCTGTTTTACTCATCTAAGTGGGAACCTAGCCCTCTTGGGCTTCAGTACCCTCCACCTTTCGTGGAAGAGTTTTAACTGTTGTAGGTTATTTGAAATTTCTCTGTGTTCAACCATTTTTTCAGATATGATTCCTTACCTTCAAATCGACTTTATATTGGCTATTTATCCATCAAAAACACCTCCTTTCAGTGTATTTGGGTTTTCCCCTAGGGTACCCTCTGCCTCGCTCCAGTTCATAGCCTTTAGCCACCTCATTTATAACAATTTTTTCTCTAATTTTTTTTTGCTTTTCTGCACCTATTTCCAGCAGATTTGTCCTTTAGATATTTGTCCCTCCCGACCTTAGATCTATTCGCTATTTTAGTGTTTTTTACTAGATTTTTTCCCACCTACAAACTAGTTGTTGAGAGTCCCACCTCCTTGGGTTTAGATTAATGCATAATTAGCTCTTTATTTTCTGTTATTTCAGTTTCATATAATGTTATCTACAGGTTTATTTATAGTTATACAACACACTTTTTATTTTTCTCTACAAACATCTAGGTTTAAAAGTTAAAATTTACACACTTAGCACACACACCCTAAGTGAAGAAGAGCTTGGTTAACACCACCAAGCAAATAATTTAACATTGTAATAAATTGATCTTGTACCTCTCTGCCCTTGTTTCAACATTTTAATATGTTGATATTGCACCTCCTTGCCCTTGTTGGTATCTCTTCCCTTTATGCCATGTTTGTGCCTTCATCATTGCCCCACAAAGGCATTTATCTCGAAGACTTCTTGGCCTTCATCTAGAGTTTCCAGTAGGAAGACTTACTCCTCTACGTAGGATTCAAGTTAGTCCTCCAACGAGTCTGCACTCTGAATCCTCTTCTAGTTCATTGGGTTCCCATTCTGGTTCCCTCCCTGGTTCTCCCCCTCTCACCTTCACCATTTTTGGTTCAGGACCTAACGCTGGTGGTACCCTCGTCCCTAATGCTTGGAATACTACTAGTGGGACCGCAATAGGAACCACCCCAGCTACTCCCCTGCTCCCCTATATGGCACACCTCAATCTTCCCGATTTTGACCATTTGATCAATGACGCTATACGCCATGATGTTGGTTGGGCTGCTATGCCGACCAAGCTCCCTTCCAACATCCCCAAGTTTCAAGGTATTGGTGAAGAAGATCCTACGAATCATGTTCTATCTTTCCACATGTGGTGTTCGTCTAACTCCATTATCGATGACTATGTCCATCTTCGGTTGTTCTAATGTATGTTTACTGGTGAAGCTTATAAGAGGTATGCTGATTAGGCCTCATCCTCTCATACCACTTTTACGACGCTTGCCCAAGATTTTCTATCTTATTTCCAGCATCCCGTTCATTATGACACTGGTACCGAACTTTTGACTTCTTTCCATCAATCATCTGTGATCCACCTATCTGATCATGTCTAGGAATGGCGGAGAAGAAAGATCCTATGTCCAGCCCCTACCTTCAAAGACCGTGTCTACATGGACTGGTTCCTTAGATATTTTTTGCCTGTTATAGGAAAATATATCGCATCGCATTTCCCTCAAACCGAAGAAGCTGCTCTTCAGATTGCGTTAAAATATGACCTGATCTACACTCACTCGATTTATGTTTATACTGTTCTGCCTGATCTTCCTAGACCTGGTGGTGCCAACGCACCGGGGGCATCTCATGCCGCCGATGGTATTGTAGGAGCTCTTTCTCATCCATACGCTCAACCTCTCATGGGCTATGGTTTCCCTCAGGGAGGGACCAACAACTCCTGCAGTTTTCCCCTTCACGATAGCATGTATCCAGGATAGGGTGTGCCTCCTTTTTCTCAACCTCCTATTTACCACAATGCTTCCCAAACTCCTTATTATCTATATCTGCAGCCTGGTGCTCTAGCTCCTCCAACATTACCACCTCTGCCTCCCTTTCCTTCTCAACCCCTGCAACAGTGGCCACCGCCCCCTTAGGGGCAGGTGTATGCATAGCAGGGAACAACTAATCCTCCTCCTTCCAAAAAGAAGAGGAAAGACACTCAAAATCAATTTGCCTCCAGTGATCCTGGACCTAATCCTCAAAATAGTACACCTAACACTGCTAACTAGCAACAGGTGACTTAACCCAAGCAAGACGGGCATGTTCACATGAATAAGCCTTATTCTTGTTGGGGTGTTTATGGTCATTACACACATGATTGTCCTCTTTTACCATAGATGTGGTAAATGTGGGAGTCTCAAGTAGCATTGCGAGGACAACAAGCCTCCCCTTTCGTCCCTCACAATGCTACGCCTAGTCAGCCGATTGTGTTAACTAAACCTTTCCCTCGGAAAGAATTTGTGCCTACCCAACCACCTGAAGGTCAGGCGGCCACTCAACCTCCTCCATCTTGTACCTTTGATTACGAGATTCTTATGATGAACTCTAACCAACCTATAACCGTTGACCTCAACCTTCAGACTCTGTCTCGTTAGTACAACAAGCCTCTTGCTATGTTTGTCCCCGATCCGCTGTGTTCACGTTCTGCAAAGCCTCTTTTGACTACTAATGGTACTTTTTAGACACGTTAGCCTAAGGTAGAGGTTCATACCATGATCCCTAAGGTACCATTATGCCGAAATTTTGCTTCTAGAAAAGCTGCTTATTTGTATAGTATAGTAGATGATTTGGTGCAATCTCTTGCTACCATCTCAATGCCGGAACTCCTCAAGTCATACCCTTCACAACTAAAAGCTCTACTATCTTCCATTGGCATTGTATATCCTTCAGATGATCGTTTGATAATCTTCGATGTTGACCTGTTAGAACATCCTCCTCTTCTTGCTTCCATCGCCTTCCAAATCCCAGTCAAGATCCAGAACGCCAATGTTTCCCGTTGTATCATTCATCAAGGGGCATCCACCTATGTGATGTCCCCTTCAGTGTGGAAGAAAATTGGATCACCTGATCTGGCCCCTTCAATGATCACGCTTCGAGCGTGGGATGGCCATGCCTCCCAGCCCATTTTCCTATTATGCAATTGTCCTATTACTTTTTTAGGTAAGACTGTTTGCGTTGATGTAGAAGTCATTTTCCCCCCTTCAATTATAAAATTCTATTGGGTCATAGGTACACCTATGCGATGTCTTTTGTACCATCTGTGGTTCACCGCAAGATGTCCTTTCCCCATAATGGAAATATAGTCACCATTGACCAATTGACATATTACAAACTGAAGTCTCAGACCTCCCCTGAGTCCATCACATCGACCCCTTGACTAGTGTCTCACCCGGAGTCTACAAAGACTCCACTTTTCTTCGTAAATTCCATGGTCTTCCTCCTCCTATCTCTAATCCTAGCTCATCAAATGTTTGCATGATGCAATCGTTTTAGGCTTCCCTCAAGTAGCCTGCTTCCGCTAGTCAGCAGCCTCGCCCTCCACAGCCTACTCCTAGCCCTATGATCCATCCTTTAGGACCCCCTCCTCTTGGCCCTTCACCTACATTTGGTATCCATGAGCCTCTTTACCCTCTTGGAATGGTTCCTCCAGGCCTTAACCATCTTTGAGCTGTCCCTCCTGGCCATTACCCCTATGATGACATATCATTCCTAGATCACCCTCCTGGAGTGTTCTCGGTACCTATTATGGCTACCCTATCCTTTCCTAACCTGACTGTGGGGATTTTCATCTTGTACATTGATCCTCGAGCCATTAACCTGCCTGATCAACCCAACCCTTATCTTTCTTTGACCCTGGTTCAACCGGTCCCCATGACCCCTCCCTCTGCTACTGTGTCTCAGCCACCTCAATAGTAACCTCCTCCTCTTGCGACAACTTCGAGTGAGGGGGGAAAAGCTCGGAAGAAGGCACCTAAATACAAGGCTACCCCAAGAAACCATGCTCCTCCTCAGCCTCAAAAGAATACACCTCTGTGTGCTTTGTGTGATGTTGTCTGTCATGCCACCCATAATTGTCCTAAACTTCCTCATCTCAAGCCCATGGTTAATGTTGTGTTCCCTGAGTCTACAATCTCGGAAACCTCTGTTCCTTCTTCGACCACGGCCAAGAACCCCAAGACTATTGACACCAATTGTTACACCATTTTTTGGTCATCTAACCTGTTACTATTAGATTGAATTAAGTACACCATGTAAGACCAATTTTACCCTAAGTAAAATTGCATTCACTATGAAAAATAACTTAGTAAAACACATTTATTAAGTTGTTTATCTTCTAAAAAGGAAACCCCATGAGGAAATATTAAATAAATCTACATTTGTTTGATTTTCCTCAATGAATAGCTAGTTAAAAAATAGTTTAATTAATATTCCTGGTCATATTTAACCCAAAATAGGAAAACTAATTAGATAAATCATTATTTATCTTATTATTTTCCAGGAATAATTATTTAAACCTTATTTAAATAATATTCCTTGTTAAATTTAACTAAAATAATTTATGAATAATTAAATAAATCATTATTTATTTGATTATTACTCAACCACATCCTTAAGATAATAAATAAATTATTTATTTATTTATTATTTACAGATAAAGGGATTTGACCCAAGTCAAATTCTTTTTCCCTCCAACAAATATAATAAAATATTCCATAAAAGTTGGATCGTCATTTGGCTCATAATATTTTAATTATGCACCAATATCTAGACTAAGTCAATATTTTGTTATAAATAGAAGTTTTTTCCATTCATTCACTGCCTTTTGTTGCCTAAAGATCACTCTGGATCTACACTTTTGGTCTCACTTTGATCCACCATCATTTTCATATTTGCTACCATTTTTCTTGTGAGCTCCCTTTGGGTTCAAGAATTTTGTCTAGGTTTTGGACATCATCAAGAGAGAGAGATTTGGAGTGCTAAGGAAACAAAATAACCCATCCTATTGAGGAGGACTAGTAACACCCTTCTATGTTCTCCTCCCATGTGCCATTAAGACAAAATTCTTTAAACATATTCTTGTCTTTTCTATTGGATACATGGCGCAACTCTTGTTTTTATTTACTACTTAATGCCTTTTACTGCATAGATATAGATTTTTGGAGCATTTATCTTGGTCAACTAATTGCAGATCTAAAGATATTGGTAGGTCATCTTTGCTGTCAGGGATGTTTGTTATGCACAGCTAAAGTGATCTTTTTTCGTACACTTGCGATTAAGATTCATATTAACAACTCACGACACCACACGGGTTTACAATTACGACCTCTATCATTTTTCAGATCCCTGCATATCCTGCTACTTCAAACCCTATGATTTCTCCTCATCTTCTTGTTTTTCTTTTCTTGGTGTTGTTTTTAACCTATAAAACCATAAAACATTAAAAATTCTAACTTCTGTGTGTTTTTGGACATATTGCGTAGGTGATCGGCATCAACCGTAGCTGAGAAGATAGATTATTCTAAAACCTGATATTGAGAGTGCCGGAAGTCCAGGTCGCACTTTTTGGGCCAAAAATTGCAACCTCATCCTCCAAGGCATAGAAAATAGGCGAAAACTTGTGACCTCGAATTTTTGCGGGAGTTTTTCTGAAAGTTTTTTTGTTTTTTTAGGCCTCTGTTCATGGTTTTATAACCTCGATATCTACCCATTTTTGACCTGTAATTGTTCTATTTTTCTCAAAAAAGTGGGAACCTAGCCCCTGAGGGATTCAGTACCCTCCACCTTTTGTGGAAGAGTTTTAGTTCTGCAGGTTGTCTGAAATTTCAATGTCTTTAGCCATTTTTTTAGATCTGATATATTACCTTCACATCCACTTCATCTTGGTTATTTATCTATCCAAAACACCTCCTTTATTTTTGTTTGGGTTTTCCTCTAGGGTCCCCTATGCTTCCCTCCAGGATATAGCCTTTCGCCACCTCATTTTGAACAATCTTTCCTCTGATTTTTTGTTTTTTTTCTACACCTATTTCAAGCAGATCTGACCTTTAGATAATTTTCCCTCCCAAATTTAGATATATTTTCTATTTTGGTGTGTTTCGACTAGAGTTTTCCCACCTACACACTATTTGTTGAGAGGCTCGCCTCCTTCGGTTTAGATTAACGCTTAATTAGTTGTTTATTTTCTGATAATTCAGTTTCATATACTGTTATCTTCAGGTTTATTTATAGTTATACAACACACTTTTTATTTTTCTCTACAAACGTCTCGGTTTAAAAATTAAAATTTACACACTTAACACACAAACCCTAAGGGAAGAAGAGCCTGGTTAACACTGCAAGGAAAAGACTTTAAAACATTGTAATCAATTGATCCTGCACCTCTCTACCCTTGTTTCGACATTGTAATTAGTTGATCCTACACCTCCTTTCCCTTGTTGGTCTCTCTTCCCTTTGTGTCATGTTTGTGTTGTCATCATTGTGCCTCCAAGGCATTTATCCGGGAGTCTTCTTGGCCTTCATCCTTAGTTTCTCGTAGGGAGAGTAATAAATTAGAAACATGGGAAGAGTACTAGATTAGAAAGGGTTAGGAAGTGTTATACTTGGGAGTTGAGGAAGGTCATTTATAATATAGAAAGTGGACGATGAGCTTCGAGGAATTACTCAATTGATAACCATCATCATGGTTAAATTTATTAGGATGCTTTTCATTTTCGAGGGATTACATAATGACTCAGTTGGAATGAATGGGAGATTATTATAAGATCTTCGATTTTTGAAAACAAATTAGTTTTTTGGTAGAATGGGAGTGGTTAATAATGGAAGATTTTGCAATGTAGTTATGGTTAGTGTCACCGAGGTGTTCTTTCAACATAGTTTTGAAGGATTTCCTGGTTTGACCTATGTAAAATATTCCAGAGGAGTAGGGGATGTCATAAACTATGGGTCTTAACATAGGGTCAGTCTTATCCTTGGCTGATCTGAAGAGCTTGCTAAGGGTTCATTGGGGCTTGAAGAATGTTTTAAGGTTCTTTATAGAGATTTTTTTTGAATAGATGATCGGTAATGTCTTTAAAGTAAGGAAGAGTTACCTTGGCTATGGGAGGGGAGTTTGAATTGTTATTAGGAAGGGGATGGAAAAAAGAATGGAATTCCTTATTAATCTCAAATGAGGATTTATATTTAGACTTAAGAGATCTTCAGATATGGGTTTTTTTAGGAAATTATTGGGATGAGGCGATTTGAATGGCTGAGGACACAAGGGTTTTGATAACAAATAACTTTTGAGTAGGATGATGGTGGAAGTTTGCATGAAGGTATCTATCAGTATGATTATTTTTGCACTATACCTCATGGGATAGGGATTCATGTGAGAGGTGAGAGACAAGGAAAGAGAGGAGCCCATCATTTTTCCCTCAGTTTGTTTGTAACGCACCGTGTCATAGGTGAAGAAGGTAGTGGAAAGACAAATATTGATAAGGTTGAGAGTTTTAGAATCAACAAGCTTATAAATGAGGTCAATTTATTTAGGGATAGGAATCCTGGTAAATAATGAAATGACATCAAAGCTAACCATGATGTCATTTTTATCAATTTTAAGTGTCTCGATGTGCTTAATGAAATAAAAGGAGTCTTTCATAAAGGAGGAAGAATGGCGAGAATGGGGGCAAAGCTTATTGGAAAGGTATTTGGAAATGGCGTGGTTGGGACCTGCTATTGCACTAACAATAGGCCTAAGGGGGATATCCAACTTATGATTTTTAAGTTGACCATAAATTTGATGGGTGATAGGGTAAAGGGGAATGAGGCGCTTCTGGGTGGTGGGGTCAAGGGAAGAGGATTTAATGGCTTTGGTAACCTTGCTGGAAATGGATTGGAGGGGGTTTTTAGATAAGGGATGGTAGGAGGAGGAAATAAGATCCATCATCTTACAATGGTAATCCAAGGAGTTCATAACAACAAAGGCATTACCCTTGTTAGCTTTAAGAATGAGAATATTAGTGTTGGAGTTGAGCAGATGAAGGGCCATAAATTCATCCTTAGAGAGGTTAAGTTTAGGGAGCTTGAATTTTTGAAGAATGCGACCAAATTATTGGCCAAGATCTTCTGATGAATAGGAGGGAAGGAAATGAGAGATGTATTCAATAGATAAAATGATGTCCTCTTAGGGAATGGAATGAGGAATAGGGGAAAAGATAAAACCTTTCTCAAGAAGGCTTAATGATAGGGCATCGAGCACTACCATTGAGAGGTTAACGACCTTTGCATTAGGAGAGGAAGGAGGGTGTGAGTGTTGGGATTGAGTGTGGAAGGGAGGAAGCCATGAGAAATTTGGCTAGGAAGGTTTTTTTTAGGAGGGGGGAGTGGGAGAATTATAATTATTAATAATGAGAGAAGACTTATTGTTAGGATAATTATAAGTATTAATAATGAGATATAATTTATTATAATTATTGTTAGATAAGTTATTAATAAAGTTAGAAAAACTAGGGTTAGGGTTAAATTAAAAATTACAGTTTATATGAGGACCCCAATTTGGATAAGGATTAATGAAAAACGAATTAGAATTAGGGGAAGAGGAATTATCAAAAAAATATTTATTATTATTTACTAATTCGAAAATTGAATCAAAAGGTTTGGAGGATTTATTGTTATTAAGATATTCTCAATAAAATCTCCCATTTTCGATCCCAATATTTTTATTTATTTTGACTGATATATTATCATTATGACAAGAATGAAGAGCACAAATGTAGTCGATTTTAAATTCGCAAGATGGAATGTCGCAACACACTATGAAGGAGGGTGGGTGGGAAGATAGGTTGACTAGAAGAGAAGGGGGTTGAGTTAACCTCAACTAACCATGAGGAGTTACCCTCTCTTAGCAAAGGTAACTATTCCTTACACTCAAGGAGTTATCTATCATCTATCAAGGATCCTCTCTAGAAATAATATTAAAACTTTCTTCAAGTCACAATGAACCCTTATCCAACTCTTCATATCATCCAAGGATATTAGAGGACCTATGTGAGGTCTCGGAGTCAATGACATCACGTGTTTCCTTATCCAACTCTTCATATCATCCAAGGATATTAGAGAACCTATGTTAGGTCTCGGAGTCTATGACATCTCGTGCTCCTGTGGAAAATCTTACATAGGTAAAACTGGGTTATCCTTCAAAAATCGTTTGAAAGAACACATGGCTAACACTAACCATAAAAGAATTGGAAAATATTCCATTGTTGAGCTACCAAACACCTTGTTTGTTTGGACAAATCTAAGATCTTAGCATCTACTCCCTTTCATTCCAATTGGGTCATTATAGAAGCCCACAAAACTGAAAATAATCCCAATAAATTTAACCGTGATGATGGTTATCAATTGAGTCACTCATGGACACCCACACACCACTTTCTATATTCTAAACACCCTTCCTCTATTCCCATGTCTAAACCTTCTTAATTTGTTACTCTTCCCTTTTCTCCCGGCCTCTTTATAAAATCCTCTATTCTCCTTCTTTATTTAACTTTTCTTCATTTTAATCATATTAATTTTCCTTTCCCACCATCTTCAGTTGTAATTATTAAAATTTTCCATCATTATTTTCATCTTTCTTCTTAGTTCTTGTCTAGAGTCCCTAATTTGATTATTTAAAATCTTCCCATAAAAATAAAAAAATTAAATTTCTCTCTCCCGAAATTAGCTTCTACTTTTGTCATTTTAGTTTACCTATTTTCATCTTTTCATTCCTAAATTTATAATAAATTTTTTTAATCCAATTATAATTTTACATTACCTCAATCACAATCCTCTTAAATAATTAACTTATTTATTTTAAATGAATAATAATTCTAAAAATTAAATTTAATCTATCCATCTATTTGACTTAATTAAATCATCAATACTTCATTCCATTTCTCTAATAACTATTTCAATTTATTTAATTATTTTATATTAAATTAATTCTTAATTTCATTTAACTCGTGACCTAGTCAATTGATTCCCTTAAATTTCCACTAAAAACTTAATTTTAATTTTGAATTCAATTATCTTCATATTTTTCTTCGTCTTTGTGATAATTTTTAAGGGCTATAATTTTCCTTATTTATATATTCATGTTATGCACGCTTCCTATCTTAGGATAAGCTTCCTCTGCCTCAAGATGGGTGAAGTGTTCACCGTAAATGTAAAGATCTTCAATCAAAATACACATAAGTTCTCAACAACATAATTTAATTAAATTCTCTTTTTCATAACTTGCTCTACAATGCAACAATAACCATACTTTAATATAAAAAATAACCAAATTCAATTTTGAAAAAAAATTAAAAACAAAATAAAACAAAACAAAATGAAAATAAAGCCCCAACCATCCAACTAAAAGAAAATTAGAAATAAGTATACCTTTGGTTCTACATTCTTCTTATTAATTTCCATAAAAGATGATAATACCTTGTTTTTAAAGCTCCAACATCCCATTCTCTAGTAATTCTATATTTTTAAAGCTCCAACACACCATTTTTTTCTCAAAAAAAATAATCCTACATAAACATAATTTCAAATTTTCCTTTGAGTATACTTATATTGAAATTGATTTCCATTGCACTTTGTAGTCGGTATGAGTAAGCAGTGTTGGGAATGCCCCTATAGAGTACTAGCCTTGCATTATACAACCAAGTATGTTTTATTTATTCTTAGGTTCACCATGAAATACTTTATATAGGGAGGATATTCAAGAGAGCATAAAATAATTAGGATAAACTAACTACGATAAATTATGCAAGGTGTAGTTGCTCAGAGTAAGTAGTGCTAGGAATGAAACTATTGACTACTGGTTGTTAGTGTCCCATGATTTCACAGATTGGCTAACCAAATGACACGGCAACATTAGACGATTATTTGGAGTCCTAGGACCTAGCCTTCCTGGACTCAGAGAGGGCTATCTCTATTGTGCGAAGGATGTGAGCTTGTTCGCTATGGATGATTGATTTTAGGTTAGTTGCTAAGTGTAGGTTTGTTTGTTTGTTTTGGGTTGGGGTAAGATGATCAAGTAGGATAGGTGGAATGAAATAATATTAAATCAATATGGATATGGGGTGAGATGAAGTCTGGGGTGCCTAAATGATGTAACAGAGTGTATTGCAAGGTCGATTTAGCAAGGTTAATGGATCCTTTAGGTGATGTATGAGGTGAAAATTGATTTTTGTGAAAAGAGTAAGAGGTATTGTACATCTATAATTTGAAGCAATAATTCATGAGGGAGGGAAAACCATTAATATATATGAAGAATACTAAAACTGATAAACATACAAGATGAAAAATCCAGTGGTACATAGAAGCATTAGAAATCCTAACCTTAGAAATCCACCTTCAGATTTTTTAGAAAACACATAAAATAAAATAAAAATTCAATATATGGAGAGGGAACTCCTAAAAAGTATATATGAAACTATCGGGAACTCTGAAACAAGTTGATGAGCATGGGAAAAGGGCAAGATCAAAACAAGAACTCTTTGTATTAACCTAATCAATTAGTATTCCATAGAAAAGCTTCACAATAAGTTTTTAAAAACTTTAAATAAGTAGGGCATACCATGAATCATATGTATAAGCTAACATAATAATAATTAATGAAACAAAGAATAAGTTTTAGTGGGCCTATTGAGCAGTAAAAAATTCCTTAAGATGAACTAAAAGAAGAAAACATCAAAACTATAACAAAAAAAAGGTTTGAGGTGCTTCCATGAGTGTATCTCAACCAATACTTTTCTGATATATAGAAAATAAGCAGACTAAAACACAATGAGGAAAATAAAATAGTAATAGTTTAGAAAAACATCACCATTCACCAAGCTATGGAATACTGCAAGAAAACCTCTCCAACATCAAGCCACACAAGCCATTCATTCACTTCACAAAACCAAATATCTTCTCCAAGCTCATAAACCATGTATTTCTCTATAACAGATGAAGTCGCAACTATTTAAAATGAATCATCATGGCTTATATAACTATCAAGGAGGAAGAGAACTCACTAGTGCATCTAGAAGCCTATTGGCTAAAAACAAATATCCTAACTTGTCCTTGAGGTCCTATAAGGTCCAAGGCACAAAATATCTTCCAAAATAAATTTTCTAGACTAAAATATAAAAAATATTGACTTTTAGGCTCTGACATACATGATGATACTTTCCTATCGCACATTTGATCAGTTACACATAGGAACGCAACATATTCTCTCAAAACTTGAAAATTTTCCAGGAATGCAGCACCAAAAAAGGTCTTTTTGCAACAACATTTTGGAGGCCTTTCCAATGTTGGAAAGATGTGGATGTAGACTTTCCAAATATACCTCTGTTTCCTCAATATGATCTCTAAAAGTTGCCCAAAAAGTGGAAAAATCAAAAGCTGCCACAAGCGCAACACTTGCTCAAAAAAGAAGGCAGAAAGGTGAGAAATTAAGTGTTTTTGAACTTTTGGGGGACCAAAACAACTCCAATTGAATTGAAATTTGGTGATCATACTCCTCTCATGATTGGAATCCAAAATTGTAAGCTGATCCCTCTAAAAATTTCCCTAGGAAAAGGCACAGCACACGGGGTGCTGCATTCTTAGGCTTGAAATTTTGCAAAAAGAAAAAACTTGTTCAATTCTCCCCAAATTTGGTATGTAGGCACCTCAAGGGTCCTTAGAGACCTGTAGAGAAACTTGGGAAAAATAATAATCCCATCTTGGTCTTTTTCATCACTTTGTGTTGGGCCCTCATTTTGGGCAGTTTTGAGCTTTTGTTTTGCAAAGTAATTTCTCCATTTATAATGCTCAGTCCTCCTTTGCAAGCTCAAGTATTTGTTAGCCTTCTCTATTTTGGCCTATAGATGTAGATTGGCTTTGTCAATCGAGGTTTCCCCGGTATGCTCAATTTCCATGGCAAGGAGTTCGGTGAGGGGAAATTGTTGTGCTTGGGTTGATTCTTCCTCCCTTTTCTTTCCCAATGCTCTCCTAGGACCCATAGTCTTAGGTCTCTTTCTAGCTTGCCCCTCTTCTTCATCATCTTCCTCATAGGCACCCATGTATTCCTCCAACTACACTTGTGACCTTTGAGCTTCTTTCCTATATTTGAGTGCCCTTGCTTCATATATGGCTAGTTGGACACTCATTTGTTTGCTCTACATTTGTAGTAAGTGAATTAGATCTTTTGATCTCTCTAGCGCAGCCTCCAAGTCCTTAATCTGTGCATTCCGGTCTTGTAGAATGGAATTCACTATCCTAGTTTCATTTTCCTCACCATTGTCTATGTCAATGAGTTCAAATTCTCTTCCTTCCTCATGATTTTCCTCTTCCTTATTCAGTTGTTGTTTACCTTTTTCCTTCACTAGTTTTGAGGAGGAGTGCATGGCCCCTTGTCTCTTGGAGGCATCAAACACATGCCTAGTTCCCTTTCGATAAGTGATGGTGAAATGTGCCATAATTTTGACTTGCAAAGTTTGGTCACTAATGACCTTGAGATTGTTTTCTTCTTAATGGATGATTTTTGTGTGAGTGTCCTTCTTGCCTTGCTCTTGGCTATCCTTTCGATATGCATGCTCAACCTCTTTCCATCTTTCCTTGCTGCCAAGACCATCAAGACTACCATGCTCTATTTTTGCACTGTTAGAGGTGCCTATGTTGGTCATTTATTTACTTTCATGTCTGTCCTTCTTTCGATATTTTGGTCTACTATCTTCGTTGTCAATATCACTCTTTATATCACTGTTAGCACAATTTGTAGGGTCACTTCTTTGGGCACCTTCATTGGTCCTCTCATCACTATGAGAATCATTCCCTTCTTTATTTGATGAGTTCCTTTGACTGATATTTTCTTCACTGCCTTGTTTATTGTCTTCATTACTTAGCCATTTGTCATCATTTCCTTCCCTTTTGAAAACAACTTTAAACCTTGTCTCTTTTCTGAATCGACCATTCTTGTCACTGTCATTCTTGTTTTTCCCATTTATTTCATATGTCTCCTCTCCACTATATACATTTCTACCCTTAGTGTCATTTTCTTCATTTTCAGACCCACTATTTTGGCTTTTTAGCTCATCACTTGGATCACTGTTTTTACCTCTGTTTTCTGCTTCATCCACATACTCATCCTTGTTACTTCTTTCACTGTTCTCTTCTCTAAATGACTTTTTGGGCAATGTCGCACTTTTTTGGCAGGAGTGGAGCATCCCTGGGTGACTCAGGTCACTCTTGAACGCAATCTCATGCAGAGATTGCATAAAATTTCGTGCAGGGCTTGCATGCATGTGGTAGGAGCATAGCACCTTCAAGTGGTTCGGGCATCCAAAGTGAAACTGTGCAGTGGTTGAAGTCTTTGGTGGGAGCACAACATGTCGGTACAAGGCAAGGCAGGCCTGAGCGCAGTCTCATGTAGGGTTGCAGAATGTGGGAGGAACACAGCATCTCCGGGGAAGGCTGTGTGATGTTTTGGGCCTTCGCCTGCACATTGGGTGGAGTCACAAGAGCGCAGAGCCAATCTACAAGCGCACAACACTCACAAGGAAAAAACAAAGTGAGTCGCTACAAGAGCGCAACATACTTCTATAGGAGCACAACACCTTGATTTTTTCCCCCGAGCGCTCCCCCAGAAAACTTAAAACCTCACTGTATTTTTTGCGAATGAAACAATGAGCGAGAAAAGAGCTGTTGTAGTATTTTATACCCATTTTTTGAAATAATTAAACTTAAAACATCAGGATCTCTTTGGACCATTTCTTTTTGCACCCTTTCCTTTTGCTAATGTCTTTTGGAGCTCACTCTAAATGTATTTTACAGCCACTTTTAACCATTGTCTCTTTTGAACTTGGGTAGTTGGATAGATCCATAAAGACTCATGCTTGTCATGAACATTTGTTAGGGTGATTTAAAATCATGTTCTCCCTTTTAAAAATTTTGTTCATACCTTGTTGCTTGTTAAAAATCAAATATTTTGAGCTGATGTTTTGTCTGTGTTAGTGAAGTGGCACATAGTGCCTCAATATTTCTTCCTTTGAAATTTTTATACCTTTGATCTTACCCTTTGATCAAGTGGAGTTGGTGCCCTTTTGCCAAATCTCAGAAGATAGTTGGAAATTTATTTGAAACCATCTGCTATGATGAAGGAGGCTTCTTGGCCACTTATTATGACCCTTTTTTTTAGTTTCCCAACTTCTGAGCTTTTAGGGATGTCTGGAAAAATTAAATAAGTTTGCCTTCAAAGTTCTCAAAGAAAACATCCATTCAAACTTATCACTCACGCTTAAAAATTTTCCATTTATCATTTGGAGGGTTGGAAAAAACAGTTATACATTTGCATTCCCAATAAACACACACTTACTTCTTTTCTTATTGTTATGAATGGGCTCCTTGTGTTGATCCTTCATTTTAACTCACCTTATGCCTTATCTGACAACTTTTTAGTCTCTTTGCATGAATGTGGTGAAAGGGTAGTTGTCCCTCTACGAAATTCATGATTGAGGCCAAATATCCTCCCAATGCTCTCTTTGTTTCAATGATAAATGTTGCTTATGTGCCACTGTCTTTTTGGAATCAGCATAGACCTTTTGATGGGAAGTGCTTCATATCATTTTATCATGTCATCATGATTTTCATGTATCCTTCAGCTTGTTATGCCTATTTATCAACTGTATATGCCTTCATGAGCTCTTTAAGGTGTTTTTTCTTTGCCTTTCTTCTGTTGTAGAGTAATTACTTGGAATTCCTGCAGAAATGCTTGGGCATGGTAGATTTATCCTTTTTATACTTACTGTTGGATCAAGAGTGTACCTTTGGAGGTCCTTTAATGTTCCTTGGCTAATGAGAAGCCTCAAATTTGTTCCCCTTGACTTCATGTTTGAATACCATGTAGGAATAGTGAAATCAGAAAAATGATAGTGCATAAACTAGATGAACCTATAAACTGACTGTAATGTCCTTGGAGTAGGTTTTTGACTGAAAACATCGGATTAGGGTTTTTGGATGAGAAGACACGGCTTTGAAACTCTACTATGCACCATCATCCTAGATAACTTAGACAAATTTGTTTTACTTCAGAAGGCCTTCTAGAAAATATCTTACACCATCATTTCTTGAGGTACTTGGTGAGAAGGGGAGAAAGATTTTTTTACTTAGCTAAACAAGGTGTAAAAATAGAGGGTTAAGGAACACTGAGACAAAGGTTTATAGGCAAGGGTGGAAAATATAGAGAGAATGAATGAAATTCGTCTAGGATGGGGTTTTATCTGGATGATAAATAGAGATAAATTTCAATTGTAGGGCCCAACTACTAAGAGCAAGTAGCGTTGTGAATCTCGTTATAGAGTATAGACTACCAGCCTTGCAGAATAGAATCCAGTATTTTGTACTCACTCTTAGGTTCATTACATAATACAGGAAATGAAGAGCCTATGCAGTGGTCATGACAAGACTCTGAAGACACAAGAAGATTCATTGTCCCATACCTTGAAGACTTGGCTTTTTGAAAAGTGACTCGAACTGGGTTAACCTAGACTACATGCAGATAGCCATGTCGTTGTAAGTGAGAAGTCCTAATAGTAAGATGTTGAGGTAAAGAGAAAAAAAATTTATGAAATAAAAAATTAGTGCTAATGAAGTAGTGCTGACATTACGTAGCTTACTTTTATTTGAAAAAATATGAATGGTGAAAACCCTTTCAACTCAAGGAATAAATCGAGAATATAGACTAGTGCCAAGAAGAGGCCAAATAAGATCATGAAAATTTCTATTTGTTAAAAAAAGGTGGGTGTGTTTATTTGATAGATTCACTTAAATTGTTTTGTGAAATACCAAATAAAAAAATAAGAAATTTGAGATAAAAATTTTATTTATGCAAGAAATAATGCAACTAAAAAACAATTACTAACATGGATGCTAGGGACTGATAAATCATACATTTATTTTTTTTAAATTTTCTATTTTAATTAATATAGGTTTTTATTAAAAAAAATAAGCGTTAAACTTCAAGGGGGATGGTTGTGCCCTGTGCTATGGGGAGGAGACATGTTAAAAAATCCTCTGCTGCTAGGTTGGGTTTCATCCCCAAGTGACTTTTACCGATTAGATTCACTTGGGTAGCTATTTCTTAGGCCACAAATAAAGCCTAGAGGATCACATAAAACTTGACAAAGAAACAAAAACATGGTTATAAGTTCCACAAAAAATTCAACCAAACTAATTTATAGGAGTCATGTTTTATCCTAATAGAAAACAATAGTGAACATTCATAGTGATCTATGTAGACCAATGCATCTTATTTTGATTTACATAGAGTATTCAATGTATTTAAAAAATTCCAAAATGGTAAAAGAATTGGTACTTTGAATGCTAATATATTTGTTAAATTCTATAATTATTCATTTGAGTTATTTATTTTGCACTATACCTTATGGGATAGGGATTCGTGTGAGAGGTGAGAGACAAGGAAAGAGAGGAGCCCATCATTTTGCCCTCATTTTGTTTGTAATAGACCCTATCATAGGTGAAGAAGGTAGTGGAAAGACAAATATTGATAAGGTTGAGAGTTTCAGAATCAACAAGCTTAGAAATGAGATCAATCTATTTAGGAATAGGAATCTTGGTAAATAATGAAATGACATCAAAGCTAACCATGATGTCATTTTTATCAAGTTTAAGTGTCTCGATGTGCTTAATGAAATCGAAGGAGTCTTTCATAAAGGAGGAAGAATGGCGAGAATTGGGGCAAATATTATTGGAAAGGTATTTGGAAATGGCATGGATGGGACCTCTTATGGCACTGACGATAGGCCTAAGGGGGATATCTAGCTTATGATTTTTAAGTTGACCATAAATTCGACGGGTGATGGGGTAAAGGGGAATGAGGCGCTTTTGGGTGGTGGGGTCAAGGGAAGAGTATTTAAAGGATTTGGTGACCTTGCTAGAAATGGATTAGAGGGTGTTTTTATATAAAGGATGGCAAGAGGAGGAAATAGGATCCATCATCTTACAATGGTAATCAAAGGAGTTCATAATAACAAAGGCATTAACCTTGTCAGCTTTAAGAATGAGAATATTAGTGTTGGAGTTGAGCTGATGAAGGGCCATAAATTCATCCTTAGAGAGGTTAAGTTTAGGGAGCTTGGATTTTTGAAGAATGCGACCACATTCTTGGCCAAGATCTTCTGATGAATAGGAGGGGAGGAAATGGGAGATGTATTCAATAGATAAAATGATGTCCTCTTAGGGAATGGAACAATGAATAGGGGAAAAGATAAAACCTTTCTCGGGAACGATTAAGGATAGTCCATCAAGCACTACCATTGAGAGGTGAATGACCTTTACGTTGCTAGAGCAAGGAGGGTGTGAGGGTTTGGATTGAGCGTGGAAGGGAGGAAGCCATGAGAAATATGGCTAGGAAGGTTTTGATTCGGAGGGGGAATCAGAGAATTAGAATTATTAATAATGAGAGAAGACTTATTGTTAGGAGAACTATAAGTATTAAGAATGAGATATAATTTATTAGAATTATTTTTAGAGAAGTTATTAACAAAGTTAAAACAACTAGGGTGAGGGTTAAATAAAAAATGATAGTTTATATGAGGACCCCAAGTTGGATAAGGATTAAGGATAGACAAATTAGAATTAGGGAGAGAGGAATTATCAGAAAAATATTTATTATTATTTACTAATTCAAAAATTGAATCAAAATGTTTGGAGGATTTATTGTTATTAAGATATTCTAAATAAAAGCTCCCATTTTCGATTCCAATATTTCTATTTATGTTGAATAATATAGTATCATTATGACAAGAATGAAGAGCATAAATGGATTTGATTTTAAATTCACACGATGGAATGTCACAACACATTGTGCAGTAGGGTGGGTGGGAAGATAGGTTGACTAGAAGAGAGGGGGGCTGAGTTAACCTCAACTAACCATGAGGAGTTACCCTCTCTTAGCAAAGGTAACCATACCTTACATTCAAGGAGTTATCTATCATCTATTGAGGATCCTCTCTAGAAATAATATTAAAAATTTCTTCAAGTCACAACGAGCCCTTATCCAAGTCTTCATATCATCCAAGGGTATTAGAGGACCTATGTTAGCTTTCGGAGTGTATGACATCACATGCTCCCTTATCCAACTCTTCATATCATCCAAGGATATTAGAGATCCTATGTTAGGTCTCAGAGTCTATGACATCCCATGCTCCTGTGGCAAATATTACATAGGTAAAACTGGGTTATCCTTCAAAAATGATTTGAAAGAACACATGGCTAACACTGACCATAAAAGCATTGGAAAAAATTCCATTGTTGAGCTACCAAACACCTTGCTTGTTTGGACAAATCCAAGATCTTAGCATCTGCTCCCTTTTATTCCAATTGGGTTATTCTAGAAGCCCTCAAAATTGAAAAGAATCCCAATAAATTTAACCGTGATGATGGTTATCAATAGAGTCACTCATGGAAGTCCACTCACCACTTTCTATCTTATAAATGCCCTTCCTCTATTCCAATGTCTAAACCTTATTAATTTTTTACTCTTCCCTTTCCCCCCCCACCTCTTTATAAAATCCTCTATTCTCCTTCTTTATTTAACTTGTCTTCATTTTTTCTCATATTAATTTTCCTTTCCCCCATCTTCAGTTGTGATCATTAAAATTTCCCATCATTATTTTCATATATTTTCTTAGTTCTTGTTTCTAGTCCCTAATTTGATTATCTAAAATCTTCCAATAAAAATAAAATTTTAAACTTCTCTCTCCCCAACTTGGATTCTACTTTTGTCGTTTTATTTTACCTATTTTAATCTTTTCATTCCTAAATTTATAATAAAAAAAATTAATCCATTTATAATTTTATAATTACCTCAATCACAATCCTCTAAAATAATTAACTTATTTATTTTAAATGAATAATAATTCTAAAAATTAAATTTAATCTATCCATATATTTGACTTAATTAAATCATAAATACTTCATTCCATTTCTCTGATAACTATTTCAATTTATTTAATTATTTTATATTAAATTAATTCCTAATTTCATTTAACTCCTGACCTAGTCAATTTATTCCCTTAAATTTCCACTAAAAACTTAATTTTAATTTTGAATTCAATTATCTTCATATTTTTCTTTTTCTTTGTGATAATTTTTAAGGGATATAATTTTCCTTATTTATATATTCATGGTATGCACTCTTCCTATCTTAGGCTAAGCTTCCTTTGTCTGAAGATGCGTGAAGTGTTCACCCTAAATGTAAATATCTTCAATCAAAATACACATAAGTTCTCAACAACATAATTTAATTAAATTTTCTTTTTTATAACTTGTTGTACAATGCAGCAATAACCATACTTTAATAGAAACAATAACCTAATTCAATTTTGAAAAAAAATTAAAAACAAAATAAAACAAAACAAAATGAAAATAAAGCCCCAACCATCCAACTAAAAGAATATTAGAAATAAGTGTACCTCTAGTTCTACCTTCTTCTTCTTCATTTCCATAAAAGATGATAATACCTTCTTTTTGAAGCTCCAACGACCCATTCTCTAGCAATTCCTTATTTCTAAAGCTCCAACACACCATTTTTTTCTCAAAAAAATAATAATCCTACATAAACATAATTTCAAGGTTTCCTTTGAGTATACTTATATTTAAATTGATCTCCATTGTACTTTGTAGTCGGTACAAGTAGTGTTGGGAATTCCCCTATAGACTACTAGCCTTGCGTTATACAACCAAGTATGTTTTGTTTATTCTTAGGTTCACCATGAAATACTTTATATAGGGAGGATATTCAATAGGGCATAAAATAACTAGGATAAATTTCAATTGCACGATGCAGTTGCCTAGAGTAAGTAGTGCTAGGAATGCAATTATTGACTACTGGCTGTTAGTGTCTTGTGATTTGGCAGATTGGCTAACCAAATTCCAGGGTAACATCAGACTAGTATTTGGAGTCCTAGGACCTATCCTTCCTAGACTCAGAAAGGGCTCTCTCTATTGTGCAAAGGATGTGAGCTTGTTTGCTATGGATGATTGATTTTAGGCTAGTTGTTAAGTGTAGGTTTGTTTGTTTGTTTTGGGTTGGGGTAAGATGATCAAGTAGGATAGGTGGAATGAAATAATATCAAATCAATAAGGCTATGGGGTCAGATGAAGTCTAGGGTGTCTAAAGGATTAATCAGAGTGTATTGCAGGGCCAATTTAGCAAGGTTAATGGATCCTTTAGGTGATGTATGAGGTGAACTTTAAGTTTTGTGAAAATACTAAGAGGTATTATACATCTATAATTTTAAGAAATAACTCATGAGGTAGGGAAAACCATTAATATATATGAACAATACTCAAACTGATAAACATACAAGATGACCAATCCAGTGGTACATAGAAGCATTAGAACTCCTAACTTTAGAAATCCACCTTCAGCTTTTTGAGAAAGCACATAAGATAAAAATAAAATTCAACATATGGAGATGGAAATCCTACAAAACATATATCAAACTATCGAGAACTCTGAAACAAGTTCATGAGCAGGGGAAAAGGACAAGATCAAAACAAGAACTCTTTGTATTAACCTAATCAATCAGTATTCCATAGAAAAGCTTCACAATAAGTTTTTAAAAACATTAAATAAGCAGGGCATACCATGAATCATATTTATAAGCTAACATACTAATCATTAATGAAACAAAGAACAATTTTTAGTGGGCCTAAGGAGCAGTCAAGAATTCCTTAAGATGAACTAAAAGAATAAAACATCAAAACTATATCGAAACAAGAGGTTTGAGGTGCTTTCATGAGCATATCTCAACCTATACGTTTCTAATCTATAGCAAATAAGAAGATTGAAACACAATGAGGACAAGAAAACACTAACAAGTTAGAAAGACATCACCATTCACCAAGCTATGGAATCCTGCAAGAAAACCTCTCCAACATCAAGCCACACAAGCCATTCATTCACTTTATTAAAAACAATATCTTCTCCAAGCTCATAAGCCATGTATTTCTCTATAACACATCAAGTGCCAACTATTTAAAATGAATCTTCATGGCTTATATAAAAATCAAGGAGGAAGAGAGCTCACTAGAGTATCTAGAAGCCTATTGGCCAAAAACAATAATCCTAACTGGTCGTTGAGGCCCTATAAGTTCCAAGGCACAAAATAGCTTCCAAAATATATTTTCTGGACTAAAATTGCAAAAATACTGACTTTTAGGCTCTGACATAGATGATGAAACTTTTCTAATGCACATTTTCTCAGTTACACACAGGAACGGAGCATACTGTCTCAAAACTTGAAAATTTTCAAGGAGCGTAGCACCAAAAAAGGTCTTTTTGAAACAGAGTTTTGGAGGCCTTTCCGATGTCAGAAAAGGCTCTGTGATGGCCCGTTGGAAAGTTGTGGATGTCTAACTTCCCAATATACCTTTGCTTCCTCAATATTATCTCTACAAGTTTCCCAAAAATTTGAAAAAGCCAAAGCTGCCAGAAGCGCAACACCTGCTGAAGAAAGAGGGCAAAAAGGTGAACGATTGAGTGTTTTTTACCCTTTTGGGGGACCAAAACAACTCCAATTGAGCTGAAATTTGGTGATCATACTCCTCTCATGATGGGGAATCCAAAAATGTAAGCTGGTCCCTCTAAAAATTCCCTAGGAAAAAGCGCAACATAGGGGTGCTGCATTTTTAGGCTTGAAATTTGCAAAAAGAAAACATTTGATCAATTATCCCCAAATTTGGTATGTAGGTGACTCAAGGGTCCTTCGAGACCTGTAGAGAAACTTGGGCCAAAATACCAAGCCTAGATTTGTCTTTTTCATCATTTGGTGATGGTCCCTCGTTTTGGGCAGTTTTGAGCTTTTGTCTTGCAAAGTGATTTCTCCGCTTATAATGCTCAATCATCCTCATTTGTAAGCTCAAGTATTTTTTGGCCTTCTCTAGTTTAGCCTCTAGATGTATATTGGCTCTGTTAAGCCATGCTTCCCTATTCTGCTCAATTTCCATGGAAATGAGTTTGGTGAGGGGAAATTGTTGTGCTTGGGTTGATTCTTCCTCTGTTTGATTTTCCAATGCTATCCTAAGTCCCATAGTCTTAGGTATTTTTCTATATTTCCCCTCTTCCTCATCATATTCCTCATAGGTACCCATGTAGTCCACCAACTGCAGTGTGAACTTTGAGCTTATTTCCTATATTTTATCACCCTTGCTTCATAGATGACTAGTTGGCCACTAATTTATTTGTTTTAAATTTGTAGGAAGTGAATGAGATCTTTTGATCTCTCTAGCTCAGCCTCCAAGTCCTTAATTTGTGCATTCTGGTCTTGTAGAAGGGAAATCACTATCTTGGTTTCATTTTCCTCATCATTGTCTATGTGAATGAGTTCAAATTCTCTTTCTTCCTCATGATTGTCCTCTTCCTTCTTCAATTGTTGTTTACCTTTTTCCTTCACTAGTTTTGAGGAGGAGTGCATGGCCCCTTGCCTTTTGGAGGAAGAAAACACATGCCTCCTTCCCTTTTGATAAGTGATGGTGAAAGGTGCCATAAGTTTTATTTACAAAGTTTGGTCACTAATTACCTTGAGATTGTTTTCTTCTTCATGGATGATTTATGTGTGAGTGTCCTTCTTGCCTTGCTCTTGGGTGTCCTTTTGATATGTATGCTCAACCTCTTTCCAGCTTTTCCTTGCGGCAAATACCTTCAAGACTTCCATGCTTTGTTTTTGTACTATTATAAGTGTCTATGTCGGTCATTTATTTACTTTCATGACTGCCCTCCTTTTTATATTTTGGTCTACTATCTTCATTGTCAATATCAGTCGTTATATCATTGTTAGCACTGTTTGTAGGGTCACTCCTTTGGGCACCTTCATTGGTCTTTTCATCACTGTGAGAATCATTTCCTTTATTTTATGAGTCCCTTTGACTGATATTTTCTTCACTGCCTTTTTTATTGTCTTCATTACTTTGTAACACCCCCAATTTATGTGTTGGAATTTCAAAGTTAGACAGTTGAACTCTAATCCTAAGGGGAGTGGACCCCGAAGGATAAATAAATTGTGAATGTAATTTAATATTTAATTTGATGAAATGAATAAAATACTGGTGTGCATGTTGACCAAAAATGAGATTTTGAGATCACTTGCTAAATCCATGAGGATGGATAAGGCAACTATTCCCCATAATCCTTCAAAAATCCTTGAAAGGAATTATTTCTAATTTGGATTTTGAGGAAGAATCCAAATTTCCCCAATGATGAGGAAAGTAGTTGGGAAGAGGTAAAAAGCTGGAAAAGCTGAGGGAAAGCATAAAACAGCTTTAAAGAATCCCAAAATTGGGAAGCCTAGGCAAACAGGAAGAAAAGCATCCTGCTATTCTAGACGCAGAATTAGAAACAGGATTTGGGGAACTATTAGCTTAAATAAGCTGCTCCTAAACAGATCAGGGGTTGATCTATGGTGGAGGTGGTCTCATCTCGGGGGTGAATCTGGGAGAAAAAAAAAGAACTCTACGGTTGGGAGGTTGGTCTACTGCATGAGTGGTATGTATTTAAACCACCCAGAGATTTTATTTCCTGCAGTATGAATTGGCTACATATAATTAACTACTCCATATTAGAAGTGTAAATGTTTTCTTCTACAGAATTTTTTTATCATGAATTTACCTTCAGTATTCTGTGTGAGGGTAGATAAGAAATACAACTATAGGAAATTCTGGCCTATCAGTATTTATTATGAGTAAGAGTAATTATGATAAGAAAAAAATTATTTGTAACTTTAATCTGCTTCAACAAAGAAGATAGGAACAGTAGGAACTGAATCATACAACCCAAATGGCAGAGAAAGGAGAAATTCTTGAAGTCTGTGGTGTTCTTACTTTTAATAGAAGTAAATAGCAGAAGACAATCTTCTACCCTCTGTATGGTAGTAAGAACAATAGCCTAGGTATAGTATCCACCAGAATGTCTAAACCCAACCTGGGTCTAAATCTGGAGATACTGTACGAAGAAAATACCCAAGGGGGATTCAAGTAAAAATTTAAGTAGTTACTAGAATGAAATACTTTAGATCCTAAGAAAAACAATCATAGAAAAAAAAACAATGTTACTGCCTGTACAAAATAGGGATATTGAAATATCCTGAAAACAGATTCTCCAATGGAGATCATTTCCGTCAACTTTATCATGGATGCATTTAAAAATGGAACATGTAATGTGCAAATAAATATTTCTGCAAATACATGGAAGAGTATAGACATAATACAAAGTACTCTGAATCTTCTTTTAACAAAGCAGTAGTGGAATCAATTGAAAATTTACTCAGCACAGAAATATATTTCATACAGGTGTTGTGAGGCAGCAATCACAAACCTTAGGAGGTATGTAACTGTCACCTGAAATTCTGGTTATACATGAGATTAGAGGATTAATATGACCAGTACTTATATAGCAAACGTAAAACATTATGGAATTTCACATGGGAGAGTCATAGCTAGCTACCCATCAATTTTAATGTATTATCCTGACTGCATGTGATTAGTTAATGATAACAATACGAAAGTAAACACTGTAAAGAACTAAGTAGATATAAAAAGAGACTTGACAGACATTGTATATTTTTTTAATGCGAGAAATAAAAAATGGAAGCCTACAGTAGATATAAAATGTATTAACTCTACAGTATGGTTAAATTTCGTATATAATGCCAATAGAGGGGAACATTATAGATATAGAACAAGTTTAAAATGAACACGATGAATAATTGAAGGCTTTTAACATAGTCAATCACTGTCCTTCGGCATCACAATGAAATATATATATTATGCCGAGAACTAAGTCAAAACAAATTAACCAGAATATGCAACATATATATATATATATATATATATATATATATCAATCTGGAATTGATATTCACTGTTCCACGACCAAAAAGTAGCATCATAAGCTAACGTGTCTCGGTATAAATGCCAACTAAAACACAACAGAACTTAAAACGCAGAGATTACTGTTGACGGCGATAAACACCGTTCGCAGTGTGAATTAGAAACAAAACTTTATCCATTATATGTCTGAGATTGACAAAACCAGAAGTTATAGTGAGTAATGATGGCATCGTTCCATCACGAAAAATTCAGGAACCGACTTCTTGCCATCAAGAATTCATCTGGAAGCTATCTGAATAGGAGAATGCCACGAATACTGACCTGTAGGTATGAGCAGAAGTTTCAAGTTAGTACATGAAGCAACCTGTGCGAGAAATCCGCATAGCTGGGGCTAGGGTATACACGGGGAGAGAAAGAATTCACCTCGGTAAGTATGAACGGGCACCTACACATACCAGAGAAGATGTATTATAAATCCACGAAGATGTGATGGCGTTTAGAGTCAAGTGCGAATATCAATTCAAAGAAAATGGGTAAAGATGTAAAGGTTCAGGTATCGCTATTCAGAAAGCAATAAAAGTTACAGCCGTTCCCCAACTTAAAAACTACAGCCATTAGCATGCAACCAAGGATACGTAACCAGAGACGATGGGACGAAACATCAATCCTCAAGGATATTACCTGCACGCCGAAAGCTTCTGGAGTGAGAGCTCTTCTGCAAGACGCTCCCAGTCACCGGAATGAAACCACGTACTGGAGAAATTTTATTTAACTGTAAACAAAATTTTTCTACTCGTAAAAATTCATACACACTGAAACCCAAACCCTGGTGAAAATATTTAAAAGATTTCGTAATAGCAATATGATTTCTGTTAAATGACTGTCGAACTAAATACAAACCCCCAAACAAACAAATTACCTGCGTTGAAGCCAGAGGTACCCATGATGTCAGAGTTTTAGGCGACTGTGGGAGAAAACGACCTCAACAGGCCGAGAAATGGCGTGGGGAGAATAGAACAAAGGAACCCCCTCTGAGAGACTTCACTTCTGCATCGATTTGCCAAGCCAAGGGATGGCCGCATCACTCGTTCAGAGAGAGAGAAAAGAACTGAGTTACGCAATAGATGAATTAAATAACAACTGGATCCATAATCTACAAACCCTAACCCACCAACGCCCTACACTTGTCATTATCATAACGACAGTCATGGGGATTGGCGATCTCGGCTGAACTGGAACAATTAAATTCTGAACTTACATCCTCCATAGCTGTCAACCAAGGTAGGTAGCGTACTACTGAACAATTTAATAAGCCACAGTCTCGTACATGCTTGAGTGTGAATGGAGTATCGTTCCAACATATAGCCATGTGAACCAAAGCCGATATGGCACAACTTTTATTAAAGTGGTACCCCGGACTTAAATGCCAAGATCTCGCCAAATCAAAGTACGCAGAACGAAATGATGAACCTTGGAAATGCTACCAGCGTTCAGACCGAAACAAATGTAAATCCTTAGGGGCTCAAATGATTATATATCTGCATTAATATGTTGTCTGAGACTATTTGATCATGGTATGCCAACGTTTCAATTAGTGTAGGCCTTACGTTATATATACGTGGTCAGGAGGCCATACTAAAACGTTTATCACGGCTATGGTTAGAGAGTTATACATTTTTGTGATTTGTGCGTGGTATAAGAGGATTAGTCATATACATATATATATCAGAAATATATATATAATATCCATACATGTTAATTTTATGGAAATGATCTTTATCATATGTAGAAATTATGTCATATGTCATACTATATGTATATATATGCCCAAAACCAAGTATATAATTGGGAAATTCAATTATACCTCAACATGAAGGTTATGGCCAATTTTTAGACATAAGATTGGAATTACATCCTAGTCTATAAGCTATTAATGCCTAGAAAAAAAAAATTTGTTGTGTTAATAGAGGTACATTACATACTTCGCCCTTTGTCATTATTTCCTTGCCTATTGAAAACAATTTTAAACCTTTTCTCTTTGCTTCCTGTGCCATTCTTGTCACTGTCATTCTTGATTTTTCCATTGCTTTCATATGTCTCCTCTCCACTATCAACATTTGTACCCTCAGTGTCATTTTCTTCACTTTCAGACCCACTATTTTTGCTTTTTAACTCATCACTTGCATCACTATTTTTACCTCTGTTTTCTTCTTCATCCACATACTCATCCTTGTTACTACCTTCATTGTTCTCTTCTTTTCCATCTCCCTCTTTGACATCTTCTTCTTCTTCACTTATTTCTTCATCTTCATCATTCTTTCCATCACTCTTTTCTTCCTAATCATCACTCTCTCCCTTATCTTCATCATCTTCTCCCTCATCTTCATCATCCTCTACAACATTTTTTTCTTCATGATCATCACTCTCTCCCTCATCTTCATCATCCTCTCCCTCATTGCTCTCTTAAATATTAGATTTCTTAGGGGAAGGAAAATGAGGAGGGTCCATTTTAAGGAATGATTCATGTGAAGAAGATGAACCTAGGTGAGTGGAGGGTGATGGAGGTGAGTGAGGAGGATTTTGAGATGATGATGGCATACTTTGTAGAGGGATGGGTTGAGGAGTTGTGAAATCGTCATGTGCGATAAAAACTTGTGAGGGAATGCCTTGTTGTTCTAGCTGGTATGACACAATTAATTTTATGAAGGAATGGTGAAAGAGGCTTGAGATTTGTTGGGATGGAGGTCTTTTTTGCATGATGGAGGAAATTTTCTCAATGCATTTGCAAAGGTCATAGGGCATGTGAAGTAAATTGGTTCTCGTGAAAGCTATGAGGAGTCTAATATGATAGGAATAGACTCTAGATAACCTACCCTCACAGGTGAAGTACTTCATGATAATCTTCATGAGGAGGGCATATCTGTTCAATAGATGAGAAAAAGGGAAAATGGTCTTACAATCAGCTTGAAAGCTAGGTTTTAAGAATGGACGATAATGGCTTAAGTCAAGATGCTTATATTTAAACCACCTTTCTCCTATGCCAGGTATTCCAGTGGCCTTAGAGATGGCACTAGTGGTCAAATAAAATCTTACGCTTTCTAGATGTTTATGCCTGTGAAGTCTTAAGGCAAATAACTTGGTCAACTAAGGGTGAATTTTGATCTTTTTCACTTTGTTACAAAACTCATATCACCCTAACTCTTGTAAACATGAAAGAATAGAAAGGGAGGCTATCAGTTCTTCAGTGCTTATAAGTTCAAACCTATTTGGCATCCCTCCCTTCTTCTGTTGTTTTATTGGTCTTGTCTCTTCATTTAGGTCAACACTCTCTTCTTCACACATGGTGTTTTTCTCTATCCTGCCCCAAAATATTTAAATAGAAGTGATTATTTCTTGTGAAATAATATGTAAAGAGGTTAAGGAGGAGTTGAGATTTTAAACAAGGTTAGGAGACTAGTGAGAGAGTAGGCTAGGTTTTCTTTTCAAGTTTTCTTCATGCTTTCTTTGACAAAAATTTGGAATTTACTTGGCGCCCTTATCCTTCATAAAATCATGAAGAGGTGATAACAGTGAAAATACCTCTTAAAAATTTCCTTCACAGCAAGAAAAAGGCTTCACGGATCTCTCTTGGAAATTTGGGCATCTCTAAATGCCTTTTCGGGCAATACTGCACTTTTGTGGCAGGAGCGCAACATCTTTGGGTGACTAGGGTCACTCCTGAATGAAATTTAATCTGGGGCTTGCATGCCTGTGGCAGGAGCGTAGCACCTCCCGGTGGCTCGGGCACTCCTGAACGCAATTTCGTGCAAGGCTTGCACCCCTGTGGTAGGAGCGCAGCACCTCCAGGTGGCTCGGGCATTGAAAGTGCAACTGTGTAGTGTTTGAAGTCTTTGGTGGGAGCACAACACATTATCATGAGGGCGAGCAAGGCCTGAACATGGTCTGGTACAGGGTTGCACAGTGTGTCAGAGGCAAGGCTGCAAGATGTAGGCAAGGTTGCGCGATGTTTCGGGCCTTCGCCTGCATGCCCGGCGGAGTCGCAAGAGCGCAGATCCAATATACACGCGTGAAACCACTACAGGAGCGCAACATACTTTTATAGGAGCACAGCACCTTGATTGATTCTTTAGCCTCCCACAAAAAATTGAAAACCTTACTCTATTTTTTGAAAATGAAAGAATGAACAGGAAAAGAGTTACTGTAGTGTTTTATACCCCTTTTTTGAAATAATTAAACCTAAAACCTCCTTTTCTAAGGTTCCTTTTGGACCATTTCTTTTTGCACCCTTTCCTTTTGCCAATGTCTTTTGGAGCTCACTCTAAATGTCTTTTACAACCCCTTTTAACCATTGTCTCTTTTGAACTTGGGAAGGTGGATAGATCCATAAAGACTCATTCTTATCATGAACATTTGTTATGGTGATTTAAAATCATGTTCTCCCTTTTAAACATTCTGATCATACCTCCTCTATTTCTTCTTAAAAATCAATTATTTTGAGATGATTTTTTGTCTCTGTCAGTGAAGTGGCACATAGTGCTTCAATATTTCTTCCTTTGAACTTTTTGGACCTCTGACCTTACCCTTTTATCAAGTGCAGTTGATTCCCTTTTTCCAAATCTTAGAAGATGGTGGGAAATTTCTTTGAAACCATCTCTTATGATGAAGGAGGCTTCTTGGCCACTTATTGTGACCATTTTGTTTAGTTTCCCAACTTTTGAGCTTCTAGGGATGTCTAGAAAAATTAAATAAGTTTTCCTTCAAAGTTCTCAAAGAAAACATCCATTCAAACTTATAACTCACGCTTAGTGATCACTTGAAGGGTTGGAGGAGTTCTTTGACTTTTGTAACCAAAGTATTTTTCCACTGTCTGAAAAAACAGTTATACATTTGAATTCCCAATAAACACACACTTACTTCTTTGCTTATTGTTATGAATGGGCTCCTTGTGTTCATCCTTTCTTTTACCTCACCTTATGGCTTATCTGACGGCCTTTTAGCCTCTTTGCAGGAATGTGGTCAAAGGGAAGTTGTCCCTCTACAAAATTCATGATTGAGGCCAAATATCCTCCAAATGGTCTCTTTGTTTCAATGAGCAATGTTGCTTATGTGCCATTGTCTTTTTGGAATTAGTATAGGCCTTTTGATGGGCAGTGCTTCATATCATTTTATCATGATATCATGATTTTCCTGTAGATGCTTTGATGAGCTCTTTAGGGTGTTTTTCCTTTGCCTTTGTTCTGTTGTAAACGAGTTACCAGACATTCCTATAGAAATTCTTGGGCTTGGTAGATTTCCCCTTTTTAGACTTACTATTGTATCAAGAGTGTACCTTTGGAGGTCCTTTAATGTTCCTTGGATAATGAGAAACCTCAACTTTGTTCCTCTTGACTTCATATTTAAATACCATGTAGGAATAGTGAAATCATAAAAATGATAGTGCATAAACTAGGTGAACCTATAAAGTGACTGAAATGTCCTTGGAGTAGGTTTTTTGATTGAAAAAATTGGATCAGGTTTTTTGGATGAGGAGACAGGGCCTTGACACTCTACTATGCACCATCATCTTAGACAACTTAGACAACCTTTTTTTACTTCAGAAGGCCTTCTAGAAAAGATATGACACCATCATTGCTTGAGGTACTTGGTGAGATGGGGAGAAAGATTTGTCTACTTGGCTAAACAAGGTGTAAAAATAGAGGGTTTAGGAAGTTTGACAAAGAAAGTAGGATAATGAAAACTGTCTATTTGAGAATATTTCTAGAATGCACATGGTTCTTGAATTCTGATTTCTAGAAATATAAGACAAAGCATTAAGTCATCTAAAACATGTGAAAATTACTGATAGCTAACACAAGCCATGCACTATAAAACCAAGTATGTTGTACTCATTCGTAGGTTCATGAAGGAATATTTATATATATGGTATTCAATTGCAATTTTCAATTTTAGGGAAACTATAAGGCACATAAATAGAGTTAAATTTCAATTGTAGAGCCTAACTATTAAGAGCAGGTAGCGTTGTGAATGTCGTTATAGACTATAGACTACCAGCCTTGCAGAATAGAATCAAGTATTGTGTACTCATTCTTAGATTAATTACATAATACACGAAATGAAGATCCTATGCAGTGTTCATGACAAGACTTTGAAGAAATAAGAAGATTCATTGTCCCATACCTTGAAGACTTGGCTTCCTGAAAAGTGAATCGATCGGGGTCAACCCAGACTACATGCAGATAGCCATGTGGTTGTAAGTGAGAAGCACCAAAATTAAGATGTTGAGGTAAAGAAAAAAATGTTTTTATGAAATAAAAAATTATTGCTAATGAAGTAGTGCTGACATTACTTAGCTTACTTTTATTTGAAAAGATATGAATGGTGAAAAACTTTTTAACTCAAGGAATAAATCAAGAATATAGACTGGTGCCCAGGAAGAGGCCAAATAACATCATGAAAATTTCTATTTTAAAAAAAAAGTTGGGTGTGTTTAAATACCAAATAAAAAATTAAGAAATTTGGGATAAAATGTTTATTTATGTAAGAAATAATGAAACTAAAAACAATTATTAACTTGGATGCTAGGGATTGATAAATGATATATTTATTGGTTTTAAATTTCCTATTTTAATTAATATAGGTTTTTATTAAAAAAAATAATCCTTAAATAGAATTATAAATATAGACATAATTTACCACAATGTTGTTTTTTATGTTAATTGGTTATATTGATGATAGCGTAGATCTTAATGCTTTAGTTCATACATATTATATATCAAAATTGTGGCTGAGATAATTTTAGATATTTAAGTTATAGAAAATTGCAAAATATGATAGCTAAGAACATGGTTATATGTTATTTCAAGTCTCACTAGCCCAACCCATTGAGGATGAACCTCATTACCAAGGTGACCAAGGATCAAACTTCAAGGGGGATGTTTGTGCCTTGTGCTATGGGGAGGAGACATGTTAAAAAATCTTATGCTGCTAGGTTGGGTGTCATCCCCAAGTGACTTTGACCCATTAGATGCACCTTGGTAGCTGTCATCCCCAAGTGACTTTGACCCATTAGATGCACCTTGGTAGCTATTTCTGAAGCCACAAATCAAGCCTAGAGGATCACATAAAACTTGACCAAGAAACAAAAAATGGTTATAGGTTCCACAAAAATTTCAACCAAAATAATGATTTACATAGAGTATTGAATGTCTTTAAAATAATTCAAAAGTGGTAAAGGAATTGGTACTTTGAATGCTACTAAATTTGTTAAATTCTATAATTATTCATTTCAGTTATTTATTTTTCTTAAACTTTTGTAATAAATATTAAGGAATAACTTTAGGAAGTGCCATATTAGTTTGAAGATTTTTGTGGTGTGGGTGTTTACATGAGGAATTAGGAATCTCCACAGTATCCATTTTTAAGTTTAGGTTTAGAGTCGAAAGAAAGACCCATTATGACTACAAAAGTAGACTTTTGTGAACATATATATAAAGTTTCATGAGACTTTTCTATTCATTTATTCAACTCCTTACATTTTTGAAAATAAATACAAAGGTGTCCAGAATGATGATCATTATTCTAAACATAGAGTGGATAACATTACCAAAATATATGTACAAGAAAATAGGAATATGGTAATGAGTTTATGAGAAATTGTTACAAATCACTAATCTAGTTTTAGGAATTTGCATGAAATAACTTGATTGATGGCAAGTCATTAATGTAGAATATGATATATGGATGAAGTACCAAACCTCGGAACTTATTTCTCTTCCTAAATGAATAAATGTTATAAGTTGTTAATGAATTTAGAAGAAAAAAATTAATTCAAATAGGATCATACAGAAAGTGAAAGTTAGATTAATACCTAAAGGTTTTTATGGGAAAATTTATTGATTATAATGAAACATGTACATTTTATTATAAGTTTGAGTACTACTCTAATAGTTATTTCTCTAGGTAGAATGCATTCTTGAATGTGAATTTTAGTGAAGAAATATACATAGAACAACAACCTAGTTTTTACTCATAAAAACATGTTTACTTTATTTTAAGCTAAAGAGACCATTTTATGGATTAAAATTAAAAAGAAAAACATGGTCACTTTGTTTGTATGTTGAAGAGACCACTTCATGGAAAAAACTTGTTTCAAATGCATCTAATAAAAAATTAGGTATGTAGTTTCAACAATATGGATTCAAAAATGGAAATCAAATCTAAATCCACATGCAATGAAATTTTAACTAAAAAACCTATTATGATGTTTACATTTATTTAATTAGATAATTTTAAAATTTCCTATCCAAATATTTGATCAAAACTTTGAAATAAAACATTGTGTATGAATGATTTAAAGTATATTTTACAATCAAAACATGTATTGGATGCACTAAATTTGTAAACATTGTTTCTTTCACAATCAAAGCATGTACTAGATGTTCTAAATTTGTAAAATATCTCATACATTGTTGCTTTCACAATGAAAAGAATTACTAGAAGTTCTAATGAAATCAAAATGCTTGATTGAAAAATTATTTTTACTCCATTTTAATATGAAGTGAATCTTACTAAATAATATTCTTCCAAGAAAATGGATGCTATATTATATAGGTAATTTTTTGTTATATAATTTATTCAACATACCTTTTTTCAAATATTTTTTTGTGTAGTTAATTTAGTTCATAATTTTCTTAAAAAATGAGAAGTGTTTTTAGTTGGTTTCTAAAATAATCTTGTGCTGCATTCATACTCCATCAAAATATCACATCCATTTTGGCTAAGATAAATTTATATGGATTGGGGTAGTGATGTTAAGGGGAGGAAATCATAAATAGGTAATTTTCCATAATGAATAAAGTATTTTGCATAAATTTATTTAAAACAATGGATAATTGCATTGAGAGTTGTATTATGTAGTCTAGTATGTAAAAAGATATGCATATACTATATATTGTTTTAAGAAAAAAAAAATTCTACTTATATATTATATAAAGTATTTCAAAAAAGTAAAACTCTTATGGCTAAAACATTTCAAGTATCACTATTTTATATTTTTTCCATTTTCAATTATATTTTTCTATCAATTTTGTGTAAAATATATTAAAGAATTATTCGAACTTCATATTTAAAATTTTCAATTGAATATCTCATTTTCTAGGTAGTTGAATACATTTATGCATTCAAAAATATAATTTAAACAATAAGACATTACACATGATATGTGTACTCTAGAGAGAAGGAGAGAGGGAGAGAAACAAGTTAAGAAGAATCAAATTAATCTAGCACATGTTAAGAAGGATCAAATCAACCTCTAGAGATGTAAGCCTTTTTTCAAGCTTTACACTCTAAGGTTATAACTCATAAAATTTGATCCAAGTAAATGTTATTTTTAATTTTTCCTTCTTACGGTTTTTGGTATTTATTTTTCAATTTTTCACTTATAAATCTTAATATACTTTATTAAATTTAAATTTCAAATTTCTCATATATCTTACCAATAAATTTTATTAAAATTTTATGATAAAATTCATAATATAACTTAAATAAAAAGATAGAAAGAAAATATTTTAAAGGTTTAACCAAAACTAGAGCAACAAAGGAGATTTGAAAACAAAATGTATTGTTACACATTAGAATTTGAGTTTGATCGTGGGTAAAGGAAAATAATAAAATTGTTATTGTTTTGTTGTTTTTCTGTGTTTGTATTTTTTAGTCAATAATTTGTAAACATAAGGATGTGATAGTGAGTAAAAATAAGTTTTGTTATTGTTTTGCGAAGTGTAAGGGTTTGCATTAATTAGAATTGTGTTTTCAAGTTGGAGATGAAATTACCTAATTAATGATGTAAACTATTGTTAAATTAGCTGTTAAATTAAACATTAACAATAGTTAATAAGTTAATATGTTGCTGGATTTATAAATTCAACAGCCTAAATGTTGAAAGAAACTTGAAGGATTGACTTTCCAAATTCTTTAGAGAAAATGAAAAGTCTCCACCACTTAGAATACCTTCTGTTAAATATAAATCATGTACCTGTCATGTACTTAGCTTCATGTACTTAGGATATATGTACTTCGAACCAAATGCATAGGACAATTCATTATATGGATGAATATTCAAAATTCATCAAACAATTCTCACAATATCACTGTTCAATTGCTTCACAATATGTCCATATGTAACAGTTCTTTAGCTTAATAACAGATTAATCAATTGTAACCATTAAAAAAACACCTATGAGAATGACAAAGATTCACAATGTTAATGCTACTTTAGGGTTGCAAGCTTGAATCAAAATAATTGCAAGTGCTGAAAGTTCAATGGCTCACTGAAATTACCAGGTTCTAAAAATGCCATTGCTGTAATGGAAAAATATAACTGTTAAATTCAATCATGGAACAAATGTCATAAACATTGTCACAACTTATATTTCCCCTGTGAAAAATATTTACATCAAAAGGCACCTAACTTAATAAAGTAAAATTTATGACATGGAAATTTTTGCACATTAAAAAAATATATTAATGCTAAACTTGTTTAGTTATATACGAGCTTAACTACACTGGAAATAATTTTTCATAAATACAGAATTCTGAAAATCCACTTAAAATCTTAGAAGCATAAAGCCACACAACAATAACTACACTTATTTTCCTGATCACAGAAAGCTACAAAGTATTCAGCCAACCATAAACATTGTCACAACTTATATTACCTCTTAAAAACCAACCTCTCATATATATATATATAGTAATAAGTAAGAATGAAGAAAAAAAAAACAAAGAACCTAATCATGTGAAAAATATCAACCTGAAAAGTCACCTAACTTCATAATACCCAAAACCGTAAGTCCTTGTAATGTAAAAATTACTATGACATGAAAAATTTGCACATTAAAAAGAACATTCAAATGCTAAACTTGTTCAGTGATATATGAACTTAACTACACCGGAATCAATCATTTTCCAGAAATACAGAATTCTGAAAATCCACTTAAATTCTCAAAAGCATATAGCATTTCTAAGACAACAGTACCGATGCCTTTTAACAAAACTTAATTCCTGATCACAGGAAGCTAGAAATCCGTGTAAAAACTCAAAAAAACTAAGGTTAAAGCCCTGTAACAAGATTTCTTTTTCGTTTAATTTCCCTAGGCTGTGAGGGCGGCACCTCCCACATTTCGTATTTCTGGTAAAACCACAAGAAAACAACGTTTAAAAAATAGTAGCAAAAAGGTTTCGACAAACAAAGTACTCAGTAAAGAAATACAAACAAACGTACTTCACTATAATTCCTATAACGAAGGAACCCTTATTTCAACGGCAAAATTTGATGTGACATCAGGCCGTAGATGTGACGGTTTAACGTCAAACGAGGGAAGTGGAGGCATTAGGGCCACTTTCCACAAGATTTCGTTTTCGCTTATTTTCCCTACGCCATGAGGCCGGAACCTCCCACACATTGTATTTCTGGTCGTAACGTACAGCTTCCGGGTACAGTGTGATGGCTTCGGCCATTCCTTTATCTTCTTCGAGCATCCGTTCGATCTCATTCTCCACATCTTTCACTGTCTTCACGAAAAGCTTTACGCAGGCCTTCACGAATTCTTTCATATCTTCGTTTTCGGAGGTGTCGGGGAGCGGAGAGTTGTTAAGGTTATTGTAAAGGTGAATGAGGTAATAGTGGAATTTGAAGGGAGGCTTCGAGGTTGGGAGCCTCCTACCATTTTGGGGGCGGGGCAGTGTAGACACCTTTATCTCGAAGACGCGAGCAGCAACAGAAGCAGCGACTGCAGCCTCCACATCGGTGTCGTATTCACTGGACGTGAAGAGCTTTCCGTTGAGTACGCGGGGTCTCATCACCTGCGCATACCACTTCTTCCCTTCAGCGAATTTACGACGCACCATGGCGAAACGAGACCGGCTCTGCCCTTCCCTGATCTGGTTCTCATCCAATCCTTCCACGTCCACCTCCATTTCTTCATCCTCCTCTTCAACTAGTTTCTCATTTTCGAGCCTTTCATTCTGATTCCTTGGTCCTCCCATTTCTAATATCTCCTGATCCTCTCTATCGCTTCGATTCTTAAGGTCAGTAGATCCTCGCATTGCTAGTAAGCTCTCATCCTCTCGCAGATTTTCACTGTGGACTGGTGATCCATCACTCAATCCTGATAACTTGTTATCTTCTCTCTAGCCATTATTTCGAACCCCGCAACTGCTTCTTGGTCCTGCCATTTTTTATTTGAGTTTCACCCTTCTTTGCTGATTGATCCGCGAACAAGTATGTACTCAAACCCAGCTTCTATATGTAATCAAACCCTCCGAAAATATCACAACAACAAAAATGAGTGAATAGGATTTTGTTATATATTGCTTGTTTATATATAGTTTGTGCTATTGTGCCGATTTGTAATTCAAATAATATTTGGATTGTAGGCAGGTCAAGAGTTTCTTAGCGTGCCCATGGATGAGATCAGTTTTTAAGGTTTAATATATCTTAAATTTAGAAAAAAGTAATTAATACCGATCAACTCAATGGGTTAACTAATTCTCAATTATCTTATTTTTAGGATAATTTATTTTTAAAATATAATAAAGAGTATTTCAAAAGTACTAATGGGTTAACTGAATTACATATTTTCAGGATAGTTTATTTTTTAAATATAATATAGAGTATTTCAAAAGGTACTAATGGGTTAACTAAGAGTGAATTACATATTTTCAGAATAGTTTATTTTTAAAATATAATATAGAGTATTTGAAAAGTATCAAGGAATAACAAGTATAATCTAGTTATTATAATCGTATATATTTATGGTATGGTTAAAAGGAAATAATATAATAATAAGTTATATTTGATATTTATCAATATTTATAAATATAAATGTTAAAACAAAGTTATAATATTACTATAAGGATTGTTGTTAGTATAGAATATGAATTCACCAAATTAATTGATTTTTTTACTAATTTTAATAAATTTAAGGTAAATATGTGAAGAAGTAGTACTAAATAGGTTTGACTCAGAAAGTTTTTGTATATTAGATTGAGACATTGTTTACCAAGTGCATACTCCAAGTTAAGTTGAAAATGAAAATCTAAAAATTATATAATTTTTTTTTAAGTTTTCAACTATCTTTTAAATGTAATTAAACCTCTGAAAAAAATGTAATTGTTGCTATATAAAATATCAATAGAGTGGTGTTATAAAGTTGTAGGGTTATAACAATTGTGGATTATGGAAAATGGAGACTATTTTGACTAAAGGAAGAAGAAGAATACAAAGAATATTTTCATTATGATAGGTTTTCATAAATTTTCTTTGTTGCACCTATTTTTTAATAAAAAGACTTAACTTCATTGTTTTGAATGTTGGAAAAACATCGACTAATGAGTGAATCCTTTAGAATAAAAGGAGTGTCTCATTCAGTTATAGTTTTCATTCCAGTAGAACATCTCATGTCATTGAAAAATCCTGGTTACCATTCAAACCCCACGTGATCTTGCTACATAGGCATAACCGTCAACTAATTATATCACTTCGAATACATCTAGCCAAGGTATTATAATCAAATTCAAGTTGAACATTGTTCATTTTAGGAATGTTTACTAATCACCATCCAACTATATGCATCCTACTATCACAAATCAAATTTTTCTAACATGAGAGAGTGATATCATCCATCTATGTTGACTGATTCCTCCTTAATTAGGCATTCACATAAATTCAATGTGTTTATCATGTTTTTTTCCTTTCCACATAAAACACACAATATATCACATTGACAACCATATCATGTTATACTCAATTTTTCTTAATGTAACACCTCATTGGTCATCTATCCTACTCCGAGAGACATCCTTGGTTCTCCTAGAATATTCCTACTTAATTATCCTAATCATTTCATCAATCACCATGACATTATCACCAAGGCTCCCATAGCATATGAAATCACCATGAAACTTTCCAAGTATTCCCAACATCCCCTACATTGTACCATCGTCAATGGCACCTCCAGTGCAGACTCATGAACTCCATATATTAATTGCAACTTAAATTATTGGTTTTGTCATCAAGAAGGGTGTGATGAAAGGGATGTAGGAGGTGCAGATAAATCTCAACAATTTACACATTTAAGCATGGATCTAATGCCATTTTTCATAAGGCTAGACTTTTCATTCCATTTGAGCATCTCAGACCACACAAAAATCCTAATTGCCATGTTTCATCAACATGACCTCGCTAATTGGTTATGACCATCAACCACTTATATTACCCATTATATTCCTAATCAACATTTCACATCCCTAGGGACTCTTAATGGCTACAAGGTTCATTTTTGGTTCCACTATGACCCATTAAGCATGTGCTACTCATGTGTTTCACAACTCCCTAGTATAAAGGAACATTAGTCCACCGAGAATATGCCTCACGATATGGTTAATTATATAATACTTATATTATAGGTTACTGATCGTAAAACCACAACCATTCAATATAGTGCAAGTAAATCTTATTGTCACTTCTACATCATGTAAATTTCAGTTATAAACCATACATGAGAATTATATGAAATATACTAAACGAGCAATAGTATCATCATATACATGCACAAAATATAGCTCCCATGTCATTGAAATACGCTAGTTACCATGAAACCCCCACATGATCTTGCTACATATGCATTACCATCAATTAAATATATCACTCGGAGTACATCGAGGCAAGATGTCATAATCAAACCCAAGTTGAGCATCTGTCATTTTACACATGTTGACTCATCACCATTCAACTATATGCATCCTACTTTCACCAATAAAATTTGAATAAACATGGTCCATGTTATACCATTTTTTTGGTCATCTAACATGTTACTATTAGATGGACCTAAGTACACCATGTAAGACCAATTTTACCCTAAGTAAAATTGCTTTCACTATGAAAAATAACTTAGTAAACTACATTTAAGTTTTTTATGGTCTAAACAGGAAACCCCATAAGCAAAGATTAAATAAATCTATATTTCTTCGATTTTTCGCAACGAATAATTAGTTAAACAACATTTAAATTAATATTCCTCGTCATATTTAACCAAAAACATGAAAATTAATTAGATAAATCACTATTCATCTTACTATTTTCTAGGAATATTTTTTTAAACCTTATTTAAATAATATTCCTTGTTAAAATCGACAAAATCATTCATAAATAATTAAATAAATAATTATTTATTTTATTATCACTCAAACAAATTCTTAAAATAATATATAAATCATTTATTTATCTATTATTTACAAATAAAGGGATTTGACCCAAGTCAAATTATTTTTCCCTCCAACAATTATAACAAAATATTCCATAAAAGTTCAATCTTGATTTGGTTAATAATATTTTAATTATGTGCCACTATCTAGACTAACTAAATATTTTGTTATAAAAAGAAGGGTTTTTCCATCCATTCACCACCTTTTGTTGGCTAAAGATCACTATGAATCTATACTTTTGGTCAGACTTTGATCCACCATCATTGTGATATTTTTCTACCATTTTTCTTGTGAGCTCCATTTGAGTTCCATTTGTTGTCTATGTTTTCTGCACCATCAAGAGAGAGATTTGAGATCTGAAGTGCTAAGGACTTACAAGAGCCCATCCCATTGAGGGGGACTCATAACATCTTTCTATTTTCCCTTCCTAGGTGTAAAAAAATATAAAAAATCTTCAAAACAATCTTGTCTTCTCTCTTGGATGCATGGAGCAACTCTTGGTTTTATTTATTGCTTAATGTCTTTTAATGCATAAATCTAGATTTTGCAGCATTTATCTTAGTCAAAAAATTACAGATCTAAAGATATTGCGAGCCATATTTGTTGTTAGGGTTGTTTTTTATGCACGGCTAAAGTGCGCCTTTTTCGTACACTTGCGATTAAGATTCATACTAACAACTCACGACTCCATAAGGGTTTATGATTACGACCTCTGTCGTTTTTCAGATCCCTTCATATCTAGCTACTTCAAACCCTAGGATTTCTCTTCAGATTCTTATTTTTCTTTTCTTGATGTTTTTTTTAACCTATAATACCCTAAACATTGAAAATTCTAACTTTCATGTGTTTTCGGACCTACTGCGCAGGTGACAAACATCATTCGCAACTGAGACAACACATTCTTCTGAAACCTGTTCTTGAGAGTACCGAAAGTGCAAGTCGCATTTTTTGGGCCAACACCTGTGACATGAACCTACAGGGCACAGAAAACAGACCAGAACATGCAACCTCTATAGAAAATAGGTCAGAAACTGCGACCTAGACTTTTTGCGGGATTTTTTCTGAGAATTTTTTGGGTTTGTCTCGGCCTCTGTTCAGGGTTGTCTAACCTATGTCTCCACCCATTTTGGAACTATTATTGTCCTGTTTTACTCATCTATGTGGGAACCTAGCCCTCTTGGGCTTCAGTACCCTCCACCTTTCATGGAAGAGTTTTAGCTGTTGTAGGTTATTTGAAATTTCTGTGTGTTCAACCATTTTTTCAGATATGATTCCTTACCTTCAGATACACTTTAGATTGGCTATTTATCCATCAAAAACACCTCCTTTCAGTGTTTTTTGGGTTTTCTCCTAGGGTACCCTCCGCCTCCCTCCAGTTCATAGCCTTTCGCCACCTCATTTATAACAATTTTTTATCTGATTTTTTGTTTCTTTTCTGCACCTATTTCTAGCATATTTCTCCTTTAGATATTTTTCCCTCCCGACCTTAGATCTATTCGCTATTTTAGTGTTTTTTACTAGATTTTTGCCCACCTACAGAATAGTTGTTGAGAGGCCCACCTCCTTGGGTTTAGATTAACGCATAATTAGCTCCTTATTTTCTGTTATTTCGTTTCATATAATGTTATCTACAGGTTTATTTATAGTTATACAACACACTTTTTCTTTTTCTCTACAAACATCTGGGTTTAAAAATTAAAATTTACACACTTAGCACACACACCCTAAGTGAAGAAGAGCTTGGTTAACACCGCTAAGAAAAGACTTTAACATTGTAATCAATTTATCTTGCACCTCTCTGCCCTTGTTTCGACATTGTAATAAGTTGATATTGCACCTCCTTGCCCTTGTTGGTGTCTCTTCCCTTTATGCCATGTTTGTGCCTTCATCATTGCCCCACGAAGGCATTTATCTCGGAGACTTATTGGCCTTCATCCATAGTTTCTAGTAGGAATACTTACTCCTCTGCGTAGGATTCGAGTTAGTTCTCCACCGATTCTGCACTCTGACTCCTCTTCTGGTTCATTGGGTTCCCATTCTGGTTCCCTCCCTGGTTCTCCCCCTCTCATCTTCACCATTTTTGGTTCAAGACCTAACTCTAGTGGTACCCTCGTCCTTAATGTTGGGAATGCTACTAGTGGGACTGCAGTAGGAACCACCCGAGCTGCTCCCCTGCTGCCCTATATGGCACACCTCAATCTTCCCGATTTTGACTAGTTGATCAATGACGTTATATGCAATGATGCTGGTTGGGCTACTATGCCAACCAAGCTCCCTTCCGACATCCCCAAGTTTGAAGGTCTTGCTGAAGAAGATCCTACAAATCATGTTCTATATTTCCACATGTGGTGTTCATTTAACTCCATTATCGATGACTATGTCCATCTTTGGTTGTTCTAATGTATGTTTACTGGTGAAGCTTCTAAGTGGTATGTTGATTAGGCCTCATCCTCTCATACCACCTTTACGATGCTTGCCCAAGCTTTTATATCTTATTTCCAGCATCCCGTTCATTATGACACTGGTACCAAACTTTGACTTCTTTCTATCAATCCTCTGCGATCCGCCTATCCGATCATGTCTAGGAATGGCGGAGAAGAAAGAGCCTATGTCGAGCCCCTACCTTCGAAGACTGTGTCTACATGGACTGGTTCCTTAGATATTTTTTGCCTGTTATAGGCAAAGATATCGCATCACACTTCCCTCAAACCAAAGAAGCTGCTCTTCATATTGCCTTAAAATATGACCTGATTTACACTCACTCGAGTTATGTTTATACCGTTCTACCTGATCTTCCTAGACCTGGTGGTGCCAACGCACCAAGGGCATCTCATCCCGCCGATGGTATTGTTGGAGCTCTTTCTCATCCATACGCTCAACCTCCCATGGGCTATGGTTTCCCTGAAGGAGGGACCAACACCTCCTGCACTTTTCCCCTTCGCGGTAGCATGTATCCAAGCTAGGGTGTGCCACCTTTTTCTCAACCTCCTATTTACCACAATTCTTCCCAAACTTCTTATTATCTGTATCTGCAGCCTGGTGCTCTAGCTCCTCCAACATTACCACCTTCGCCTCCCTTTCCTTCTCATCCCCTGCAACAATAGCCACCGCCCCCTCAGGGGTAGGTGCATGCATAGCAGGGCGCAACTAAATCCTCCTCCTTCCAAAAAGAAGAGGAAAGGCACTCAAAATCAATTTGCATCTAGTGATCCTAGACCTAATCCTAAAAATAGTAGACCTAACATTGCTAACTAGCAATAGGGGACTTAACCCAAGAAAGACGGGCATGTTCACATGAATAAGCCTTATTCTTGTTGGGGTGTTTATGGTCATTACACACATGATTGTCCTCTTTTACCACAGCAAGCCTCCCCTTTCGTCCCTCCCAATGCTACACCTAGTCAGCCAACTGTGTTAACTAAACCTTTCCCTCGGCAAGAATTTGTGCCTACCCAACCACCTAAAGGTCAGGCAGCCACTCAACCTCCTCCATCTGGTACCTTCGATTATGAGATTATTATGATGAACTCTAACCAACCTATCACCATTGATCTCAACCTTGAGACTCTATCCCGTCATTATAACAAGCCTCCTGCTATGTCTGTCCCTGAGCCCCTATGTTCAGGTTCTACAAAGCCTCTTTTGACAACTAATGGTCCTTTTTAGACATCTTAGCCTAAGGTAGAGGTTCATACCATGATCTCTAAGGGACCATTATGCCAAAAAATTTCTTCTGGAAAAGCTGCTTATTTGTATAGTATAGTAGATGATTTGGTGCAATCTCTTGTTGCCATCTCAATGCTGGAACTCCTCGATTCGTATCCTTTACAACGAAAAGATCTACTATCTTCCATTGGCATTGTAGATCCTTCATATGATCATTTCATAATCTGTGATGTTGACCTGTCAGAACATCCTCCTCTTCTTGCTTCCATCGCCTTCCAAATCCTAATCAAGATCCGTAATGCCAATGTTTCCTGTTGTATCATTGATGAGGGGGCATCCACCTATGTGATGTCCCCTTCAGTGTGGAAGCAAATTGGATCACCTGAGCTGGCCCCTTCCATGATCACTCTTCAAGCATGGGATGGCCACGCCTCCCAGCCCATTTTCCTATTATGCAATTGTCCTATTACTTTTTCAGGTAAGACTGTTTGCATTGATGTAGAAGTCATTTCCCCCCCTTCAATTATAACATTCTATTGGGTCGTAGGTACACCTATGCGATGTCTGTTGTATCATCTGTGGTTCACCGCAAGATGTCCTTTCCTCATAATGGAAATATAGTCACCATTGACCAGTTAACATATTACAAACTGAAGTCTTAGACCTCCCCTAAGTCCATCACGTCGACCCCTTGACTAGTGTCTCACCCGGAGTCTACAAAGACTCCACTTTTCTTGGTAAATTCCATGGTCTTCCTCCTCCTATCTCTGATCCTAGCTCATCGAATGTTTGCATGATGCAATCGTTTCAGGCTTCCCTCAAGTAGCCTGCTTTCTCTATTCAGCAGCCTCGCCCTCCACGGCCTACTCCTAGCCCTTCAATCCAACCTTCATGTTCCCCTCCTCTTGGCCCTTCACCTACAGCTGGTATCCATGAGCCTCTTTACCCTCTTGGAATGGTTCCTCGAGGCCTTAACCATCTTTGAGCCATCCCGCCCGGCCATTACCCCTCTGATGAGATATCATTCCTAGATCACCCTCCTGGAGTGTTCTCGGTACCTATTATGGCTACCCTATCCTTTCCTAACCTGACTCTGAAGATTTTCATCTTGTACATTGATCCTTGAGCCATTACCCTGCCTGGTCAACCCAACCCTTATCCTTCTTTGACCCTGGTTCAACCGGTCCCCATGACCCCTCCTTCTGCTACTGTGCCTCAGCCACCTCAATAGGAACCTCCTCCTCTTGCGACAACTTCAAGTGAGGGGGGAAAAGCTCGCAATAAGGCACCTAAATACAAGGCTGCCCCAAGAAACCATGCTCCTCCTTAGCCTTAAAAGCATACACCTCTGTGTGCTTTGTGTCATGTTGTCTGTCATGCCACCCATAATTGTCCTAAATTTCCTCATCTCAAGCCCATGTTTAATGTCATTTTTCCTTAGTCTACAGTCCCGGAAACCTCTGTTCCTTCTTTGACCACGGCCAAGAACCCCAAGACTATTGACACCAACTATTACACCATTTTTTGGTCATCTAACCTGTTACTATTAGATTGAATTAAGTACACCATGTAAGACCAATTTTACCCTAAGTAAAATTGCATTCACTACGAAAAATAACTTATTAAACCACATTTATTAAGTTGTTTATGGTCTAAACAGGAAACCCCATGAGGAAATATTAAAGAAATCTACATTTGTTTGATTTTCCTCAAGGAATAAGTAGTTAAAAAATAGTTTAATTCATATTCCTGGTCATATTTAACCCAAAATAGGAAAATTAATTAGATAAATCATTATTTATCTTATTGTTTTCCAGGAATAATTATTTAAACCTTATTTAAATAATATTCCTTGTTAAATTTGACTAAAATAATTTATGAATAATTAAATAAATAATTATTTATTTGATTATTACTCAACCACATCCTTAAGATAATAAATAAATTATTTATTTATTTATTATTTACAAATAAACGGATTTGACCCAAGTCAAATTCTTTTTCCCTCCAACAAATATAATAAAATATTCCATAAAAGTTGGATCCTGATTTGGCTCATAATATTTTAACTATGCACCAATATCTAGACTAACTCAATATTTTGTTATAAATAGAAGGGTTTTCCATTCATTCACTACCTTTTTTTGCCTAAATATCACTTGGATCTACACTTTTGGTCTCACTTTGATCCACCATCATTTTCATATTTTCTACCATTTTTCTTGTGAGCTCCCTTTGGGTTCAAGCATTTTGTCTAGGTTTTGGACATCATCAAGAGAGAGGGATTTTAGATCTGGAGTGATAAGGACATACAAGAACCCATACTATTGAGGAGGACTAGTAACACCCTTCTGTGTTCTCCTCCCATGTGCCATTAAGACAAAATTCTGTAAACATATTCTTGTCTTGTCTACTGGATGCATGGAGCAACTCTTGTTTTTCTTTACTACTTAATGCCTTTTACTGCATATATATAGATTTGTGGAGCATTTATCTTGGTCAACTAATTGCAGATCTAAATATATTGGTAGGTCGTATTTGTTGTTAGGGATGTTTTTTATGCATAGCTAAAGTGGTATTTTTTCATACACTTGCAATTAAGATTCATATTAACAACTCACGACTCCACACGAGTTTACAATTATGACCTCTATCGTTTTTCAGATCCCTGCATATCCATCTACTTCAAACCCTATGATTTCTCTTCATCTTCTTGTTTTTCTTTTCTTGATGTTGTTTTTAAGCTATAAAACCATAAAACATTAAAAATTCTAACTTATGTGTGTTTTTGGACATATTGCATAGGTGATCGGCATCAAGCATAGCTGAGACGACAGATTCCTCTGAAACCTAATATTGAGAGTGCTGGAAGTGCAGGTCGCACTTTTTGATCCAAAACTTGCAACGTGATCCTCCAAGGCATAGAAAATAGATGAAAAATTGCGACCTTGACTTTTTGCGGGAGTTTTTCTCACAGTTTTTTTGGTTTGTCTAGGCATCTGTTCAGGGTTTTCTAACCTCCATCTCTACCCATTTTGGACCTGTAATTGTTCTATTTTACTCAAAAAAGTGGGAACCTAGCCCCTTAGGGATTCAGTACCCTCCACCTTTTGTGGAAGAGTTTTAGTTCTGCAGGTTGTCTGAAATTTCAATGTGTTCAGCCATTTTTTCAGATCTGATATATTACCTTCACATCCACTTCATCTTGGTTATTTATCTATCCAAAACACATCCTTTATTTTTGTTTGGGTTTTCCTCTAGGGTCCCATATGCTGCCCTCGAGGATATAGCCTTTCGCCACCTCAATTTCAACAATCTTTCCTTTTATTTTTTGTTGTTTTTCTACACCTATTTCCAGCAGATCTAACCTTTAGATAATTTTCCCTCCCAAATTTATATATATTTTCTATTTTGGTGTGTTTCCACTAGAGTTTTTACCACCTACACACTATTTTTTGAGAGGCTCGCCTCCTTCAGTTTAGATTAACGCATAATTAGTTGTTTATTTTCTGCTAATTCAGTTTCATATACTGTTATCTTCAGGTTTATTTATAGTTATACAACACACTTTTTATTTTTCTCTACAAACGTCTTGGTTTAAAAATTACAATTTACACACTTAACACACACACCCTAAGGGAAGAAGAGCCTGGTTAACACTGCAAGGAAAAGACTTTAAAACATTGTAATCAATTGATCGTGCACCTCTCTACCATTGTTTCGACATTGTAATTAGTTGATCCTACACCTCCTTGCCCTTGTTGGTCTCTCTTCCTTTTGTGTTGTGTTTTTGTTGTCATCATTGCGCCTCCAAGGCGTTTATCTGGGAGTCTTCTTGGCCTTCATCCTCAGTTTTTGGTAGGGGGAGTAATAAATTAGAAACTTGGGAAGAGTAATAGATTAGAAAGGGTTAGGAAGTGTTATACTTGGGAGTTGAGGAAGGTAATTTATAATATAGAAAGTGGATGGTGAGCTTCGAGGAATTACTCAATTGATAACCATCATCATGGTTAAATTTATTAGGATGCTTTTCAATTTCGAGGGATTCCATAATGACTCAGTTGGAATGAATGGGAGAATATTATAAGATCTTCGATTTTTCAAAATAAATTAGTTGTTTGGTAGAATGGGAGTGGTTAATAATGGCATATTTTACAATGCAGTTATGGTTAGTGTCACCCAGGTGTTCTTTCAACATAGTTTTGAAGGATCGCCCGATTTTACCTATGTAAAATATTCTAGAGGAGTAGGGGATGTCATAAACTGTGGGTCTTAACATAGGGTCAGTCTTATCCTTGGTTGATCTAAAGAGCTCGCTAAGGGTTCATTGGGGCTTGAAGAAGGTTTCAAGGTTCTTTCTAGAGAATTTGTTTGAATATATGATTGGTAATGTCTTTGAAGTAAGGAAGAGTTACCTTGGCTATGGGAGGGGAGTTTGAAGTGTTATTAGGAAGGGGATGGAAACAAGAATGGAATGCTTTATTAATCTCAAATGAGGATTTCTCTTTAGACTTAAGAGATCTTGAGATATGGGTTTTTTTAGGAAATTATTGGGATGAGGTGATTTGAATGGCTGAGGACACAAGGGTTTTGATAACAATTAACTTTTGAGCAGGATGATGGTGGAAGTTTGCATGAAGGTATCTATCAGCATGATTATTTTTGCGCTAGACCTGATAGGATAAGGATTCATGTGAGAGGTGAGAGATAAGGAAAGAGAGGAGCCCATCGTTTTTCCCTTGGTTTGTTCGTAACAAGCCCTGTCATAGGTGAAGAAGGTAGTGGAAAGAAAAATATTGAAAAGGTTGAGAGTTTTAGAATCAACAAGCTTAGAAATAAGGTCAATTTATTTAGGGACAGGAATCTTGGTAAATAATGAAATGACATTAAAGCTAACCTTGATGTCATGTTTATCAAGTTTAAGAGTCTCGATGTGCATAATGAAATCGAAGGAGACTTTCATAAAGGAGGAAGAATGGCGAGAATGGGGGCAAAGCTTATTGGAAAGGTATTTGGAAATGGCATGGTTGGGACCTCCTATTTCACTAAAGATAGGCCTAAGGGGGATATCCAGCTTATGATTTTTAAGTTGACTGTAAATTCAATGGGTGATAGGGTAAAGGGGAATAAGGCGCTTCTGGGTGGTGGGGTCAAGGGAAGAGGATTTAATGGCTTTGGTGACCTTGCTGGAAATGGATTGGAGGGGGTTTTTAGATAAGGGATGGTATGAGCAGGAAATAAGATCCATCATCTTACAATGGTAATCCAAGGATTTCATAGCAACAAAGGCATTACCCTTGTCAGCTTTAAGAATGAGAATATTAGTGTTGGAGTTGAGCACATGAAGGGCCATAGATTCATCCTTAGAGAGGTTAAGTTTAGGGAGCTTGAATTTTTGAATAATGCGACCAAATTCTTGGCCAAGATCTTCTGATGAATAGGAGGGAAGGAAATGAGAGATCTATTCAATAGATAAAATGATGTCCTCTTATGGAATGGAACGAGGAATACGGGAAAAAATAAAACCTTTCTTAAGAAGGCTTAATGATAGGGCATCAAGCACTACCATTGAGAGGTTAAAGAACTTTGTGTTAGGAGAGGAAGGAGGGTGTGAGTGTTGGGATTGAGCTTGGAAGGGAGGAAGCCATGAGAAATATGGCTAGGAAGGTTTTTTTTAGGAGGGGGGTGTCGGAGAATTATAATTATTAATAATGAGAGAAGATTTATTGTTAGGAGAATTATAATTATTAATAATGAGATATAATTTATTATAATTATTGTTAGAGAAGTTATTAATAAAGTTAGAACAACTAGGGCTAGGGTTAAATAAAAAATTATAGTTTATATGAGGACCCCAAGTTGGATAAGGATTAATGAAAGACGAATTAGAATTAGGGGAAGAGGGATTATCAGAAAAATATTTATTATTATTTACGTATTCAAAAATTGAATCAAAAGGTTTGGAGGATTTATTGTTATTAAGATATTCTCAATAAAATCTCCCATTTTCGATCCCAATATTTTTTTTATTTTGACTGATATATTATCATTATGACAAGAATGAAGAACATAAATGTAGTCGATTTTAAATTCGGAAGATGGAATGTCGCAACAGATTGTGAAGGAGGGTGGATGGGTAGATAGGTTTACTAGAAGAGAGGGGGGCTGAGTTAACCTCAACTAACCATGAGGAGTTACCCTCTCTTAGCAAAGGTAACCATTCCTTACATTCAAGGAGTTATCTGTCATCTATCAAGGATCCTCTCTAGAAATAATATTAAAACTTTCTTCAAGTCACAATGAATCCTTATCCAACTCTTCATATCATCCAAGGATATTAGAGGACCTATGTTAGGTCTTGGAGTCGATGACATCACGTGTTGCCTTAGCCAACTCTTCATATCATCCAAGGATATTAGAGAACCTATGTTAGGTCTCAGAGTCTATTACATTTCATGCTCCTGTGGAAAATCTTGCATAGGTAAAACTGGGTTATCTTTCAAAAATGGTTTGAAAGAACACATGGATAACACTAACCATAAAAGAATTGGAAAATATTCCATTATTGAGCGACCAAACACCTTGTTTGTTTGGAAAAATCTAAGATCTTAGCATCTACTCCCTTTCATTCCAATTGGGTCATTCTAGAAGCCCACCAAACTGAAAATAATCCCAATAAATTTAACCGTGATGATGGTTATCAATTGAGTCACTCATGGAAGCCCACTCACCAGTTTCTATATTCTAAACACCCTTCCTCTATTCCCATGTCTAAAGCTTCTTAATTTGTTACTCTTCCCTTTGCCCCCGACCTCTTTATAAAATCCTCTATTCTCCTTCTTTATTTAACTTTTATTCATTTTAATCATATTAATTTTCCTTTCCCCCCATCTTCAGATTTGATTATTAAAATTTTCCATCATTATTTTCATCTTTCTTCTTAGATCTTGTCTCGACTCCCTAATTTGATTATTTAAAATCTTCCAATAAAAATAAAAAATTTAAATTTCTCTCTCCCGACCTTAGCTTCTACTTTTGTCATTTTAGTTTACCTATTTTCATCTTTTCATTCCTAAATTTATAATAAATTTTTTTAATCCAATTATAATTTTACATTACCTCAATCACAATCCTCTTAAATAATTAACTTATTTATTTTAAATGAATAATAATTCTAAAAATTAAATTTAATCTATCCATCTATTTGACTTAATTAAATCATCAATACTTCATTCCATTTCTCTAATAACTATTTCAATTTATTTAATTATTTTATATTAAATTAATTCTTAATTTCATTTAACTCGTGACCTAGTCAATTTATTCCCTTAAATTTCCACTAAAAACTTAATTTTAATTTTGAATTCAATTATCTTCATATTTTTCTTCGTGTTTGTGATAATTTTTAAGGGCTATAATTTTCATTATTTATATATTCATGTTATGCACTCTTCCTATCTTAGGCTAAGCTTCCTCTACCTCAAGATGGGCGAAGTGTTCACCCTAAATGTAAAGATATTCAATCAAAATACAGATAAGTTCTCAACAACATAATTGATTTAAATTCTCTTTTTCATAACTTGCTCTACAATGCAGCAATAACCATACTTTAATATAAACAATAACCAAATTCTATTTTGAAAAAAAATTAAAAACAAAATAAAACAAAACAAAATGAAAATAAAGCCCCAACCATCCAGCTAAAAGAAAATTAGAAATAAGTATACCTTTGGTTCTACCTTCTTCTTAATTTCCATAAAAGATGATAATACCTTGTTTTTGAAGCTCCAACAACCCATTCTCTAGTAATTCCGTATTTCTAAAGCTCCAACACACCATTTTTTTCTCGAAAAAAATAATCCTACATAAACATAATTTCAAAGTTTCCTTCGAGTATACTTATATTGAAATTGATTTCCATTGCACTTTGTAGTCGGTATGAGTAAGAAGTGTTGGGAATGCCCCTATAGACTACTAGCCTTGCATTATACAACCAAATATGTTTTATTTATTCTTAGGTTCACCATGAAATACTTTATATAGGGAGAATATTCAAGAGGGCATAAAATAACTAGGATAAATTATGCAAGGTGCAGTTGCTGAGAGTAAGTAGTGCTAGGAATGCCACTATTGACTATTGGTTGTCAGTGTCCCGTGATTTCGCAGATTGGCTAACCAAATGACACGGTAACATTAGACCAGTATTGGAGTCCTAGGACCTAGCCTTCCTGGACTCAGAGAGGGCTATCTCTATTGTGTGAATGATGTGAGCTTGTTCGCTATGGATGATTGATTTTAGGTTAGTTGCTAAGTGTAGGTTTGTTTGTTTGTTTTGGGTTGGGGTAAGATGATCAAGTAGGATAAGGGGAATGAAATAATATTAAATGAATAGGGCTATGGGGTGAGATGAAGTCTAGGGTGTCTAAATGATGTAACAAAATGTATTGCAAGGTCGATTTAGCAAGGTTAATGGATCCTTGAGGTGATGTATGAGGTGAAAATTGATTTTTGTGAAAAGAGTAAGAGGTATTATACATCTATAATTTTAAGAAATAAGTCATGAGGGAGGGAAATAGAAGCATTAGAAATCCAGTGGTACATAGAAGCATTAGAAATCCTAACTTTAGAAATCCACCTTCAGATTTTTTAGAAAACACATAAGATAGACAAAAAATTCAATATATGGAGAGGGAACTCCTAAACAGTATATATCAAACTATCGGGAACTCTGAAACAAGTTGATGAGCATGGGAAAAGGGAAAGATCAAAACAAGAACTCTTTGTATTAACCTAATCAATCAGTATTCAATAGAAAAGCATCACAATAAGTTTTTAAAAACTTTAAATAAGTAGGGCATACCATGAATCATATTTATAAGCTAACATAATAATCATTAATGAAACAAAGAACAACTTTTAGTGGGCTTAAGGAGCATTAAAGAATTCCTTAAGATGAACTAGAAGACGAAAACATCAAAACTATAGCAAACAGGAGGTTTGAGGTGCTTCCATGAGCGTATGTCAACCAATACTTTTCTAATATATAGAAAATAAGTAGAATGAAACACAATGAGGAAAAGAAAACATTAATAGGTTAGAAAAACATCACCATTCACCAAGCTATTTAATACTGCAAGCAAACCTCTCCAACATCAAGCCACACAAGCCATTCATTCACTTCATAAAACCAAATATCTTCTCCAAGCTCATAAACCATGTATTTCTCTATAACACATCAAGTCCCAAATATTTACAATGAATCCTCATGGCTTATATAACTATCAAGGAGGAATAGAACTCACTAGTGCATCTAGAAGCCTATTGGCTAAAAACAAATATCCTAACTTGTCCTTGATGTCCTATAAGATCCAAGGCACAAAATATCTTTCAAAATAACTTTTATGGACTAAAATATAAAAAATATTGACTTTTAGGCTATGACGTACATGATTATACTTTCCTCACACACATTTGATTAGTTACACATAGGAACACATCATATTGTCTAAAAACTTGAAAATTTTCCAGTAGCGCAGCATCAAAAAAGGTCTTTCTGCAACAACGTTTTGGAGGACTTTCCAATGTTGGAAAGCTGTGGATGTCTACTTTGCAAATATACCTTTTTTTCCTCAATATGATCTCTAAAAGTTTCCCAAAAGGTGTAAAAATCGAAAGCTACCACAAGCGCAACACTTACTCAAAAAAGAAGGCAGAAAGGTGAGGAATTAAGTGTTTTTGACCCTTTTGGGGGACCAAAACAACTCCAATTGAATTGAAATTTGGTGATAATACTCGTCTCATGATGGGAATCCAAAATTGTAAGCTGATCCCCCTGAAAATTTCCCTAGGAAAAAGCACAACACACGAGGTGCTGCATTCTTCGGCTTGAAATTTTGCAAAAAAAAAAAACTTGTTCAATTCTCCCCAAATTTTGTATGTAGGCACCTCAAGGGTCCTTAGAGACCTGTAGAGAAACTTGGGAAAAATAATAATCCCATCTTGGTCTTTTTCATCACTTTGTGTCAGGCCCTCATTTTGGGCAGTTTTGAGCTTTTGTTTTGCAAAGTGATTTCTCCATTTATAATGCTCAGTCATCCTCCTTTGCGAGCTCAAGTATTTGTTGGCCTTCTCTAGTTTGGCCTCTAGATGGATATTGTCTTTGTCAATACATGCTTCCCTGGTATGCTCAATTTCCATGGCAAGGAGTTCAGTGAGGGGAAATTTTTGTGCTTGGGTTGATTCTTCCTCCCTTTGTTTTGCCAATGCTCTCCTAGGACCCATAGTCTTAGGTCTCTTTCTATCTTTCCCCTCTTCTTCATCATCTTCCTCATAGGCACCCATATATTCCTCCAACTACACTTCTGACCTTTGAGCTTCTTTCCTATATTTGAGTGCCCTTGCTTCATATATGGCTAGTTGGACACTCATTTTTTTACTCTGCATTTGTAGTAAGTGAATTAGATCTTTTGATATCTCTAGCTTAGCCTCCAAGTCCTTAATATGTGCATTCTCGTCTTGTAGAAGGGAATTCACTATCCTTGTTTCATTTTCCTCACCATTGTCTATGTCAATGAGTTCAAATTCTCTTCCTTCCTCATGATTGTCCTGTTCCTTCTTCAGTTGTTGTTTAGCTTTGTCCTTCACTAGTTTTGAGGAGGAGTGCATGACCTCTTGCCTCTTGGAGGCATCGAACACATGCCTCCTTCCCTTTCGATAAGTGATGGTGAAATGTCCCATAATTTTTACTTGCAAATTTTGGTCACTAATGACCTTGAGATTGTTTTCTTCTTCATGGATGATTTCTGTGTCAGTTTCCTTCTTGCCTTGCTCTTGGCTATCCTTTTTATACGCATGCTCAACCTCTTTCCATCTTTCCTTGCTGCCAAGGCCTTCAAGACTACCATGCTCTATTTTTGCACTGTTAGAGGCACCTATTTTGGTCATTTTTTTACTTTCATGTCTGTCCTTCTTTCGATATTTTGGTCTAATGTCTTCATTGTCGATATCACTCTTTATATCACTGTTAGCACTATTTGTAGGGTCACTTCTTTGGGCACCTTCATTGGTCCTCTCATCACTATGAGAATCATTCCCTTCTTTATTTGATGAGTCCCTTTGACTGATATTTTCCTCACTTCCCTGTTTATTGTCTTCATTACTTGGCCCTTTGTCATCATTTCCTTCCCTATTGAAAACAACTTTAAACCTTGTCTCTTTGCTGCCTCAGCCATTCTTGTCACTTTCATTCTTGTCTTTTCCATTACTTTCATATGTCTCCTCTCCACTGTATGCATTTGTACCCTTAGTGTCATTTTCTTCATTTTCAAACCCACTGTTTTGGCTTTTTAGCTCATCACTTGCATCACTGTTTTTACTTCTGTTTTCTTCTTCATCCACATACTCATCCTTGTTACTTATTTCACTGTTCTCTTCTCTAAATGCCTTTTCGGGGAATGTTGCGCTTTTGTGGCAGGAGCGCAGCATCCCTGGGTGACTCGGGTCACTCTTGAACGCAATATCATGCAGGGCTTGCATGCCTGTGGTAGGAGCACAGCACCTCCGGGTGGCTTGGGCACCCCTAAACGTAATTTCGTGCAGGGCTTGCACACATGTAGCAGGAGCGCAGCACCTCCGGGTGGCTCGGGCATTCAAAGTAAAAATATGCAATGGTTGAAGTCTTTGGTGGGAATACGACACGTCGGTACGAGGGGAGGCAGGCCTAAGCGCAGTCTCGTGTAGGGTTTCACAATGTGGCAGGAACGCCACATCTCTGGGGAAGGTTATGCGATGTTTTGGGCCTTCGCCTGCACGTTGGCTGGAGTCACAAGAGCGCAGAGCCAATCTACAGGCGCACAACACTCAGAAGGTAAAAACAAAGGAAGTCGCTACAGGAGCGCAACATACTTATATAGGAGCACAACACCTTGATTTTTTCCCCTAAGGGCTCCCCCAAAAAACTTAAAACCTCACTGTGTTTTTTGCGAATGAAAAAATGAGCGAGAAAAGAGTTGTTGTAGTGTTTTACACCCCTTTTTTGAAATAATTAAACTTAAAACCTCAGGATCCCTTTGGACCATTTCTTTTTGCACCCTTTCCTTTTTCCAATGTATTTTGGAGCTCACTCTAAATGTCTTTTACAGCCCCTTTTAACCATTGTGTTTTTTGAACTTAGGCGGTTGGATAGATCCATAAAGACTCATGCTTGTCACGAACATTTGTTAGGTTGATTTAAAATCATGTTCTCCCTTTTAAACATTCTATTCATACCTTGTTGCTTATTAAAAATCAAATATTTTAAGCTGATGTTTTGTCTGTGTTAGTGAAGTGGCACATAGTGCCTCAATATTTCTTCCTTTGAACCTTTTAGACCTTTGATCTTACCCTTTGATCAAGTGGAGTCGGTGCCCTTTTGCCAAATCTCAGAAGATAGTTGGAAATTTATTTGAAACCATCTCCTATGATGAAGGAGGCTTCTTGGCCACTTTTTATGACCATTTTTTTTTAGTTTCCCAACTTCTGATCCTTTAGGGATGTCTGGAAAAAGTAAATAAGTTTTCCTTCAAAGTTCTTAAAGAAAAAATCCATTCAAACTTATCACTCACGCTTAAAAAATTTCCATTTATCATTTGGAGGGTTGGAGGAGTTCTTTGACCTTCGTAACCAGAGTATTTTTCCATTGTTTGGAAAAAATAGTTATACATTTGCATTCCCAATAAACACACTCTTACTTCTTTTCTTATTGTTATGAATGGGCTCCTTGTGTTGATCCTTCATTTTAACTCACCTTATGCCTTATCTGCCGGCTTTTTAGTCTCTTTGCATGAATGTGGTGAAAGGGTAGCTGATTCCTCTATGAAATTCATGATTGAGGCCAAATATCCTCCCAATGCTCTCTTTGTTTCAATGAGCAATGTTGCTTATGTGCCACTATCTTTTTGGAATCAGCATAGACCTTTTGATGGGCAGTGCTTCATATCATTTTATCATGTCATCATGATTTTCCTGTATCCCTCAGCTTGTTGTGCCTATTTATCAACTGTATATGCCTTCATGAGCTCTTTAAGTTGTTTTTTCTTTGCCTTTGTTCTGTTGTAGAGTAATTACCAGGCATTCCTACAGAAATGCTTGGGCATGGTAGATTTCTCCTTTTTAGACTTACTGTTGGATCAAGACTGTACCTTTGGAGGTCCTTTAATGTTCCTTGGCTAATGAGAAGCCTCAAATTTGTTCCCCTTGACTTCATCTTTGAATACCATGTAGGAATAGTGAAATCAGAAAAATGATAGTGCATAAACTAGGTGAACCTATAAACTTACTGTAATGTCCTTGGAGTACGTTTTTGACTGAAAACATTAGATCAGGGTTTTTGGATGAGAGCGTAGGGCTTTGAAACTCTACTATGCACCATCATCCTAGACAACTTAGACAACATTGTTTTACTTCAAAAGGCCTTCTAGAAAAGATCTGACACCATCATTTCTTGAGGTACTTGGTGAGAAAGATTTGTTTACTTAGCTAAAGAAGGTGTAAAAATAGAGGGTTTAGGAAAACTGAGACAAAGGTTTATAGGCAAGGGTGGAAAATATAGAGAGAATGAAGGAAATTTGTCTAGGATGGGGTTTTATCTGGATGATAAATAGAGATAAATTTCAATTGTAGGGCCTAACTACTAAGAGCAGGTAGCATTGTGAATCTTGTTATAGACTATAGACTACCATCCTTGCAGAATAGAATCCACTATTTTGTACTCATTCTTATGTTCATTACATAATACAGGAAATGAAGAGCCTATGCAGTGGTCATGACAAGAAACTAAAGACACAAGAAGATTCATTGTCCCATACCTTGGAGACTTGGCTTTCTGAAAAGTGACTCGAACTGGGTTAACCTAGACTACATGCAGATAGCCATGTGGTTGTAAGTGACAAGTCCTAATAGTAAGATGTTCAGGTAAAGAAAACAAGTTTTATGAAATAAAAAATTAGTGCTAATGAAGTAGTGCTGACATTACTTAGCTTACTTTTATTTGAAAAAATATGAATGGTGAAAACCCTTTCAACTCAAGGAATAAATCGAGAATATAGACTAGTGCTAGGAAGAGGCCAAATAAGATCATGAAAATTTCTATTTGTTAAAGAAAGGTGGCTGTGTTTATTTGATAGATTCACTTAAATTGTTTTGTGAAATACCAAATAAAAAAATAAAAAATTTGAGATAAAAAATTTATTTATGCAAGAACTAATGCAACTAAAAAACAATTACTAACATGGATGCTAGGGACTCATAAATGATATATTTATTGTTTTTAAATTTTCTATTTTAATTAATATAGGTTTTTATTAAAAAAAAATAAGCATTAAATAGAATTATGGATATAGACATCATTTACCAGAATGTTACTTTTTTATGTTAATTTTTTATATTGATGATAGCATAGTGCTTAATGCTTTAGTTCATACATATTATATATGAAAATTGTGGCTGAGATAATTTTATATGTTTAAGTTATAGAAAATTACAAAATATGATATCTAATAACATGGTTATAGGTTATTTCAAGTCCCACTAGCACAACCCATTGAGGATGAGCCTCATTAGCAAGGTGACCAAGGATCAAACTTCAAGGGGGATAGTTGTGCCCTGTGCTATGGGGAGGATACATGTTAAAAAATCCTCTAGTGCTAGGTTTGGTTTCATCCCCAAGTGACTTTGACCCATTAGATTCACTTGGGTAGCTATTTCTCAAGCCACAAATCAAGCCTAGAGGATCACATAAAACTTGACAAAGAAACAAAAACATGGTTATAGGTTCCACAAAAAAATCAACCAAAATAATTTATAAGAGTCATGTTTTATCCTAATAGAAAACAATAGTGAACATTCATAGTGATCTATGTAGACCAATGCATCTTATTTTGATTTACATAGAGTATTCAATGTATTTAAAAAATTCCAAAGTGGTAAAATAATTGGTACTTTGAATGCTAATATATTTGTTAAATTCTATAATTATTCATTTGAGTTATTTATTTTTCACTAGACCTTATGGGATAGGGATTCGTGTGAGAGGTGAGAGACAAGGAAAGAGAGGAGCCCATCATTTTTCCATCAGTTTGTTCGTAACACACCCTATCATAGGTGAAGAAGGTAGTGGAAAGACAAATATTGATAAGGTTGAGAGTTTCAGAATCAACAAGCTTAGAAATGAGGTCAATTTATTTAGGGATAGGAATCTTGGTAAATAATGAAATGACATCAAATCTAACCATGATGTCATTTTTTATCAAGTTTAAGTGTCTCGATGTGCTTAATGAAATATAAGGAGTCTTTCATAAAGGAGGAAGAATGGCGAGAATTGGGGAAAATATTATTGGAAAGGTATTTGGAAATGGCATGGATGGGACCTCTTATTGCACTAACAATAGGCCTAAGGGGGATATCCATCTTGTGATTTTTAAGTTGACCGTAAATTCGATGGGTGATGGGGTAAAGGGAAATGATCCGCTTTTGGGTGGTGGGGTTAAGGGAAGAGTATTTAATGGCTTTGGTGACCTTGATGGAAATGGATTAGAGGGTATTTATATATAAAGGATGGCAGGAGGAGGAAATAGGATCCATCATCTTACAATGGTAATCAAAGGAGTTCATAATAACAAAGGCATTAACCTTGTCAGATTTAAGAATGAGAATATTAGTGTTGGAGTTGAGCTGATGAAGGGCCATAAATTCATCCTTAGAGAGGTTAATTTTAGGGAGCTTGGATTTTTGAAGAATGCGACCACATTCTTGGCCAAGATCTTCTGATGAATAGGAGGGAAGGAAATGGGAGATGTATTCAATAAATAAAATGATGTCCCCTTAGGGAATGGAACGAGGAATAGGGGAAAAGATAAAACCTTTCTCAGGAAGGATTAAAGATAGGGAATCAAGCACTACCATTGAGAGGTGAATGACCTTTGCGTTACTAGAGAAAGGAGGGTGTGAGGGTTGGGATTGAGCGTGGAAGGGAGGAAGCCATGAGAAATATGGCTAGGAAGGTTTTGATTTGGAGGGGGACTCAGAGAATTAGAATTATTAATAATGAGAGAAGACTTATTGTTAGGAGAATTATAAGTATTAATAATGAGATATAATTTATTAGAATTATTTTTGGAGAAGTTATTAATAAAGTTAGAACAACTAGGGTGAGGGTTAAATAAAAAATGATAGTTTATATGAGGACCCCAAGTTGGATGAGGATTAAGGATAGACAAATTAGAATTAGGGAGAGAGGAATTATCAGAAAAATATTTATTACTATTTACTAATTCAAAAATTGAATCAAAAGGTTTGGAGGATTTATTGTTATTAAGATATTCTCAATAAAAGCTCCCATTTTCGATCCCAACATTTCTATTTATGTTGACTAATGTATTATCATTATGACAAGAATGAAGAGCATAAATGGATTCAATTTTAAATTCACAGGATGGAATGTCACAACACACTGTGCAATAGGGTGGGTGGGAAGATAGGTTGACTAGAAGAGAGGGGGGCTGAGTTAACCTCAACTAACCATGAGGAGTTACCCTCTCTTATGAAAGGTAACCATTCCTTAAATTCAAGGATTTATCTATCATCTATCAAGGATCCTCTCTAGAAATAATATTAAAACTTTCTTCAGGTCACAACGAACCCTTATCCAACTCTTCATATCATCCAAGGGTATTAGAGGACCTATGTTAGCTCTCGGAGTGTATGACATCACATGCTCCCTTATCCAACTCTTCATATCATCCAAGGATATTAGAGATCCTATGTTAGGTCTCAGAGTCTATGACATCCCATGCTCCTGTGGCAAATATTACATAGGTAAAACTGGGTTATCCTTGAAAAATGATTTGAAAGAACACCTGGCTAACACTGACCATAAAAGCATTGGAAAATATTCCATTGTTCAGCTACCAAACACCTTGCTTGTTTGGACAAATCCAAGATCGTAGCATCTGCTCCCTTTAACTCCAATTGGGTCATTATAGAAGCCCTCGAAATTGAAAATAATCCCAATAACTTTAACCGTGATGATGGTTATCAAGTGAGTCACTCATGGAAGCCCACTCACCACTTTCTATCTTCTAAACACCCTTCCTCTATTCCAATGTCTAAACCTTCTTAATTTGTTACTCTTCCCTTTCCCCCCCACCTCTTTATAAAATCCTCTATTCTCCTTCTTTATTTAACTTGTCTTCATTTTTGCTCATATTAATTTTCCTTTCCCGCATCTTTAGTTGTGATTGTTAAAATTTCCCATCATTATTTTCATATTTTTTCGTAGTTCTTGTTTCTAGTCCCTAATTTGAATATCTAAAATCTTCCAATAAAAATAAAATTTTAAATTTCTCTCTCCCCACCTTAGATTCTACTTTTTTCTTTTTATTTTACCTATTTTAATCTTTTCATTCCTAAATTTATAATAAAAAAATTTAATGCATTTATAATTTTATAATTACCTCAATCACAATCCTCTTAAGCAATTAACTTATTTATTTTAAATGAATAATAATTCTAAAAATTAAATTTAATCTATCCATCTATTTGACTTAATTAAATCATAAATACTTCATTCCATTTCTCTAATAACTATTTCAATTTATTTAATTATTTTATATTAAATTAATTCTTAATTTCATTTAACTCGTGACCTAGTCAATTTATTCCCTTAAATTTCTACTAAAAACTTAATTTTAATTTTGAATTCAATTATCTTCATATTTTTCTTTGTCTTTGTGATAATTTTTAAGGGATATAATTTTCCTTATTTATATATTCATGGTATGCAATCTTCCTATCTTAGGCTAAGCTTCCTCTGTCTGAAGATGGGTGAAGTGTTAACCCTAAATGTAAAGATCTTTAATCAAAATACACATAAGTTCTCAACAACATAATTTGATTAAATTTTGTCTTTCATAACTTGCTCTACAATTCAGCAATAACCATAATTTAATACAAACAATAACCAAATTCAATTTTGAAAAAAAAATAAAAAAAAAATAAAACAAAACAAAATGAAAATAAAGCCCCAACCATCCAACTAAAGTAAAATTAGAAATAAGTATACCTCTAGTTCTACCTTCTTCTTCTTCATTTCCATAAAATATGATAATACCTTGTTTTTGAAGCTCCAATGACCCATTCTCTACCAATTCCTTATTTCTAAAGCTCCAACACACCATTTTTTTCTCAAAAAAATAATAATCCTACATAAACATAATTTCAAAGTTTCCTTTGAGTATACTTATATTTAAATTGATCTCCATTGTACTTTGCAGTCGGTACAAGTGGTGTTGGGAATGCCCATGTAGACTACTAGCCTTGCATTATACAACCAAGTATGTTTTATTTATTCTTAGGTTCACCATGAAATAATTTATATAGGGAGGATATTCAATAGGGCATAAAATAACTAGGATAAATTTCAATTCCACGCTGCAGTTGCCTAGAGTAAGTAGTGCTAGGAATGCAATTATTGACTACTGGTTGTTAGTGTCTTGTGCTTTTGCAGATTGGCTAACCAAATAATAGGGTAGCATCGGACTAGTATTTGGAGTCCTAGGACCTAGCCTTCCTAGACTTAGAGAGGGATCTCTCTATTGTGCGAAGGATGTGAGCTTCTTTGCTATGGATGATTGATTTTAGGCTAGTTATTAAGTGTAGGTTTGTTTGTTTGTTTTGGGTTGGGGTAAGATGATCAAGTAGGATAGGTGGAATGAAATAATATCAAATCAATAGGGCTATGGGGTCAGATGACGTCTAGGGTTTCTAAATTATTAATCAGAGTGTATTGCAGGGCCGATTTAGCAAGGTTAATGGATCCTTTAGGTGATGTATGAGGTGAACATTAAGTTTTGTGAAAAGACTAAGAGGTATTATACATCTACAATTTAAGAAATAACTCATGAGGTAGGGAAAACCATTAATATATATGAACAATACTCAAATTGATAAACATACAAGATGACCAATCCAGTGGTACATAGAAGCATTAGAACTCCTAACTTTAGAAATCCACTTTCAGCTTTTTGAGAAAACGCATAAGATAAATAGAAAATTAAATATATGGAGAGGGAAATCCTACAAAACATATATCAAACTATCTGGAACTCTGAAACAAGTTCATGAGCATGGGAAAATGACAAGATCAAAATAAGAACTCTTTGTATTAACCTAATCAATGAGTATTCCTTAGAAAAGCTTCACAATAAGTTTTTAAAAACTTTAAATAAGCAGGGCATACCATGAATCATATTTATAAGCTAACATAATAATCATTAATGAAACAAAGAACAAGTTTTAGTGGGCCTAAGGGGCAGTCAAGAAATCCTTAAGATGAACTAAAAGAATAAAACATCAAAACTATAGCAAAGAAGAGGTTTGAGGTGATTTCATGAGCATATCTCAACCTATACATTTCTGATCTATAGCAAATAAACAGATTGAAACAAAATGACGACAAGAAAACACTAACAATTTAGAAAGACATCACCATTCACAAAGCTATGGAATCCTGCAAGAAAACCTCTCCAACATCAAGCCACACAAGCCATTCATTCACTTCATAAAACCAAATATATTCTCGAAGCTCATAAACCATGTATTTCTCTATAACACATCAAGTCCCAACTATTTAAAATGAATCTTCATGGCTTATATAATAAGGAAGGAGGAAGAGAGCTCACTAGAGTATCTAGAAGCCTATTAGCCAAAAACAAATATTCTAACTCATCGTTGAGGCCCTATAAGGTCCAAGGCACAAAATATCTTCCAAAATATTTTTTCTAGACTAAAATAGCAAAAATAATGACTTTTAGGCTCTGACATACATGAATAAACTTTCCTAATGCACATTTTCTCAGTTACACATAGGAACGGAGCATACTGTCTCAAAACATGAAAATTTTCTAGGAGCTTAGCACCAAAAAAGGTCTTTTTGCAACAGAGTTTTGGAGGCCTTTCCGATGTTAGAAAAGGCTCTACGATGGCCCGTTGGAAATTTGTGGATGTCTAACTTCCCAATATACCTTTGTTTCTTCAATATTATCTCTACAAGTTTCCCAAAAATTTGAAAAAGCCAAAGCTTCCAGGAGCGCAACACCTGCTCAAGAAAGAGGGCAGAAAGGTGAATGATTGAGCGTTTTTGACCCTTTTGGGGGACCAAAACAACACCAATTGAGCTGAAATTTGGTGATCATACTCCTCTAATGATGGGGAAACCAAAAATGTAAGCTGGTCCCTCTGAAAATTCCCTATGAAAAAGTGCAGCATAGGGGTTCTGCATTCTTAGGCTTGAAATTTTGCAAAAAGAAAAAATTTGTTCAATTATCCCCAAATTTGGTATGTAGGTGCCTCAATGGTCCTTAGAGACCTATAGAGAAACTTGGGCTAAAATACCAAGCCTAGCTTTTGTCTTTTTCATCATTTGGTGTTGGTCCCTCATTTTGGGCAGTTTTGAGCTTTTGTCTTGCAAAGTGATTTCTTCGTTTATAATGCTCAATCATCCTCCTTTGCAAGCTCAAGTCTTTGTTTTCCTTCTCTAGTTTGTCCTCTAGATGTAGATTCTCTCTGTCAAGCCATGCTTCCCTATTATTCTCAATTTCCATGGAAATGAGTTTGGTGAGGGGAAATTGTTGTGCTTGGGTTGATTCTCCTCTGTTTAATTTTCCAATTCTATCCTAAGTCCCATAGTCTTAGGTCTCTTTCTATATTTCCCCTCTTCCTCCTCATCTTCCTCATAGGCACCCATGTATTCCACCAACTGCACTTGTGACCTTTGAGCTTATTTATGATATTTTATCACCCTTGCTTCATAGATGGCTAGTTGGCCACTAATTTTTTTGTTCTACATTTGTAGGAAGTGAATGAGATCTTTTGATCTTTCTAGCTCAGCCTCCAAGTCCTTAATTTGTGCATTCTGGTCTTGTAGAAGGGAAATCACTATCCTCGTTTCATTTTACTCATCATTGTCTCTGTGAATGAGTTCAAATTATCTTTCTTCCTCATGATTTTCCTCTTCCTTCTTCAGTTGTTGTTTACCTTTTTCCTTCACTAGTTTTGAGGAGGAGTGCATGACCCCTTGCCTTTTGGAGGAATGAAACACATGCCTCCTTCCCTTTTGATAAGTGATGGTGAAAGGTGCCATAAGTTTTATTTACAAATTTTGGTCACTAATGACCTTGAGACTGTTTTCTTCTTCATGGATGATTTATGTGTGAGTGTCCTTCTTGCCTTTCTCTTCGGTGTCCTTTTGATATTCATGCTCAACCTATTTCTAGATTTCCTTGCTGCAAATACCTTCAAGACTGCCATGCTTTGTTTTTTCACTATTATAGGTGTCTATGTTGGTCATTTATTTACTTTCATGACTGCCCTCCTTTTTATATTTTGGTCTACTATCTTCATTGTCAATATCACTATTTATATCATAGTTAGAACTATTTGTAGGGTCACTCCTTTGGGCACCTTCATTGGTCTTCTCATCACTGTGAGAATCATTCCCTTCTTTATTTGATGAGTCCCTTTGACTGATATTTTCTTCACTGCCCTGTTTATTTTCTTCATTACTTCACCCTTTGTCATTATTTCCTTGCCTATTGAAAATAACTTTAAATCTTGTCTCTTTGCTTCCTGTGCCATTCTTGTCACTGTCATTCTTTCTTTTTCCATTTATTTCATATGTCTCCTCTCCACTATCTGCATTTGTACCCTTACTATCATTTTCTTCACTTTCAGACCCACTATTTTGGCTTTTTAACTCATCACTTGCATCACTATTTTTACCTCTGTTTTCTTC